>JABTTQ020002456.1:0-437861 GCA_016081115.2 Rehmannia glutinosa
AAGACATGTTCCCATTCAATGTAGAGAAGCACTAACATGGAGAAAAGTCGCAAAGATCAAGAGGAGTATACGAGTGGAAGAATAGCTCCGTCATTAACACATAGATTCGATTGTGCCCCGATGGACTTTAACCGATGCGGTGTGGCGGAGTCCGTCAAATCCGACGGTGAGTTACATGAAGCTTTCAATAAGATCGTGAAGAGATCGAAAGATGGGCAGCTACAGGGCATCTCTGGATCTACGTGTCGGACAATCGGGATCAACCCTCCTGGAGTTTGAGAGGATTATCGTTAAGCTTATAAGGGAATGGGTTGCCTGTGATGAGAAGTGCTATGCGCTTAGGTAGTCATTGCTTTTAGGCCTTTATTTACCAAAAGATGCTAGTATGGGTGCGGACACTTCAATGTTTATTGAGAATGAAGAGGCACATGAAAGTGGGATGGAAACCGCGCACAAGTCGAATATGGAGTTGCTCAAGCATCACCACGAGCGAGATTGCTCGCCCAGAGGACAACATGAATAACAAGTTGATCTTCTAATGGCCGAGATGAAATTGGTGTCACTGAGTGAAGGCTACTCGGTCGAGTTCAAAATCCCACTCTACAAAGCAAATTCAAAGCAAAATTCTACCATCACCGATTTGGATTTCCTCCTGAGTGGTTTGTTCCTAAATTAACCCTTTCATTTTGTCATGATGCCAAAAGGGGAAGATGAGGCCTTAAAGGGATTGAAGGAAGAGCGAAGAAAGGTGAAAAAGGCGAGGGGGAAGAAAATTAAAGAAAAACCTTCCTTTGAAGCGTGTATCGAGAAACCCTTGTGAGTGAAGTCACGACTTCCATTTTAAGCAAGTTTTTAATCTATCGTAGAAAAAGAAAGTTGAGTTGACCATGAAAGAATCAAGGAAGGCCATGAAGCTTCATTCAGAGCAAAGAGTGTGAAGAATCGGCACCGTTCGGGAGATTAGAAAATAGTATGGTGGTCCTCGGTAGGAAAAGGACTATGCCTTGCGATTCCCCTCGAGAGGTATTATCATGCCGACGATGCCGATCTCGAGCCCAGATCACTAGAGGAATTTCATACTCTAAGCGGAAGGTTATTTTCCAAATATGACCGCCACAAGCCTGGATTTGTATTGGGAGAATGGATTAGATGTGTGTAAATCACCGATAAGCAACCAACTTCCAAAGGTCACCTTTCAGTTGGAAAGTCAAAAGCTCTATTACGATACTCCCCAGAGAAGAGGAGCCGAGTCGGGAAGGAAAGACATGGTGGCGGTGGGAGAGGTTCTCAACCACGGCCAAGACAAAAGTATGCCGAGTATGTGATCCGCAGTTAAGGGTCTCATATCAATGATACGATCACCTTGCATAACTCTCAAGTTGAAAGCAAGAACATCAAGCAATAAGAAGGCAAGAAGTCGAGAATGAGAGAGCAAATCATGAATGGCTTGAAAGCGAGGGGAAGGGATGACCTGCTGCTGGGAGAGATTATGAGATGAAAAAGCGACATAAAGAAAGAAAGAGGAAGAGAGTCAAGATGACAAGAGAGAGCAAGATGAAGAGAGAAGAGGAAGCTGAAGAAAGGCATTGAAGTGTGCTACGAACCCCTTCATGTACTTTACTTTGTTGTAAATACATAAATGTAAGTCTTCCGTAATAGCTCGTGTATTTCCTGTAATTTCATTCTTCTTTGTAACTTAGCTAGATACACGTTGAATAGATGAAATTGTGTATAGCTACATTACTTGATGTAAACTGACTTTGTAAAGGACAAGAATGCTATGATCAATAAAATGATTATTCATAAAGCATACAATCTTTGTTCTTGCACTCCTTGTATTTTTGTTGTTTACTTATGTTGTATGTTTTAAGTTTTGGCATCATCAAAAAGGGAAAAATTGTTAGGAAATTTGTTTGTTAGATTTTGATGATACCATGTAAAACTTAGACTAGGAAGTTGGCACCCCATTTTCCTTGTAATTCGATTGTAATAGATAGATCAAGAAGAGTTGAGTTAAGTCGCCTAAGTCAAGATTACAAGAAGTCAACTGTGGATCGAATGAAGACTCTACTCTGTATCGTTTGAGTATGGCCAGAAGAAAGTCAAGGACTCGATCAAGGAGAGTCACCGAGGAACAAGCGGAGAAGTGTCGGTCAAGTCAACTTAAAAGAGCCAAGTTTATCAGTTGAATTGATAGTTAAGTCAATCCTATGATTGAGCGACTCAAGACACTGGGGTAAAGACAATGTAGCTCAAGTGAAGACAACTTACTTAGATCCGTTGGAATAAAGTCAAGAATATTACTCGATATAGTAATATGTCAAGTCGCAGTGTTAAAATGTTTGGCACATGTAAATATGCAAAAGGAATGAGCCAATGGAAACATCGCACCTTGTGTCGAATCCAGAATTTCTTTGAGCCAATTAATACGAGGAAAGGTCAACATCACAAAGCGTTGCAGACAAGACAAGACAAGCTAACGAACACAAAGTGACATTTGAAACTAGCCTATCTCTTCAACGAAAATTTCAAATGTGAACTATAAAAAGCCGAGGAAGCATTTGAGAAAAGGTTACGAATGACACGATCTTTTAAGCAATATAATTAACTCCGCAAAAACTCTCAAAGCTTATCAAGATATTCCTCAAGCCTAAAACTCAAGAAACTCGATCTAACACAAGTTGTGAATGAGAGATAATTTCAATCGATTGAAGAGGAAACTATTTGAAGAACAAAAAGGGGTCTACTTTCAAAGTTGAAGGATTGTAGAAAGGTTCAAGGTCGAACCAAGTATCAAGTTTGTTTGAGGGCTTCGTGATCAAATCCAAGAACTTGGGAAGCCGAGTCTGAAGTAGCAAAGGCAAATCGCCTCGTGAAGAAGCTGAGTCGCAGGAGAAGCCAACCGTGTGATCAAAGTCGTCTCTAGACATTTCACCGCTTGTAACTTAGTGGATTCCTCCAGGAGTTGGAGAAGAGTGGATTAGAAGAATTACACCATCTTCGAACCACTATAAAATTACTTGTGTCAATTTACTTTCAAAGATTTAAATTCCTCGCATATACTTTATATCTCACGTTAGTTAATATTTGCTATCCAATGATAAATAACTAAGTTCTAAAACAAGTGTTTAAAACAAGCTTAAAAACAATTAAAAGGGTGTTAAGTCTTCATTGTTATAAAACCAAATCAACTAAGTTTAGGTATTCGCTTAAGCAATCGAGTTATACTATCACAGCCTCTATCGAGTATGTTGAGTGGGTAACTTAGCTGAATAAGCGCACTTAGTTGTCCCCAAGGACTGGTGATTTGAGTCAACTCTGTTGAACAATTTTAAAAGGACTAAATCGAAAATTTGGTAAGATTTATTCAACCCTCCCTTCTAAACCTTACACCACACCCCTTGGGGACCTACAACTTTGTTTCTTACAACAGATACTTCATGATTTATCTTATTCCCAAAATACCCACTTAGTGCCAACAACATTTTTAGTGGGTAGGCTTTTGAACCAAATCCCAAACTTTGTTTCTTTAAACCGATTCACTTCTTCTTGCATATCCCGAATCAATGTGTGTCATCCAATGCTTCGAGACTCATCTTTGTAGCTCTATCGAGGAAATGAAACAAGTAAACATAGCTTCATGTTGAGCTCTTGATCTGGTTCTTACTCCATCTCTAACATCTCCAATGATTAACTCGGGTGGATGGTCTCTGCCATCTCTCATCTCAAGTTGGAGTAAGTCTATTTGATTGATTCGGCTAAGTTATCGGGAACAACTTCTTCATCATCATTGATTGTAGACCTTCCACTATCTTTGAGATTGGTATATCATCTTCCTCAGATTGAGGGCTTTCACATCCGCATCAACATAAGGACTTTTCGCACAGTTATTGATTTTGTTTCTCGGCTAACTCATCTATGTCTTCTCCATTTACATTTGGCTCATCAAATACCACATGGATGACTCTTCTCGTGACCATAGTTCTCTTGTTTAGCACTCTATAGGCTTTACTTTTGCCTTTGAGTATCCCAAAAGATAACTTCATCGTTTAGCATCAAAAGCTTTTAAGTTGTCCTTGCCATTTTGGGGATGAAGCACTTACATCCAAAGATCTTAAAATATGCAAAATTTGGCTTCCTCCCTGTCCAAATTTCATAGGGAGTCTTAGTCAATTACCAGTTTATCATGCATCTATTTTGAGTATAGCATGCAGGATTTATGGCTTCAGTCTAAAATCTTTTAGGCAATCCAGTTTTAGCTAACATTGTCTAGCAACTTCCTTGATAATTATGTTCCTTCTTTCAGCTCTCCATTCTGCTGTGGAATTCTAGCAGCTGACAACTCATGAGCAATACAATTTTCAACACAATTCTGAGTTATAATCCCATTGATAAACTCAGTTTCCATGTCAGATCTTAACTTTATAATGGTTTGACTCTTCTCATTTTGAACTCTTCTCATCAACTGAGGCAATTTCTGCAGTGTTTCCTTCTTTTCACACATGAAAATTGTCCATGTATATCTTGCATAATAATCCATCACTACTATGGTATATTTCTTTCCACTGATGCTAGCTGGCTCAACAGACCAAATAAGTCCATATGCAACAGATGCAAATCCTTGTTGAAGAAGGACTTGGCTTGTCCTTGAAGGATGATTTGATTTGCTTTTCCATCCGGCATGCATCACAAATGCTTTCTTTATTGACACTAAGTCAGCAATTCTTCCCAAGATGACTCCTTGCAAGCTTGTTGATTGTCTTGAAATTCAGGTGACTCAACTTCTTATGCCGCAACCAACTTGATTTGGTTGTACTCTTTTATTGTGACACGTGCTTGGTAGCAATGACCAATCCACTACATACATGTTTTTTCCGCTTGTTCCTTGTAGCACAATTTCATTTGATTCAAAGATCTTTGATTTGGCAAACTCTTATATTGAATCCCACATTGTAGCTATTGTCACAGAGTTGGCTCATGCTTTAGAAGATTGAGTTAAGACCTTCAACATATGCAACATCGGTGATTTCAATCCATTCTTCTTTATGGATCATGTGCCTTTGATCTCTCCCCGAGCTTCATTTCCTCCAAATATGACTTTTGCACCTTTGATTTCCTTGAACTTTGATAGATTTCTCTTGTTTCGTCATATATCTAGAAACCACTTTATCCATGTACCAAGTTCCTTGGCACTCACTGCCCTGAAACCGCAATCAAGGAAATTAATTTTTAGGTACCCCCATACTTAAGGTCTGGGTTCCTGTAGTGCTATAAGATGCTCTAACCAACCTATAGCCGAGATGATCCGACTCCAAAAGATTGGCATCTATCAGTTCCATAATCATAGTGCATTAGCAAATTGTCAAGGGATTTTAGGATCATACAAATTGTCTATTTTGTTTGTATGCATGTGTATTTGTTTGAGCATATTTGCTTTCTTGGTATAATTGTGGAATTTCATTGCTTGATGGGTTTTGTGCCTGGGGTGCATAAGTGTCTGATAATAGCTCTTTTGCCTTAGGAATGACCTTTGCAGAGGTTGAGCCTTTGCCATTTTGGCTTGTATCCCATAGATCTTTGCCGATTTTTCACTTGGTTATTCGATCAGCTTGGTTTAGATAGTTTCTACCTTTCCCATCATATGTATTTCTTCTTTTGAAATCTCCGGGGTTTTTGGTAGCTCTATTTAGCTTTCAGAGTAACTCTATTTGGAGTTTGTCGATGGACTTTTCTAAATTTCTTTTCGTGTGTCCTTTCAAAGATACTCTCATGGATTCTTTAAGTTGCCCTTATATCCAAGGCCAATATGATTGTGATTGTGTTTTAGTGTGGGTGTTGGTTCAACATGTGGTGTTTTGGGTCTTTGACTCCCTTATTACTTGAGGATACTTTCTCCAAAATCACCTCACAGGAGCTTGAGCATGCATAGAGGATTCAATCATATGCTTGTCTTGTCTCCACACTCTTTTTGACTCATTATTAGTTCATCCAATGATTTGATGCCTTTGTAAATGAGGCAATCACATTTTTTGAGATCTTCTCTCTTTTCGAGAGACTAACTCGCTTGAATCTGGCATTTTCACTTTTGATTTTATATTATCATCACTATGTGACTTAGAGTACTCGGCTCCTTAGTCACTGTGAGTTTTAGTATTTAAGCCAGATGTTTTCTTTATTTAAAAGTGTGTGAGGTTTTAATGTGCTCAAAGTCTTTCATCATTTTGCCTAATGAATCATAAAGATCCTGTAGGTGAAGAGGTGTTTGTGTCACTATCACTATCACTTGAATCGAGAATGAGAAGAGTTAGAGTGTACCTCATCTTCTTGATCTTGTTCTTTGCCTTTTGAGGCAAATCAAAGCCTCTTCCTCAAATGTTCATTACCTTGAGTAGTCTACTTCACCACCGTCCGAGTCTGTTTGATTCTTTGCACTTCGCTGGTTTAGTAGTCTCAAACAACAACATGGCTTTCTTCTTTTCATGTCTTCTTTCTCTCAAGATCTTTTTTTTATCCTCTTCATTTCGTATTTGTTGACTAGTGGATAAGAAGTAACAACATCAAAGTGTTTTGGTTGTCTCTAGTTCCACACGGGTTCTCAACTCTCTTCGCATATCGATTCTCTCGGCTCCGATTATCAACTTTCCGATAATAAGCTCTTTGATGTTTGGCTCTCTTAGATGACTGTCTCTCCTTGCTTTGGAAGATGTTGAGTATCTTCCGGGAGGTTTCACCTTGTTCCTTTTGTAGTTCTTATTGAAGAACTTGTTGAACCTTTTTCACTATCGTGGCTATTTCCTCATGGTCAATTGTTTATTTTGGCTCAGCCTTTCTTTCCTTCATCAACAATGCGGGTTGTCTTGGGCACAATCTTCATTTCCTCTTGCTCTTTTCTTTCGGCTCAAACTCATATGCCTTGAGGTCTCATGATTTGAGGTTTTGAGAGGTCCATGGAATGTCTCAGGGCCATAATCTTCATTTCCCACTCAGTTGGGAGGCTCTTAAAATCTTTATGCACATCTCATTTTGAGTGTACTCCTTCCAAGAGTTGAAAGCTCATTTGTAATTTATGTGAATCTTGCATCCACTGATCCAGACTCTCACTTACAAGCATTTTAAAATTTTTGATTTTTGAACAAAGAATGATTAATTTATTCTCTTTAATCTATTCGATCCTTCACAAATCGGGTTAGCTTATCCTGATCCGATTTGCATGATTTGCTTCCATGATAATAACTTTACTTTTAAAATAAAAGCTTTGAAAAAACAAGTGTTATATCTTTTGAAAAGATTGAGATCTAGTTCAAGAACTGCGAATGAAGGCTCAATGAACCAACCGCTCCGATACCACTTATGTGTCCTAAAAGGGTATGTTGTAAGGTTTAGATGGAGTTGAATAAACCTACCAAATATTTTAATTTAGTCCTTTTAAAGTATTTTTTAAGAGAGTTGACTCAAATCGCCTAATTCTTTGGGGGACTAGGTTATTACAAATATTCAACAAAGTTACCCATTGAACGCACTGACCTGTTGATATAACTTAGTGATAGTATCGCCTAACACTTAACTTTTGATTGATTTGGTTTTGTTACCGGAAGACTTATCCCCCTTGATAATTTTTAAACTTGTTTTTAGCACTTGTTTTAGCGATGTTATTATCAGGTTAAGGTTAGCAATATAAACTTAAACAATGGATATAAAAATAAGCAGGGGAAAATAAAAGTGTTGTAAGTAAAATGACACAAGCAAATTTTATGGTGGTTCAAGGATGGGGTAATTCCTCTAATACACTCTTCTCCAACTCTGGAGGAATCCACTAAGTAATAGATTTCGTTTATGCAGATTATCGGTCGAGTCGCCTGACCACAATTTACCGCTCTCCGGGACTCGACCTCTTCACAAGACAGCCTACCTTGCTACTTTTCAGCTCCCTTTGAACCCTTGGAATTGATCACACTGACCTTCCAACGATCTCAAATCTTAAGGTTCGACCTTAAACCTTACTACTGACTCCTTCAACCTTGGAGAGTAGACCCCTTAAGTTCTTTAAATGGTTTCCTCTTCAACTTGATGAAGTATTCTTTCCTTCACTGAATGTGTTGGATCGAGTTCCTTCGATTTAGGCTGAGGAATATCTTAGAAAGCTTGAGAGAATATTTGCGGGTTTTTTGCTTGTAAAATCTCTTAGAATTCGTTGTGCTTGGTTTTTTTTCTTCTCTCACTTGCTTCCTCAACCTTTTATAGTGCTTATTTGAAAATTTGCCCGTTGAAAGAGATATGCCATTTTCAAATAACACTCTTAGTTCATGGCTTGTCTTTTCTTGACTTTACTGAGCTTGTGATGGTGACATTTCCTCGTATTAAATGTTGTCCGAGCTTTTCGAGGACGGACACAAGCTCGGTGCTTCCCATTGGTTTTATTCCATTTGCACGCTTCTAGGACGAGCACTTTTAGACATGGTAGCATGGACGTATTACTAATTTAAGTAATATCCTTGACTTATATGCAATCGATTAATATCGAGTCAACTTGACTTCGACAATTGCCTTTATCCCTTTGACTTGAGTCTGCTCCAACCTTTTAGGAATGACTCAACTGTCAGTTCAATTGGCAGACTTGGCTCTTAACTAACTTGATTGTTACTTCTTCATCCTTTACTCAGCTGTCCCACAGTTGGATCTCTTCAGACGAGTCTGTGCCTTCCATCTTGACTACACTCGCCACATACAAGTGGGTCTTCTTTGATCTTAAGTTGACTCTTGTATTCTTCAACATAGCTGACTTCACTCAGCTCATGCAGTCCTATCTATTACAAATAGAAAATATAAGAAAAATGGGGTGCCAACTTCCTATTCTAAGTTTTACATGGTATCATCAAAATCTAATAATAAATTTCCTAACAATGAGAAAGCTGGAAGTGGCAGATGGTGTGTATCTAAACTTTTAGTGAAAGACAAATTAAACAAGGCAGTGGAAATACAACTACCCAAATGTAAACTACAAGCAAAATTGAAGAATGCTCAAAGCCTCAAAGAAAATGGAGACCAGACTGCCCTTTTTTTTGTCCAAATTTTGTTTTTTGTTTTTTTAAATAAAAGTTGGTACCCGATCGGTTATTCGGGTAGTGTTTTCACCACTCGATAATCGACCGATCTTATACTAATCGGGTATTGGGTACCAACGACCACTTCTTTTTAAAAATAACCACCTAATCAGATTTGGTCGGGATCCGACTACCCAAAATCGAATGCCTAACCCTAACTATAGTCAAAGCGAGTTTATCAATCGATAACCCCATCGGTACCGACAAAGACAAAGGCATTGTAGAGGGGTGATGGGATATGATTAAAGCTAATAAAGGCAAGGGCATTGCCGATTAACCGATAGGTAATGAGATACAAACTACCTCTCGGCTAATTAAAGATAATTCAAGACCTTCCTTTTCAATTGTTGAGGTTTCCTACTCGTTCCAAGCCTTAGCGGTTGATGAGGCTTTGAACCGACTCGAGGACGGTGCAACATTGTGCTATGACCGTCGGATGATGTTAAAATAGAGAATTTTTGGCGAACAATCCTTCGGATGCCTCGATCATCGAGCATTGATCTTATATAAGGTTCAAACACATTCATCCATATGTGCAACTAATGAGATCGTTGAACCTTTATTCAAATTCTACCTATTAGTAATTCCATATAGCATCATGTTACTTGCTATGATCATTTGAAATTGAGCTTCTGATTTTGTGGTTTCGATTGTGGAAACTCAATTTAAATTCACGATACTAGTAATACTCCAAAGTCGATTGAAACTTCAAAATCTAGGTTGACTTCTTTGGTGATCTAGATGATTGTTGGAAATTGGTTTCTAGAAAATGGACTTTGACCTAATTTTGACCAATTATTTAAGTGAGACATTTATGGTAATAGAAAATAAATAATATAAACGTAATCTACACCACAGGTAAATGAATTTAGTATTTCAATTTTTTAAAACTAATTTGTGTGAATGAAAAATTAATGCATAAAGGAATCCACTTAAATGCACTTTTATATGGAAATATGAAAGGGTATGAATGTGGAGAGTCACATACTACATACAAAGCATTTCACATAATTGACTTGTCATATAGAATTTCACCAATAATGAGTAATTATGTGTAGCTCCTATGGTGCACCCTAGTAAACCAAGCTATAGCTCCAAGAGCACCAAGGACGGTGTGGAGCACCATATGAGTGGATCTAGAACGAGAGCCACGAGCCCGCCCCGCACATTGCATTAGACGCTTTAGAGGTTCACTTTGCACTTCGCACATATGCATCGCGCGAAGAGCATTGATGGGCCTTAATCTTTTGAGAGAGTGAACATGGGTTCGGTCCGATTGCTAGGTGTGGTAGGATAGCTCACATGATAATGACTTAGCGAAACATCCGAGATAGTGCCATGTGGTGAGCATGGGCACTAAATGCACATAATTGTTCTGGCGATTGGACACGTGTATCCGAGTGTGCGGGGAGCATGCTAAGGGTTTCAAGGAGCTTTGATGAGCTTTAATCTTTTAAGAAATTGAACTAGGTTCGGTTAAATGGCTCGGAGATGGCTCGGTGATATGACAGACGATTCACGTGCGGTGATTTGGTGGAATCATCCAAATAGTGCCATGTGGTGAGAAGGGCACCGAGTGGACGTGACTATTCACGAGGGCACTATGATGGACAAAAATGTCTAGTGTCCAGGATGCATGTTAAAGGTTGTGTATCATCGAATAGATGTGATCAAAACTGTTGTATCGTGGCTATTTTCAAAGGATACGATCTGACATTCTAGATCGATCCGGACCAAAAATTGCCCCAATTTAAAGGAGTAACTGAAATTCTATAAATAGAACCCCTTTAATGTTCATTTTTCATCCCATTCAATACTACATATTCAACATATTGTCTATTCTGCTTTTTTTTGTTGTATTCGAAAGCTCTAACACACCGATTAGTTCACTGTGAGTTTAAGTTTTGCAAGTGTTGCTAATATAAACTTGTAATTTATTGTATCTTAAAGATGATTGCCTGAATTATTAGCAATTTGAATGGGGAAATTTTGTCTTGCGGAGATAGTATATATTACTAACCTCGACTTTATTTTGTCCTATTTCTCTGCCTGATTTAAAAAACAAAAATCAAACACCACAAACAACAAGGATGAGATGAGATAAAATACCATTTTAAAGTCTACAATAAACGTAATCGCCGCTGACTAAGTTCCGCTATAAGGGTCTAGTTCATATAAACTTTATTAAGTCTTTAACCCTAATCTGAGTGAGTAAATTGTAATGTGGTTCCTTTCCATTCATGTATTTCTTTTTTCTTATATATTTGCATATATTTTTGTAATTGAGCTAGTTGTTCGGCTTTGTGAACAACACCCTTTACTTTTAAATTATTGGATCTATTTAGAAAAACAAAGTAGAATTCAAACATTTTATATTTGGTTAAGATAATAATGCTCTTATTTTTTTCTTGTTAGTTTATAAAAGCTTGGGTTTGTGGTATCATGACCTTTGTTATTACATTTTAAATTTGCAAGAGTTCATGGCCAAATGAAAAAAATTCCTCTAACCGACTAACATAGGGGATGTTTTGTCGTCTAATAATATTACAATATTTAGATTATTTTTTTGAATCAACATTTAGAATATCAAGTCAAGAAAAATTAAATTGGAGATAATATATGCTACAATAATATTTGAGTAACTTTTTGCTCACTTTAAATGGAATTATGATCTCTATAAAAAATAAGTAAAAGAAGCATTCAATAAATTCTACTTCATGTGAATCATCTCATGCGAAATGAAATGAAAATTAGGAGATTCAGACCATTTACGGTATAAATCTTTCAAATTTTATTATAAAATCAATACTTTCAAATTGTTGGGGACAAAATTTACTTTTTCCAATATCTCCTATTTTTGTTATTTTATACATTATTTAATTCCACGATTACTTTGTTAATTATTTAATATTACTAATCACTATTGGATCACAGATACAATTATCCGGCCCACGCGCTCACTTTATCCTATAAAGCCCATGCGCCCATCAACTCATGTATAAAAAGTCTCTTTGTCTATTTGTAAGTATTCCGAGTTAATTGTTCTCAATTATTGTTTCCATTGCTTTGAATTTTCTCTCATATCGGGACTAACTTGAGTGTCGGAAGGCCTCCCAGGATAATTCTAGGGTCTATCTAATGTTTGTTGAATTATCACGGACAAATTCCTAGCTTGAAGAACTACGGCTCCAAAGAAGAAGTTCCATTATTCAGAATTCTTAACTTGGAGTGATCTATCGATTTTAAGTAGATTACAAACAAATTAAAACATAAAGTTATTACATAAGGAAACAAGTACCAATGTAACATGAGAATCACCCGATTAGCAGAAACATTCATCAACATAATTTCTCGGAAAAGAAAAATCAAGCACAACCTCGACTACGATACCAAAACGGTAGGGAGCCCCAAAAGTACATCTTGGCATACCCTTAGAGACATACAATATTCAGTACATATACACAATTTCAACCAGAGATTACTTCTAGCCATCCACAATAGGCATTTTTTCATCTCTCCAATGAAATTAATTGTATTGTATAAGAATACTATTACCACTCGTATGAACAGTAAATACTGAGGGGACCGTAGCATTTTCAATTTCATATCCAGGCTGTATAATACTTCTTTCTGTTGTACATGATTCTCTTTCAGAGGCAAGTACATAGCATACTTGAAGTCCATCTTTATACATGGCTTTGTTATACCTATTTAGGTCCGGCTCTATTCAGAACTTTAAGGGACCAAGTTAGGTTTCCAGCCAATATACTCAGATGGAAAATTAGATAGGAGGAATAAGCCAAATCATATTTCTACTAATACTAGAGACTTTCTAGGAAAGAAAAGAACTTTAGAAACTCATGTTTATGAAACAAACGATTTTATTTCTTCAAGCTTGATTTACAGAACTGAAGGAGTACCCCTTATATAGGAGCAAACTCCGGACTTCAAACAGACTCATTTAATACAGACTTTGGCGTCCGCCAATCAACAAGAGGCAATTGTGGTAGGGGAACCATATGACATTACATCCCCTTTACACGTTCATAACAATCCAAACAACTTTAAATAATACAACATGACGCTGACATAAAGTAAAGTAGACAATGACATAAAGCAAGACAACGACACAAAGTTGAAATGACCAAAGCTTCCATCCTTCTTCAATGAATTAGGACAAAAAGATTGGCCCACTTCTTTATTAAGACAGTTGGCTGGAGAAATGTGTTCCGGATCAGGAATTGTGGTAATCATAGTAAGCTTGTGACCATGGTTCAGTCCAGTAAAGAACATATCCATCCCAGTCAATGAGGTTTTCCATCTGAAATTGGGAATCTTCCATGTAGGGATCTTGTGACTCTTGAAAATCATCTTCCATCATGTTTTCAGAATCCTTTGCTTGGCTTGGTCCTTCATCAGATGTCTTTGGAAAAACAAGAGATGTATAGGCCAGGTTTTCAGAATCGTCTTCTGGAGTCATCATATTTGAAAAACAAAGACTGACATATAACTCCTTTTTTATATAAGCATCGTCTCGAATGGAACCGAGAAACAAGTTTCCATCTTGATAAATTGGCAATGATCTCAACTCTCTTCCATTAGCATAAGGTTTATGGAAAAGTAATATGAGACAAGGATCATTCATGTCATCACTTGTTTGAAGTGCGGATAATCTGGGTCGATCGAAATTCTTTTTGTAAAACTTGAATCCAATTTTCAATGATGTCGTACCAAGTAAAGAATTTCCATAAAAGTGTAGAATCATTTTCAGAATTTTGAAAAAGGGGGATCATACCTTCAATGGAAATTTCAATCACATGAAAATATAAGGTACCAAGACACCACAAATACCACAAACCATTTTCTGACAATTTTGAATTTATACCACAAGAAAGAATATTCAGAAATGGTTTTTCAAGATTAAAACAAACTTGATCAAAATCCAGTTTAGTTTCAACGCAGTAAAGTGCAAGATATTTGAACAAATTGTTTTTGCAAATTTTTGGATTTCTTTGGGGTTTTCAAAGATTCTTGAGTTGGTGGAAATAAAAATGTTGGTTCTTTTGGAACCCCCGATGGTCTGCTGTAAAAACTTTTGGAAGGGCATTTCCTTTTCCCTTTTTCGACCATAAAAATAGGTAAAATTGTTCTTGAGGTAATCAGCTGGATTGGAGATTTTTTGGACAAATAATCTAGCACAATATTATCCTTTCCTTTGATATGTTGAACAGTGAACTGGTATTTAGAAAACCAGTCATTCAACTTGAGGAGTTGTTTTTCTGGAACTCCTTTGCCTTTTTAATTCCATGATCGCCAGAAAAGAAATATTATCAAGCCGGATAATAAAGTGATGCCCAATCAAATGGAACTCGAATTTTTTAATTCCATTTTTCACAGCTAAAATCTCTTTGTAGACCGCATGATGATGTTTTTCTGAATCTTTAAACTTTCCACTTGCATGTCCACAATAATGATTTTTTCCATTTTCTTCTTCAAGAAGAATGCTCCCCAATAATCATCACTAGCATTTGTTTGAAGAATCCTTGTCCATATACCTGGAATCTTTAAAGGAGGCAAAGATTTGCAGACTTCCTTCAGATGTTTCACAGCATTAGTTTGTTCAGATTTCCATGGTGGAGGATTCTTTTTCAACAACCGAAAGTTTGCTAGTATGCTTAGAAACGATGCGGAATAAATTCCCGAGATAATTAATGATCCCAAGAAACTGTTGAATTTCTTTGAGTGTAAAATAGAATCCGAGAACTTCAATAGTTCTTGACAAGATGAGGACCAGGTTGATATGTACCATTTGTAACCTTCATTTTAAAATCAATATCGAAGTACAATTGTACTCTTCTTCTCGAGAAAGCATGACCCGTATTTTTGAACAATCTCCAGAAAATGTTGTAGGAGGACTTCATATTCTTCTTTGGTTTGTGAAAAAGAAGAATATCATCTATGTAAACAAGGGTATTATGAAGAATTGGTTCAAATATTTTAACCATAGCTTTCTGGAATAAGGATGGTGCGACTTTCAATCCAAGGGGCATAACAGTCCATTGGTATTGTGCAGTGGGTATGCAAAAAGCGGTTTTGTATCGGTCTTTTGGATCAATTCCCAATTGCCAAAAACCAGACTTTAGATCAAACTTTGAAAATATTTTTCCTTTGGCAAGATGAGAAAAAAGCATTTGAGTTCTTGGTAATGGGAATTTATCATCAAGTAGAAAAAGGTTCAAAGGTTTATAATCAATCACCAGTCGTTTCTTTCCCCTGATTTGCTCAGACCGTTTATTCACATAAAAGGTTGGACAAGACCAATTTGATTTGGTTGGCTCAATTAACCCGAGTGAAAGAAGTTTATCACATTCTTGTCTAGCCAGACTCAACTCTTCAGGATTCATTCCTGGATGTGTTGCCTTTGTAGCATTGATATCTTCATTCTTTTTGAAAGGCAATTGAACAAAGAACTTTTTATTTTTCCAGAGTGGAAATGGATGACTGAATTCTTCATGAGACTCAGCACAACATTCTTTTAAGCTTTGAGCAATTTCTTCAAAATCCTGTGGGACATCAGCGAGCGAGAATAGTTTGTGAACTGTGGAGTAGGGTTTAACATTTCTTTTGAATTTCAATCCATTAGGATGGATCTGAAGCTTTTGTGCTTTGAAGAATAAATCAAACCCCATCAAAAGATCATCCGTGAAGATTGCTCCCAATTACTTTCATCCAGACAACACAATCTGGGAAAATTTGAATTCCAATTGGTTTTTTCGTGATCAAAGAGGTATGAAATGTCTGTCCGTCAGCAACATAGAAGTATTCATGATGTGTCTGCCATGCCTCATTCGGAAGGATTTTTGGATTCAACATGGTTCTTCGAGCACCTGTATCAATAATCCCAATTGCTCTGATAGAATTTTCATATTTTGATGGCAGAATTTTCACTTCTATTTTCGGAGATGGAATCCCTTCTTGTATTGTTAAACTAGTTCGTAAGATGGGAACATGTTTCATCATAAAGATGACAGGCATTTCAGATGAACTTTCTTCATCTTCGTCTTCAGAAGATACTTCAATGGTAAAGACAGTATCCTCATTTTGTTCATCTTGTTCAGAAAAGAGAGATTCAATATCAGCATCATTTGTATCAACTTCATCATGCAGGAAGATACTATCGGCAAGTTTTTTTGCGACTTTTCCTTTTTTTAGGACAATTTTTTGCATAATGTCCTTCTCTTCCACAGATATTTTTGTTGGAAGTCTTCTTCCTGAATGGCTTTCTTCTGAAAAACTTGTATCTCTTTCTCTGTAATTTCTTTTTGGTTTTTCTTTTCTCTTTCTTTGAAGTTGTACATTTGCAGGCTTTGTCCTGACATTTGATTTGTAAATGAGATTCGCTACACACGGACTTGGAGATTTTCTTTCTTTCAATGACTTCTTTCAGCATGTTTTGTGTCTCACAGATTTTATCAATTGCAACATGGCACATCTGATTAATTTTCCCAAGACTTAGATTGTTGAGACTTCTCCAGATGATTGTATTAACCTGTTAATCTCTGGTTGAACCTCTTTAGGAAGTGAAGCGATATAGATATTCTTCAGATTTGGATCATTATACCCGTTGAGAAGGTAGAATAATTCAGACATCTTTTTGAAATGCTTATCAAGATCCTTTTTGCTTAAGGAACAACATCTTCGGGCAAAATACTCATCAGACATAGCTTTCGTCAAAAGATTGATATCACCAATAAATTCTCGTGAATTTCTCCAAGTGCGGTTTAAAAGCGTGGGCATATTAAAGAATCGAATTTTTCTCAGTAATCACCTAAGGAGGTAAACCAATCCCTAAGAATTCCAACAAATCTAGTTGAAAATTCTTTTAGGACTTCACTGAGATGTGCATCTTCTTTATTGAGTTGGTTATCTAACCAGGCGGACATCTGGTACATCCTTTCTCGCCTTTTATGAATAGGAACGTCATCAAAAGAGAACTAGGGACCATTGGTAGGTTTGGTTGTCTTTTCTTCCATTGGCATGTAATTGGTTGTAAAACCTTCCTCTGATTCATCAGTTTCACTAACCAATGGTTGGGTATCATCTGGAGGGTTACTGGACTGTGGATCATCAGCCATAAAGATAGCCGAGATATCAGCAACTTCATTAACAGATTCTTCTTCCGTAATAGCATCAGAGGATTTTTGACTTGAAAGATCATCAGAGGATTCAAAACTCCTGTAGTGAGAACGAAATGAAAGAACTAGTCTTCCTCTGGTATTTACCCACCTTGTTCTCCTGGCAGAGGATGAAACCATGAGAGTATCAACTGGTCTTTTTCCCTCAGCTTTGGATTTTGGTTTCTGGCTTTCAGATATTTTTGTGGATTTTTAGATCTCTGTGGAGAATCCACTGGAACACTTGAAGCCATTCCAAACATTTTTGAATATTCATCAGAATCAGAAGACGAGTCAAATATACCTTTACTTGGGAACAAGGAATCTGGTTTAGAAAACAAGGACTTCTTTTTATCTTGTTCAATACGAGCAAGCTCCTTTTTCAAGTTTCTGATTTCACTTTCTTTTTTGTCAAACTCAGATCCAAAACTACCTTGGAAGATAAGTTGTCTGAGTTCTTTGTCGAGTTGAGAAATTCTTTTGGAAAGTTTTTCTTCAATCTGTTGTAGTTGATATTCTACAGCATTTACTCTGCTTCGTGTCTCCTTAACTCCATCAAGAATTTGGGACACTTTGGAATCAATGCTTTGCAAAGATTTGTTCTGTGCCTGGCATTTGTCATTTGCCAGTTAAGAACTTCTTCGCCTCGGGAGAGTGGCTTAAGTTGTCCATAAGGTTCAATAACAGTTTGTTGGACATAGGGCCTTGAAGACATCTTTGAACTTGGTTGTTCTTGTCTTTCAAGAGGTGGAAAATCAGTATTGTAGTTTTGAAATATAAAAATTAGCTGAAAAGCTGGTGGAGTTGGTAATGGTGAAAAAGCTTCTGTTTTGCACAAATATCCTTCCTTTCGAAGGATCTTCAACTATTTGTTGTAGCAAGCAAGTGGAGCACTTGGAGGTGGTGGCTTTGGAGGTCTTCGAGAATATACCTTATTTTGTTTGCATTTTGTCGAGGTTCTTCTTCTTCATTATCATCGGAATCAATTCCTATTCTACAGAACATTCTCGATCACATGTCATAGGATCAACATCCCAAACGAAATGTCCATTGACTTTTCAAAGATAGATATGGTCTCCATTTGGTTTGAATTCTCGCAATAGGAATATTCTTTTGATTGGCCATATGGCGGGAGTGATCATGAGTTGGAATTCGGGGAACATAAGAAGACCGGATGCACCATCGATTTTGAAAATTGTTTTGGTCCGTCCATCGGATAACCTCACGGAACTCAAAGTCGAGTTGATTTTATTGGTTACGATGGTTGATGCAACGATTCATAATTTGTGATCCATTTTGTGGGAACAAGTTGCTCAAGTTGTTTCCTCCCAATCGCTCTTGAATTTGCACAATGGTAGGGACATCGACCTGTTTCAAAGAAGAACCATTAGCGCATCCTTTATGCCTTGATTTTTTAGATCTAGTCCATGATTTTGGAGCCTGTAAACAATCTGGTGATGGAGAGTTGCCATGATAGCATCTTGGATTTGTTCTTGCTCCAGAAATTTGAATTTGGACTTTAATAGCAGTGGCAAGAGAGACGTCTTGCAGAGATAAGGCAAAGTTTGGGAAGAAAGTAATTACTACACTTCCAAACATTTAGTGTAGTAAGAATGCTCCGACATCGCATGCTCATACTTCAAATACCTCGTATCCAGAAGGGCAATTCTAGCAGAAACTGGTAATCCTTTCCTACCATGATATGATAGGACGAGTCTGACTGCCCCAAGATGAAGGTGTGAATACCCTTCAGATCGCCATGTACGGATGTATTTGGGAGGTATAGTAAGAGTAATATACTGCTCCTGTGTAGTAGACGGAAGACTACAATGATCCATTTTTGAAGACTGAACAAATTCTTTCATTGGAGGATTTTTACCATAAATAAGGGATCTAATTCCCTTAGTAAGACTACCATGTTTACGATAGATATTATAAGGACTAATTAACGGAGGGACTGTATTTTCAACAATAGCATCTTCTAGAATAGTAGAATACTCAATAAGATTATCTATTTTACTAGAGAGTCTAGGAAGTGCTAAAGATGAAGACTCGCCTTAGAATTTGATGGAAATTTGAGAACTTGAATTAGGAAAATCCATGATTAAGAAGTTTTTCCTATACTCGTCGTCTAGATTAGCAGAAATATTCATAACACAAAAATTTGTGTGAGACCGTACCACGGATCGAATCCGTGAGACAGAGCCTCACGTGGCCCCCATCATCTCTATCTACTAGTCCCCCTGACTCTCCCTCCTCTCGTTGGTCTCTCTCTCATCTTTTTCTCCTCATGTCACCTTCTCTCATGGTCCTCACCTATCTCCTCACGTGGTGTGAGGCCCCTCATTTTTGTAAGCTTGATTATAATTTTTGGGATAATATCTGATGATGTACTACTTGGCTATGTATCACAATATTTATTTTAATAAAATATGGGATTAATTTCGAATTACCTTAATAATTGACTACATATATTTTTATTTATTTATTTTATTTAATTACTAGTTGCTACTTACTAATTAATTACTTAAGCATTTTAGTTTATTAACTTGCATATTAGAACTTTTATTAGAATCTTATTATAGAAACTTGAGGTGACTTATCTATATAAATAAGATAGATATGAGACTTGACTTATATAGGAGGATTAGTGTATAAGAAGTGTGATAAGGAAATTAGGAGATGTAAAAAATGGACCCAAATATCACCAATAATTATACAAAAAAATTAAAGGAGAATGAGAGGGAGGGGGGATGGCCAAGACATGAGGGAGCAAGCAAATTAATTGTTGTTCTTACCTATACCCATCATTAAGCATGCACGCTTTCCTTCCCAATACAAGCCTTGGTCATTCAAGGCAAGCATGCCAAAAACTAGCCCACAAAACACATTAACCAAAAAAAACAAAAATAGGCTCTTGGGTGCAAGAGGAGAGGAGGGGCCGGGGGCGGCCATAAGGGGGATTGGGAGGAGGAAGACTTCATTTGTACCAAGACCTCCATTCTTGTATCTCTCCCACACTTATACACTTTACAAAAAAATAGCTCTTTCCTCTCCACCTAAGGGCCGAAAATCCTGCAAAGTTTAAGTAAGAATTCTTCTTCTTCTTTTTCATGTTATCCCTTTTTCTTAAAATCTATACATTTCCTCATCTTTTAACTTGAAAGTCCTACCTCCTTGTAGTAACTAAGAGGCCGAAATTTGAAAGAATTAGGAGAAGAAAGAAAGCTTGGTGTGGTTGTGTTGAGAGCCTCAAATAGCTAAAGTATCAAGGCAAGAAAAACTCATTGAGTTTGGGTATTCCTTTATTTTCTCCTTCCTACCTCCAACTTCCACTTTCTTGACACTATTTGGGAAAAATTTCACTTCCTAGGGGCTGTCCCAAGGTCTTTGGAGCCACAAGAGAGGGTGCTAGGGGGAAGAATCATGTTTTTAGACTACTATATTTGAAGGCAAAAAGGTGGGTGGAAAACTGTTCTAAAAATTCACCATATTGGCTACCAAATGCATGTAAATTCATGTTTATATGTCAATATGTGAAATTATGAATTTTACAAGTATTTAGAGTATTATGTCCTAAATAGATTTTTTTAAAAGAAAAATTGGGCATGATTTTATATTTTGTAAAAATATAGACTAAAAGGCCTATTGTTTGATATGCATGTCAAAATATGGTTTAGAAATACTTAATATTATTTTTTTTACTTGTTAAATTCTGGACTTTTGACTTGGTAGCTAAATCCGAATCTTTGGCCATTTTTGCAGTATTGGTATAATATAGGGCCTAAAATTGTAATAAATAAAATTGTAAAAGGATCCCCCTGTAAATTCAAAATTTTGGACTTAAAATACTGTAACTTTGATCTATTAAGTGACTCAGAAAATTTTGAAAACCATTCGGTTTAAGAAATGCAATAAAGAACAGTCTGTGTACCCCATAAAATTTTACTAACCTAATTTTTATGACCTTTTGGACCCTTGGTTCAAATTTTATAACAATCGGACTTGAAACGAGTCCTTTATGACGAAATCATTTTGGGCCAAAATTATAATTTTTGAAAATAGAGCCCCTAACCTGCGAATTTTCCAAAACTATTTTTAGCATAAATTCTTACTGTCCTAATAGTAATATTAAGCTTGGAATCACATCGAAACTCCTCTGTTTAAGAGATACATATTTTTAAAGTATCGGGTCAAAAATATAGTTTTGGAAAATAAAGGGCTAAACTGTAAATTTCAAAAGTCTAACCCCAAGTTTCTGAAATTCTAACTCTCTGGAATTTTTAGAAAATATAGGAACTGGCATTACTTCTTTTCAAGTCCAGGATTAGGATTTATCGAATTTTACAACCCGATAAGAAAATATCTTTCTTAGTAAAAGGATAATATATTTTTATATTAATAAAGATTACTAAGAACCTAGAAAATTTATATTTCAACTTTAATCTACTTATATTATATTAAGGTATATTTTCTAATAATTATCCAACAAAATTTATATATGTTTATTTAATTATCCAAGCTATTAATTGGGCTTCCTTACCCGAATGAATACGCGATTGATAAGACGACTTCCTTGCCCTGAATAAATCTATATTATTAGAACTACATACTTATGCATAATATATTGAACCAAATATCATTTCTGTCTAGATTATCTACTCGGTAACTAGACCGCGAATTTTAACTTAGTTAAACTCGATACCGGACACTGCGTGACCAGATCACTCCGGTTTTATGACTAACTCATTATGAACTGCTGAAACACTTGAATGAGATTTCTTCTAATTGTGTATGTTGAATGGATAAGTCATCTATGAGATGGGTTAGCTCGGCTGTAATCTCGTACCGACCTCCATCGTCCTAATCCCAACCTTGAGTCGAATAGGAGAGTTTGGCGGGTGAGTGGGTCATAGTTTAGGTATAATCATGATTATGATGATCTCTGGGCCTTGCGAGCCTTCTTGTTGGAGACGTCGTGCCTTCTGGGATACTGGCTCGCCTTATCCATTTGGAGGGATAAGGTGATCTGTTAAGGGAGCCAATGTTTGATCGGCGCGTTCCGTTGTATAAGGTTGGATGGTTGGCAGCACACTTTCATGCGCAACCCCTTGAACAAAAATTGGTTGGCGTCATACCTTCATGGGCAACCACTACTGCTTGACTGTTTGCTAATCTTTCTAAACTTACTTGAATACGTGGATAATTGTTATTTATTAAAAATATGATGATGTTGCATTCACGACTCATGCATTAATTTCCACGAAATTATTTTCCTGCACAACTGTAAGCCACACTCGCACACCCGCACCCATCCACCGAGAATTTTTGTCTCATCCCCGCCTTTTGAATGACCAGAGAATGAAGCCCCGCACAGTGCACGATGATGAGGACTCCCAAGCAATGGAGTAGTTTCTTGATTGTAATTCTGATCGACTTAGGACGGGTCGAACTCATTTTGTAATAGTTATGTCTTTGAAACAATTTCAAGTTCTAGGTTTGGGTGTAGGCCCTTAAGAATGATTGTTGTCGTTGAATTGTATTTTCTGTTATTTCCGTTGTGAACCGTACTCTGACTAGGTTGATTACATTATCTATGCTTATTTGAGGATTTTATTATCTCTGTTAGTTTTATGTTGATGGATAAATGGGATGGCTTAGTAAACCGGCATAAGTGTTGATTGTCTATGTCGCGGCTCCCATTTTGGGGCGTGACACATGGTCCCCTCTCTCTCCTCTCGTGCCCCCCTCTCTCTACACACGTAGAGTTTTATATACAAAAATCTCACAAAATTCAAATTCTTCAGGAAACAAAATACCCAAGGAAATGATGCTTTAAAAACATATATTTTCCAGAGTAGAATTGTTACTTTTTTTTAATAAAAAATGATATATTTTTATAATAAGAAGTTGTGTTTGTTTTAATAAGAAATGATATTTTTTAAATAAAAATGAATACTTTTTTTAATAACAATAATAGTTGTTTTAATAAGAATCAAAACTTTGTTTTTTATAAAATATGAATTTTTTAATAAAAAATGATACTTTTGATAATAAAAAAATGATGCTTTTTTCGTAAGAAGTGGTTTTTTTTAATAAAAAGTGATACTTTTTCCATAAGAAGTGCTACTTTTTCATAAGAATTGATACTTTATTTTTATAAAAAAATATATTTTTTAATGTGATACTTTTTCATAAAAAGTGATACTTTATTTCTCCATATTTTTTCTTTATTTCATGCTTGTAGAGAGAGAGAGAGAGAGAGAGAGAGAGAGAGAGAGAGAGAAGAGGGAGAGACCGCGAGAACAATGAGATGTGATGAGAGAGAGGGGGTGACCAAGAGAGGAGTAAAATGTGAGGAGAGAGAGTGGACTACGTGAGTATATAGAGAGAGGCAATGAATTTTATATAATGAGGCCGCGTCTTATGGATTTTGATCCATAAGACGATTTCACAAGAGACACCTGCCCAAGAATGAGAGTATCAAATGCACTGGCGGATCCAGGGGTGGGCCAACCTGGGCCCTGGCCCACCCCTCTTTTTTTAAAAAAAATTAGTGAGATTTTTTTAAAAAAAAAACTATTTTTAGTACTAATTTGTATGTTTTTCTTTTGGGTTTTCTATTTGACACACCCTATTTTTTGTATCACCTACCCCGTTTTCGCTCCAGGGTGTTCGCTCCACCATTGATCAAATATATATATATATAATAAGAAACTACTAGAACAAAAACATTATAAAGACCTAGGACAAAAAAAAGTAAAAACATTGTCACTTCAAATTGAAAAAATAGTTTGAGAAGATTTCTTCAAGTAATGCATGGGCGAAAAAAAAAAATACAATGCATTTATATGAGTGAAAATTTAATCAGTTGATTTGACATTATTTGGGAAAATATTTTTGGTTACTTCTTTTAAATTATATATAAAAATAAAATACATTTCCTGAAATAGGAGTACAAAATTTTGAAAAAGAAGGATGAGGAATCCTCACCATATGGGTGTTCAAATTTGGGGTTAAGTTTTTAAAGTATATATATAGGAGGGATCATGTAAGACCACCCTCCTAGGTTAATCCATAAGACCAAATCTACACCATCTAAATAGTAAATCAATGGTCAAGATATATTACAATATATACAACATTTCATAAGTAAGTATACAAATGAAGGGATAAAATAGGAATCCAGAAATTAAATATAGTAATCGCTTCCTAAAAATTAGGGACGTAATTTTGTATTGATCACGTCCCCATAATCAAGCGATTCACCTTTTCTTTCTCTCCCTTCCTATTCGAACCCGCAAATTATTCAAATATGGCAACAAAATCGTGCAACAATTAATGAAAAGTATACAATTACACTAAACTAACTATACATTAAAACATTACTAAGTATACACAAACAATTAACTAAGTATACAATTACACTAAATTATCGTACATTAAAGTTTTACTAAGTATACGTAAATATTTAACTAAGTATACAATTACATTGAACTAACTATACATTAAAATAATACTAAGTATAGAGAAACATTTAACTAAATATACAATTACATTGAATTACTTACATAACTAAGTATACAATGACATTGAACTAATTATATAAATCTACATAACTAAGTATACAAATTCACTAAACTACTTACTACACTACTTATATAACTAAGAATACGATTCCACTGAACCAATTATACAAATCCGCTGAACCAAATATACAATAAAACATGACTAAGTATACAAGTCCACTGAACTAAGTATACAATAAAATGACTGTTCACAAATATGGCGGAAAGAATTATCAATTTTGAAAAAAACGCTGAAGTTGATGATTTTTCCTCCCTAAAAATCGGTAAATCGAAAAGGTAGGATTATGTTTCCTTAAATATAGCTAATAACCGTCCAATTAACATAACTAATTAAATATAAATTATACCCTTATATGCCTAAATTAACTAAAATGATCTACACCATCTAAAATTTTAAATCAAGAGTCCATAAGTGTTCTTATGGACTAACCTAAAGGGATTGATCTCATTTGAACCAATCCCTATATATATATATATATATATATATATATATATATTACAAATTATACCATAACCAATATATATAACAATGGGATAAGACCACAACACAATTAAAAGTTGTACTATTACGATACAAATCAAACCACAAACAAAGGTAAAAATTCAACTCATATGTCATCAAGGGAGATCAAACTTAAGATCTACAAATCTTAGGGCCTCCACCTTGCCACTAGGGCAAGATCTCATCGACCTAAATTTGGGGTTAAGCTTTGAAAACATTTGTTTAAAAAAAAATCAAATACGGAGAATGATTTGAAACATTGAATAAAATGAACACATTTTCAATTGAAATATGTGAAAATATTCTTGTTCCTAGGTGAGACCATAGGGACAAATTTACACCATGAAAAAAGTGGATGGCCAAGATACGCCTAATAAATGCAAAGAATTAATCACTTGTAGGGTAAAATAGGAATAGAAAAACATACCAAAAATAATCGCGCTCATTATACTCCTATAAATTAGGAGCGTGATCTGTTATTGATCGCATTCCTTCAATCGCGCGGTCAACCATCCTCTCTCTTTCTTCAACATACTGCATAATTTATACCCTACATACTCGCATATTTATGTTTCGTATATATAGTGTTCCAAATTTGCATATTTAGTATGAACAAAGTGTATTACATTAAATTTAATAGTGTGCTTATTTAGAATAAAAATGTTGGATATATGGTGTTGTTATTGTGTATACTTAGAATAAAACAAGAAAATATTGAAATACATTAGGCATTGGTCCTTATGATTTATACCCTGCATACGGTATATTTATGTTCTGCATATATAGTGTTCCAAATTTGCATATTTAGTATGAACAAAGTGTATTACATTAAAAATTTTATACTGTGCTTATTTAGAAAATGAATATTGCATATATAGGTTTGTTATTGTGTATACTTAGAACAAAACAAGAAAATATTGAAATACATTGGGCATTGGTCCTTATGATTTATACCCTGCATACTGCATATTTATGTTCTGCATATATAGTGTTCCAAATTTGCATATTTAGTATGAACAAAGTGTATTACATTAAGATTTTAATATTGTGCTTATTTAGAATAAAAATATTGTATATATAGTTTTGTTATTGTGTATACTTAGAACAAAACAAGTAAAATATTAGAACACATGAGGCATTGGTCCTTATAATTTATACATGTATAATCGCATATTTATGTTTCGCATATATATTGTTCCAAATTTGCATATTTAGTATGAACAAAGTGTATTATATTGAATTTTAATAGCGTGCTTATTTAGAATAGGAATATTGCATATATAGTTTTGTTATTGTGTATACTTAGAACTGAACAGAGACGCGAAATGGATTGAGAAAAAAAACTGAATAGGCATGTGTTTTGAAAATGTAACTGATATCTTAAATCGTGGGGGAGAGAGAGATATGGTAAGATTTTTTTACCAATAATTATTAAAGATTTTAATTTCAAAAATACCAAATTATCCTTAATCCTCCCTAAAAATCCGGCACCTACTAAAAATAAGAGGAAAAATCTGGACCGTTATTCGTTTAGATCCAATGGCCACGATATGTCCCTACGGTCTCACCTAAAGGGCTTGGTCTCTTTTGAACCAATCCATATATATATATATATATATATATATATTAATCAACCCCATATAATAAAAGAAACATAGTGCAAGGACACATATAAACACATCATTATTCTGAGATATGGCAACTCTCTATTTTCTCAATGACACATGGTGAATTCACATTGACTCATGGTTAACCATTTTTTTCTCTTCATATTTTTATATAATCTAATAGGCAAAAATAATATAAAAGATAAAAAGCATTCTAATCAATTTACGTATATAATATTATAATCTAAATAAATAAATCGCTTCTAAGAAATGAAAAGATATATTTATTGTCTATTTTTAATAAGAAAATTAACATAATTACCCAGTGATTCTTTAAAAGCCAAAATATTTAATATCAGCCATTGCAATATACAATTAGTTTATGAAAAATTATTGAGAAAATGGTTGTAATAATATAATTAAAGAATTAAAAACTCACATCATTTTGACAAGCCAAAACACACAAAAAATAGGTCAAATTTATTAATAATAAATTTATATATTGCTTATAAAATATTATGCGAAATTAATTGAAGTGGTTTTACCCAACTCATTATGTGAAAAGCTAAATAAATACTAGTATTTGCCCATCTATTTAAATCTTATAGAAATTTTTAAAAAATAAATTTTTTAGTGGATACTTTTGAACAATTTGTATGCTATTTTTTTAATCTAAATTTTGAATTCTTATTTAATATTTTAATTAGTATTTTGGATCTCCTATAACTATCACAAACAAATTTAAGTACCAAAATATTGTCTTTGGTCACAAATTCCATACAACACACAGGTGTTGTTCTAGTATGTACTTATTTATTTAGTGGACTGCTTATGTGTTTAAGCGTGGGATTAGACATACATCTCCACCAGTTTATTAGAATATCAAACTAGTTAATCGGGGCTTAGCCACTTTCGGCCACCACAAGTAATTGTGGGGTGGAGATTAGGGAATCAAATTCTTACTCCATCAAATTGCTCCCCGGGGAGCATATGTGAGTTGGTGAAGATTTGGTGGTACTCATCTTGAATAACATCCTTGTTGGTTCGATTCGGAAAGAGATCATCATTATTAGATTGGAGGGTCGATCATAATTATTCTCTTTAGGGAGGACTGGTTGTACCATTACAACATAAATGACATTAGGTAACACAAATTTTATAGCACTTTTTACTTAAGATATATATGTAACACATGTTTGTAACACTTTTTACATTATAATATTTATGTAACACTTTTTGTAGCACTTTATCAATATGTAACACTTATATGAAACACTTTTATATAAGTAACACTTTTTAAATATAACTTTTTTTTTGTTATTTCTTTTTTGTAACGCAAATATGTAACACTTTTATCAATATATAACGCTTATATGTAACACTTTTATATAAGTAACACTTTTTAAGTATCACTTTTTTTTTTTGTTATTTCTTTTGTAACGCAAATAGGTATCACTTTATTTAAGAAGCACTCTTGGCAACACTATATTTTATTGATTGTAATACTTTTTAAGCTATATTTTAGTAACACAAAATTATATAACTATCATTAAATCATGTCAAAAATTTATTTAATTAATTGATGTCACCAAAAAATTGTAGACATCATGTACTGCTTTTTTTAACTGAATTTTTGTTTTCTTTTTACAAAGTATTTAAGTTTTGCTTTTATTTTTTTATTTTTACGAAGGTAATTAATTCCGTCTTAATATCGATGGAAAATGCATGTATATATTTTATTATTATTATTATTATTATTATTATTATTATTATTATTATTATTATTATCGATGGAAAATTTTTTTTTTTTTTTTTAAAAAATTACCAACGAAAAATTAATGTTGTCGGTAATTACTTAGAAATATTTTCTATCGGTAAATTATTTTTCGTTATTTTCTTTATTATTTAATTTTTTTTTGTTAGGACTTTTTTTATCTCGGTAAATTAATTGTATATTTTTATATATTTTCTTTTACGATTGAATATTTATCATCGATAAATTTATTTTATATTTTTAATTTGTTGTGTCCTTTAATATATAATATAATATAATTTTCAAACTATATACTATATAATATAAAATTTGATATATACAATGTATAATATAATTTATACATATATTATAAAATATAATCTTTATTATATAAAATATATTATATAATATATATATATATATATATATGTGTGTGTGTGTGTGTGTGTGTGTATAAAACAAAGCAAAAGTTGTAATAAGAATCAACTTAGCTTAGTGGCAAATTGCCACTTCCATACATAACAGGTCGTGGGTTGAATCTACTTGGTCGCAAGAAATAGTATTTCTACGAAGTCTTGCTACCAAAAAAGTGTTACATAAGATTCATATGTAACACTTTAGAAGTATTTTTTTTTAAAGTGTAACAAATATAAAAAGTGTTACATAAGATTCATATGTAACACTTTAGAAATATTGCTTCAAAGTGTTACCAATAGAAAACTTAATGTAACACTTAGAAAAAGTGTTACTAAAAGCTAATAAAAGTGATACCTTAGACTATAGGCAAAGACGAGCAAGTGCACAAGAATACAAGTGCTACCTATTGTCTATAGTAACATTTTATGGCCATTAGGTAATATTTTTGAGTGTTTACCTAATATCATTTATGTTGTACTCAACGAAACCCCATCGAACATTGACCAAGTGCATGCACATCACGCGGTTACCTTGGCGGCAACAATGAAGGACCAATCAAGTATGGTCAAGCGTAAGCTCAAAACGAGCTATTAAAAAAAAAAAAAAAAGAATACCAAACAGTTGTAATGCAAGAATCTTTTAATGGAAAACATAAACTAAGGAGTACCACTTCTTTCAAAATTTATACACGATATTAACGGAACCAACCGTATGAGTAACCCATTAATTGATCTATTCTAATGTATCCCTTCCAAGTTGTGGGGAGATCATTTGGGTACAACTTTTTTGGAGGTGGTTTACATGAGACTATTTCGTGAACTTAAGTTTATGAGGCTGATTCTACATTAATACACATAAAATGTGGGGCTTTTTATGGATTTTGGTTTATGTTAGAATTCTATTTAAATATACTATCCGTCTCATGACACGTTTCATACAATTTTTGCCAATTTTTTTATGGTTGAGAATCACATTTATGTTTAGCTAATAGATGAACCAATTGATCAATTTCACGTAGTATATGCATTAGTTTTACTTCCATAAACATGGGGAACATTTGGAACTTAGCGAACATTTGGAACTTAACGAAACGAACATTAATTAAAGTTTTTGGTGTACACTTTATTGTAGTAATTACAAAACAACTTCAATAATAATTACAAAACAACTTCAACATATATTTCAATTCATATCTTAATAATTCGTTGTTGACGACAAATTTATAACGTACCAACATAAATAAGATGACAAATGTGTTTGTTGAAGTTCCAATGTGATACAAATATGCGAAGACCAGTGCCATGGCTTTCATGTACGAGTCCTATAGCTTCGAGCAATTCAGAATTCTCCCTAAACGTCTTATTATAATTTAATCAAATCATCTAAGAAAAGGTTTTAGCAAACAAACATAAATACCTCTTTCTACGCATATATACTATTTCCATCTTTTGTGATTTAATTTTTGTTCTCTATAGGGTTTTTGTTCTCATGCATGAAGTAGTCATAACAAACATTCACCACTTTGAGCAAATATATAACCAAAAAAATACATACTTCATAAAATAACTTTTAGTGTGTATTCATTTTTGCCAACATCACCAAAATAGAATTACCAAATCGCATCATCATAATTTCATAATGAATTCTTTTCCTTCCCTCCCAAAATTCTTGTGAAGAATCTTAAAGAATCTTAATTTTTGACAAACGATAATTAACCAAAGGAATATATGAAAATACCTTTAGTTGTAATTATATCAATAATCGCACTTTAGGAGAAATATTTGTATTATCTATCACACATGAACACGTCACCATATAATAGCAAATAGAGTGGCAAGTAAATTCACGACTGGCAAAAGTGCGTGGCCAGGATAAAGACTAGAAGTCCTTCTATAATCAGAAATTGATAATGCCAAACTGTTTTCCCCTCTGCCAGATCCAGATACAATCGTCCCAGCACAACGTACTACACGATAATGTCGTACTTCGTGCAGCAGAAGTTGTACATTTTAATAAAATTGGAGAACAACATTACTTTCTAATAAGATACAATACGAGGAAAGAGAGACCGAACGAAGAGAGAGAAAGGGAGTATCGAAGAGGAGAGCGATCAGAGACAACAAAGAAAAGGGGTCTTCAATTTTCTGATTCAGAAATTTTTTTTGGAAGAAAATAGGAAGAGTAAAATAGAGAATGTGAAGCAAAATTTTTAAGGGACAAGAAGCAATGGCAGGAGAAACTACATGGGTTTCAGAGGAGAAGTGAAGAGAGGAAGAAGAAAGGAAAATTAAAGCTGTTAGTGTTTTGTGATAATTTTTTCATGAATCTAAACTCCAATAAGGTGAGCCCATTAATTTTCTTGTCGCCGTGAACTCTTTGTTATCTTCAAGTTTGAATCTTTATGTTCTTTTGATTCAATATTCTTCAAGTTTGAATTTTGAGCATAAAATGTGAAGTTGAAGTTGAGAATTCAAGCTCGAATCTTTTGTTGAGGGAGTGGCATTTGGGCTGTTGTTGAATTTTCAGAATACTGATTAATTGTGGCGGTTTACTTAGAGTTGCAGGTAGGTATCTTTATTTGGTTTTTTGGGATTTAGGTCAATAAAGGGTTCGTTTGTATTATAGCATTAAATTTGGGTTGACGGTTGAAGAATTTTGAAAATTTCTGAAATTTCGGTTTTTGGAGGGAGAGCTAGTTTAATTGAAAATATATTGAAATCTCATGGTTTGAACTCAACCCTTCAATTGTTATAGTGCATGAAAGTTGAGGTCTTGGAGTGATGGGTTTTGGTTTGACATTGTTAGGGTTGCTATTAGACAGATTAAGTGTTGTTTGGAAAATGGGGTTTTGGAAATGTAGAAAAACAACCCTAATTTAGTTTATGGTTCTGTATCATTGTTGTCGTAGCGTTTATTTCTGTTATATGGAATTTTAGTGTGGAGAGATTGAGAGAGAGAGAGAGAGAGAGCTACAGAGAGATGAAACCACCTCATCAGCATTCGCGCATCAATCTTGACGAGTTGAAAGCTCAAATAGTGAAGAAACTAGGGCCGGAGGGGTCCAAGCAGTATTTTTATTACTTGCACAGATTCTTGAGTTTAAAACTGAGTAAGGTTGAGTTCAATAAGCTTTGTTTAAGAATTCTTGGGCGGGAAAATATTCCGCTTCACAATCAGTTCATTCGTTCAATACTGAGAAATGCTTCTAGTGCGAAATCTCCACCACCGGCCAGTCATCACAAGGAAGATATTTTGAAACATGTTACACATGTGGGGGGGAAGGAGATTTCAGCCGATGGTCACCAGCATAATGGGTCCCACATTGGTACGACTCAGGCTATTGGTTCACCAGGTTTATCAAACGGAGGTGACATGCTGCTACCAGTCTCGCCCCGAAAGGCCCGGACTGGTTCTCGTGATAGGAGAAGTGGGGACCGCCGTAGTGCACTTGGACCTAATGGGAAAACAAGTTTTGCTCCTCAGCTGTCTACTGAGAACAAGTCGAGTGATTTTAACGTCATATTGGAGAACGGGGATTTGAATCCACTGCAGCATCATCAAGTACTCATTCAGCAAGCAAAGAGCGAGAACACGGGCACCACACCCTCTAAAATGCCAGTTGTAAGGAGATCTCCAGATGAGTCGGTCGTTAAAAATGACGGTGTTTCTGCTAGAGTCCACTCCGAGCTCCCCTGGGAGTTCCGTTGTGTCCGGTTAGTATTGGTGGGGCCCGCCAAGCTCTGCCTCCAGCTAGTAGCACATTTTGTGATGGTGCTCTTTTGGACAGTCATACATTAAGGGAGCGAATGGAGCATATTGCTGTGGCACAGGGTCTCGAAGGGGTGTCGGCCGACTGTGCCAACATACTGAACCATGGTTTAGATTCTTACATGAAAGGATTAATTAGGTCTTGCATTGAAATTGTAGGAGCACGGTCGGGACATGAGTTGACAAAGAATAATAATGCCCACAAGCACCACACTCATACGAAGCTAATTAATGGAGTCAAACCGGGTCAGCAGTATCAGATGCAAAATAGTGGTGTGCATTTGGAACAGAAAATACAGTGTCCGATTTCTTTGCAGGACTTTAGAGTTGCTATGGAGATGAATCCACGGCAACTCGGTGAAGACTGGCCGTTGTTGTTAGAGAAAATACGACGCATGCATTTGAAGAATAACGTGGAGAATGAAGTTCTTGTTTCCCAGTTGAGTGAATCGGTCCCTACTGGATCAAAAGCTTCGACATTCGTGTGGCCTTAATTGTTCTCATTCGTGGCCTTTGAACCAGTGTATTGTTCTTAAAGTAAGAAATTCCAATATATGAGGGACCAAACATGGAATCTTAGTTCCATCCTTCTGTGGTGCTTTTCTTTAATTGGAAGCACCCATCATCCGCAACCATTCAGATGAGAAGAAAGGGAAAACTAGGTTGCGCTGTTGTATGATTAGCATTATCCTCACTTATATTTTTTTTTCTTTTTCCTGTAAGTTACAGCCAATTAGAAATTCTAGAACAGTTTTGCAGGAATAATTTGTGTAGTTCAGTTTTTCAGTAAAAAGGGTGGGATGGCGTGATGCAATAGACATGTGTATGTATCTTCACCACATCAAGATTGGTTGAATTTTAATATTAACAAAACGATTTAACCAATTGTGTGAATCATTTTTCTTTTCTTTATTTCTTTCTTGCTTTGATTTGTCCCCCCCTCCAGCATATAAGTTGCTATTTCTGGTTTATTCATTGATGCGACTGAATTTGCCCTGGAAACACAGCTATGCTTTAATTTAGTGGCAGAGGATGTTCTCTTACTAATGCAGTGGTTTCGTGCTAAAGGGGTTCTTTTGGAATAATTTCTTACTTCATTATGGAATACTGATGAAAGCTTACCTAATATTTAGACACATAAGTAGGACAGAGAGTTATGGGTAAGAATTTTGTTATTCGCTTTGCGTGTACCATATAACCTTGTCATTAAAAGAAGATTGTTGTATTAAAATCATTATAGAGATGCTGAACTCTTCCTTGTTTTATGATGTTGTCATGATCCTCACAGGAGACATGCATGCAGAGAAAAACCTGTGTGGCCTATGGAGGAATCTGGATTTTCAATGTTTTACTGCTTTCTTTCTTATTTTAAATAATTTTGAACAAATTTCTTTTAGTTCATAAAATCCTTTATGGCATCTCATAATTGATAAATCTAACTTCCATTGGAAAGTCCAGTTTCTCTGTGTGGTCTTGTTATATATGGTACAGGTTGTATTTCATCGAATACCATATGCAGGGGAATTGTTCGGACTACAATGATAAAGGTCACGGTTATGTCGTACACCTTTCTGCTGTTTATGTTCTTACTTCTGTTACTACATTGATGAAGATCATGAGATTCTTATTTCCTTAGCCTTTTCACCTTTAAATTTACTAAAATACTAAAGAAAGAGTTCTCTTATGATACATTGTTTTTGTTAGCCCTCCGCTGTGAATTTGTCTTATTAACAAGATAAATTTCTATCTATAGTCTTTTACAGCCACACTGCCATAATAACATTTACTTTCCTGGTTTATATCTGTATTCTCTTTTTAGGACATTGCAGTGCTGGTATGATTTTTAAGTGTAAGAATTTCTGGTTCACAACTCTTCCTTCAATCACAAGGTTACGATTAAGACTTCGAACATATTGGATAAACAGGGGTTCATGTAAGTTGTGCCCTTATTAACTGTTTTTCTGCTGCTGTTTATTATTTTTAATTACGTACTATATTACCAGCGGTACAGTCAAATTTCTTATTTGTTTTGCTTTATAGGTGCTTTTTTCTTTCAAGTAAAATTTCATAATTGTACATCTTTTAAATTTATTTCCTGAATCAGGCATGGTAATAAAATTATTGTTTCCTATTAGCATAGTTCATCGTTATCTTCAAAGTAGTTGTCATTATCGTCACCATCCTCTTTGTTAGCAATTTTCTTGTCGTCATTAATAATAATATGGCTTTTGTGTGGTTTATGTCGCACATTGATATCCCATGTGGGTATGCAAATTTTATATTTGAATTCTAATGAATGATAGCACACATTCAAATTGATTGGGGTTGGAGGGGAACTTATCTCTTCATAACTTTCTGAGAGGTCTTTCAATACTTTGCAGTTCTAGAAATTTGTCCATCAGTAAAATGAAATGTCAAAACATACTAAGTATAACCCTGTCGACAGGTGACATGCACATGTCAATTCCTTCATAAACAATTAGATACGTCACCTCTATGGATTTAAGCCAAAACTACATAATGATAATCATAAGCATACTGATATAATATGATTTATGTATGAAGTTTTGCCTATATTGATTTCCAGGCTCATTTTGGTAGCATTCAGGACCTAATATGCTAAAAATAGGTTTACTAGCAGTGGCAATTAGATACTTGCCTCTAAAGATTTAGAAGCCTACAAATATATCCTCTTCAGTGGAGTTTTAAAAACACAAGTTAAAGAAAAATCGTGTTTGGCTCTTCGATTCTGTTTTAGGAATTTAGAGTTCCCTTTTTTGTTGTCTATGTTTGTCCTTAGTTTCCCTTCAATAGGCTTGCGGCATCAAGACAGCTAAATAAATCTTCTACTTTCTGGTTTTTCTGCTTGCAGAGTTGGCAGCAGAGCTAAAAGCGGTTCAGTCCCATGACATGCTAGTAAAAGTTGAAAGAGAGAACTGAAACTTAATTGAACAGAACAAACACTTTAAATCATATTCATCAAAAGACAAAATGATGGTTCTTGAGTATATTTTGGGATAATTACAAAAAAACCCCTTAGGGTTTGGGCAAATTTTAGAAAATCCAGAGATGTTTTAAAATTACTAAATACGCACTCAGGTTTGATTCTACCTTAACTTTAAGGGGGCAACTGCAATATTTCCATAAATGTCAGGGGGGTTTTGAAATAATTTTTGCTTATGAAGTGGGAAACTATAAGATGGACTCAAACCTCAAGAGGTTTCTTGCAATTTTCAAAAACCTCTACCTTTTTTTGTAATTAGACCGAACCTCAAGGGTTTTCTTGCAATTATCCCTTATATTTTAGAAGCCAGTCATTACTGAAGCTCTGGACTAGTCTTTTGAAGGCCCTATTGAGGTGCTGAAATAAAGGACATCCTGCATTTGTTTGACAGAGACTGGAGGATGATTTAATAATATCTTGTAACAGATATATATGTGTGTGTATATATAGTGAAAGCTTGTTTAAGCAACTAATGCTATAGCCAACCATCGTCCGGTTTATAGTGCTAAATGAATTTCTTTACTGGTAAATGTAAAGATAGAGGATTATATTGCAGTTTTCGGTAGCAGATTAGCAGTAAACAATCCGTTTCGTTTATTTATTTCAGGAGCCTTTTGTTTGAAGCCGGTCACGCTGTCCGCTGATGTAGGATGGCTAATATTGGTTTGCCGTGCCCTGATCCGACAGCCTCAAAAAAGCAGTCGATACTTATTAAACTCGGTATCTTTCATTCTACTTGTTCAAAATATTTTTGGCTGTCTGCCTAAACCAAAAGCATGTTCCACATCATGAAAAGCAGCCTGCCTAGTGAGTTGTAGGGATTAGCTGCAATATGTAGTAGTGGAATTGTGTATGTAAATGGTGCAATAAGTTCACAGATAATTGGTTGAGCATTTTGATCAGTGGGAAAATTTAGTTAGCTTTATATATAATTAAGTCTTTTTGTGGGCTACTTGTGGAAGGCAACTAAAGAAAAACACTGAGGATTGGGCTCAAAAAAAAAACCCAGAGGTTTTTGAAAAGTACAAAAATCCCATTGAGGTTTGATTCTGTTTTACATTTTCCCCATTCGTAAGCCAAATTATTTCAACCCCAGCATTTATATAAATATTACAATTGCCCCTTAAATTTAAGAGAATATCAAACCTCAAGGGGGCTCTTGTAATTTTTAAAAATCTCTGGGTTTTTTTTTTTTTTATTATTTGTAATTTGCCCAAACATGAGGAATTTTTTTTGTAATTCTTTTCCCATGAAATACCGGAAATAAAAGGGTAATTAATTTTTGTGTTTGTCTTGATGTAGTCTTATCAATAGGATTGTTGCATTTTGATCATTAAAAGTCCTAGTAATATGCAGTGGTGCTCAAGGATTTCTTATCTTTCACATACGTTTTACTCTCCGCAATCATTTTGATATTATTAAGCTTACTAGTAGAGTGGCACTCTAGTTTTTGTGCAATATGAGTCTCAGAGCATTCGTCGTATTTTTATCCAAAATGCAGGCAATCAAAGATTGCAAACCTTTACCTTTGCCGATGATTTAATGCTTCTCCTCACGCGGAGATCCTGTTTTGATCCAGATACTTGTGAATTGTTTAAACGATATTTGGTGCAAAATCTGGCATGCCGATGAATGTTTGGGATTATTATGGAATTAAAAATTACAAAAAAGCCCAATTATCTTTCAAAATTACAAATACTCCTTAATAGTTGTTTCTCTCTTACAAATCACCCTCAAGAGGGGGACAATTGTTAGGAAATACAAATATCAAGGAGTGTTTCTAACACTATAAAGGGGTATTTGTAATTTGAGAAAGATAACTGGAGTTTTTTTGTAATCATTCTAAACCTCAGGGTGTTTTGTAGTTACCCATTTCTTAATACCTCTTTATCTGGAGAAGTAGAGAAGATAACATAATCCAACATGTATCAGCAGTTGACATGGCAATTCTCAAGAAAATGCAGCTAAAAAATACATGTAAAAAGTCCTCATTCCAGTTCATTCTCTTACTTCATAAACATTGAACTGGAGCTTAAAATCAGGTACTATAAAACTATACCAGTCAAAATTGAACTGATCTCTAATATTAAGAGGGAAAAAAAAAGGAAAAGAGATTTTGTTACTATATACAACATCTAATCATTGTTTTTCTGTCCCTCAGGAAACAACTCATCAGTAAGAGCTGGAGCTATCCATTGTATCTGATAAAATGTCGTATCCCACAAATCATCCTCTCCTGTCCGTGTCAAAATCTCCTTTTCCTTCATACTCGTCACGATCTTTCTCAACAAACCGAATAACATCCGGCATTTTCGACTCACCATACTCGCCCAAATCGGCCTTCATACACGTATCCATGCGTCTTAGTATTCCCAACCAGAACGTCCTAAAATTCGGACTCTCTGATATCGGCTTCAAGAAATGCAAATACACATCAGTCAAAACCTCCATTGAAAGCATAACCGTGCCCTCCATACTTCTGGTTTCCCTTTCTGCGTTCTCTCTTCTCGAGTATTGCATCATTTTTTCATGAAGATCGTCGACCATCGCAAAGATCACGTTATAAAACGAGTTAATACAGTTTGTCGGTGTGAATAAAAGATCCTCAGCTAAAGTGAAACTCCTCTGAAGAGACATGACAGCATGATTTCTCACTTCTTCTCTCCTAGCTAAGCTTGTCTTCTTAAGTGATTCTCCCAACTTCTGAAATAAGCTGATCGGATTATAAATCCTCGCACTTTCTTCGACTGATGAGCCGCTAGCGTTACTCGCTACACTCGCGAAACTTCCTGGATCTGAATATCCGGCTTTATACCATTCGACCAATAAGCAAGCTGATTCCGCTAGCAAATCCATTATCTTGATATTTTTCTCGATTCGGCTGTTTCTGAGCGCTACAAAGGCAAACGCGCAGTCGATGCAGTACGAATAGTTCGCTCGCGTTATGTGTGTCCCATCCGACATCAGTTTGATCAACGCCTCGACGCCATGATCGTAGGTTTCTGGATGACGGCCCGTGACAGACAGCAATGCAGGAGAGACATCCACCCCAATGGTGTCTGCAGTTTTTCGGGATATTCCGTAATAATTTTGCTAGCCGATTGCAATAGAGGCTCGCAACAAGTCTCGAGAATTTCTTTTTCCATCCTCCACATCAGATTTATCGATTTGAAGATGAGTTCCTCCGAGCCCTCCATTTGATCTGAAGCGAGAAGCTTTAGGCACATCTTCATTAGAGATACTATGGCCTTGTCGGAAAATGGAATCGGTGAAAACAGAGGAAACTGCGCTACTTCTAGCAAGTAATCGTGGTAATATGGCCAGAACGTCGAAAATCTGTGCGCATTCGCAATAGCAATCGAGCTAATTAGTTCCCAACAGAATCCAACAGTTTCCTCCTCTTCAACTGGTGTGCTGAACTTTTGGCCTTTTCCAGCTGCAGCAAATATGATGCAACGGCCGAGATTGAGCAGAGAATCTTCGGTAAACTTGAACTAGTGCTGAATATACTTCCGATACGACATTGTTGAATGATAGTCATATTCTGTTCGTATTCACTCAAGCCGAGATTTAAAGCTTCTTCGACGCTCTCCATTGAAATGAAATTTAGAAATCTCGCCATTATGCCCGAACTATGGCGCTTCTTGCCGAATTTAGGATCTTGGCTCGGCAAAAAGACCCCCGACTCTAATTTTTCCGTCGAGAGTGCATTTTCTTGCTCAATGATAGATTGTGGCAGTAATTTGAGTCTTTTGAGCTTCAGTAAGCATTCAATGATGGTTCTCCACCCCCTCTGATGGAATCTTTAAAAGTATTCGCAACGGTGAAAAACCGCTAAAATCGCCATCTTTGGCTTCATGTCGTGGCTGAAAGCGTATAGTGTTTCTTCGGCAGATGCGTACGGGTTTAGTAATGTCGTGAATTTGCAGAATGAGCAAAGGAGCTCGTCTAGGATATCTTCGAGTCCATACTGAGCTATTCTAGCAATCGAAAACAACGCTTCGATGCATTCGCAGGATTTCCTCTTCATCAGAGTGTTCAAAACAGCTGCGACTGTTGCAACTGAGGGTCCCCGATGGCAGCAAACATGTCTCTTCCCAATCGACGGTCGAAATCACACAAGATGAACGGTTGGATGATCTTCGCCCGATTTACCAACTGGATCCATCTGTTCGGATTCATTTCCACCACTGTGTTAGTTTGATCAGAAAGGCTGATTGCATTCGTCGAAATGGAATGAAAAAGCTCGGACAGATATTCCCGAGGGAGATCACTTCCTCCATTAATCGATCGATTGTTTCTGATAAAATCCTCTTCTGTCATTTTCTTCTTCACTTGCGGATTATGCTGGTCCGTATTAAGCATGATGATCGAATAGCAGAGGGTCATGACCGAATCTTTACTAGAAAACATATCCGAGGACTGCTGATCGTAGAATTTCTCCGAGAACGCTTCTAGAATCCTCTGGATTTTTTGAGATTCGCCTGGCAATCGAAACGTCTCCAAATACGTTCGAAGAGCAATGTCTAGAACCATTCCAGTGAATTCAAACGTGTCCGTAAATTCTTTTTAGTACTTGAATGTGAAATTCATCAGGATCACCAAGATAGTCTCCGATCATGGTTTTGTCAAGTCTTGGCGTGTATCGGAAAAAAACAGCGTAGGCTTTTGGATCAGGTGGTTCTGATATCAATTGAGAAACCTTTAGATATTCTAAACCTTTTTTGTCATCCCGATTAAAATGACTCCCGGCGATAAGTATCTTCCTTTTTTGCACTTTTCTAACTCTCACATAATCCACCCAAGTATCTTTATCGTCCTCTTTCGCCTTTTCTTCCCAAAACGGTCTATATTCGAAATCTCGATCGATATGGTCCGGACGGGCTTGAGTCGTCCTCTTTATCGATATTATCAGCAATGTAGTGAAAAATGACAGCTAGACCTTCGAAAGCTTGAATTTGAATGCTCGTTAAGTGTCCACCGGTGGGAAACGCATACTTACAAAGAAGTTTGCCTGTTTCTTCAAACACGTTCTTGAAAGTTGGATCACAGTCATAGTTCACATAGACTTCTATGATGAAAGTTGGTTGTCTGCAGAAATTTATGATCCCTTCCATTGCAACTTCTTGGAGTTGGAGTGGGTTTCCAGGGCTTGCAACTCTAAACAACACGAACGAAAAAAATGCTTCGAGCTGGAGACGAATAGACCTGAAAACAACTGTGTTCAACGAGCATATAGCCAAGAACTTGTTTCTAAAAAGATTCAGGTATAATTATGAAAACTACCCTTAAGGTTCAGCCTGATTACAAAAAACTTCAGTTATTTTTAGAAATTACAAATACCGTCTTCTTGAGAGTGCAATTTATAAAAACCAAACAAATGTCAATGGAGTATTTTTGTAATCAGACTAAACCTGAGAGGTATTTTTTGCAACTAATTCAAAGATTCATATTTTCTGCTCACTTGCGAAGGAAATGATATATATTCAGAACAGTACTGCAGATCATCGACAAAACGAGAGGACTTGAAGACGCGCCATAATGGATCAAATGATGAAACAAATCGCCCTGGACCATTCTCATAAGCTTCGGTGTTTGCCTATGCTGTCCCCGCTCAATTCTATAGCGGAATTGATCAAGTACAACGCAAAAACTTGTGTATTTTCGCCCCGCGATCTGAAACGTTAATCCGTCCGTTTCCATAATATCAATCACATTGAGTAAAGAGCACAAGAAGTGAAAGATATCAACCGAAGAGCTGATTCCATATCCAGAGTCCATATTATTATCTTCTGTATCAGATTCAGAGTTCTCCCAATCCTTCACCTCAATATCCGCAATCTCGAATATATGATCTGAATCAGTTCGTGCATTGTGTGCCTCGCGCTCCGTTGGAGCAAATCACCGCGACTGGCCGACTGCTGAACGACCTGAAAGTATGGCTGGCAATGAGTGACACGACACGATGACACTACAAACACGAGTTACAAAGAGAAATTACACGATAACATGAAACACGGCACGAAAGCACAAAACCGTAAATTTAAGTTTAAATTATTATTATTATATTTAACATCAAATAAGACACTCGATGATGCGAATTGTCACCCCTACCTGAAAGCAAGTGTTTACGACGGTGCAGACGGATTGATCAGTGAGCAGAACCGGCGCGATGCCTCATGATCGCGGTCAGAACCTGTAAAATACATCATGACGGCATCCTCTGTGATGTGGTTCGTTTTTCTAAACGACAGCCCGTGATTGCTGTTACGGCTGAATTTATCACGTCTTTGGCGCCAGGTGTTTTCTCATCAAATATGCCGAGCCTGAGGATTTTGAGGATGGATTGCAGGGCGACGGCCGTGGCCGCAGCGGGAATGTCGTCGCTCTGTATCACGTCAAGAAAAGGGGAGACGTAAACGGACGGATCGATCGTTCGCCATTCTTGTTGAGGATTGAAGAGAAGGGATCTGAGGGATTTTAAGGATTGTAAGATGGATGCATCGTAGTTTTCATGGTAGAAACCCGGGCTTGATTCGGGGGCCCGACGGATTACGGCGAGTAAAGCTCCGACCTCGGTGTTGAGCATGCATGATAGGCCGATCTCTTTTCTTTTGGATTTGTTCATGCTGCTTTTCTTATTTTCGTCTTCTTCCTCCTTGTTATCCATGTTATTTTCTCAGAGCTTTTTTTCACAAGTTCTGTTATGTTAGTTACCTAAGATTTGTTTCTTTGATTGTGAAATTACTGTTTTGGTCATTCATGGCTGGTTGGTTAATTAGACGTATGTTTATTTATTTATTTTTATTTCTGTTTGTGGTTAGGATTTAAGAATTGAATATTTCTTTCACTTGTTTTTCTATTCTAATATATTGTGTTTAAGACTACTTTTAGATATTTGGACCTGGTCACCTTAAAATACACAAATAAACAGAAAAAAAAATTAAAAAATACTGAGATGGTCGAGCCTATTCGAATTTTTAAGTTAGGAGTTTTATCCCTTCATGTTCAAGTGTTAGGATGGATAAATAAATTAAACGATTCAGGCATTCGGTACTTAATTTTCAGTTTGATAGTTCTTTACTTGGACATAAGAAAGAATCTATTTATACATTTCAAGGTTAAATTCTCTCTTTTTCCTTTTTTTTTTAATTCTCCATTATTTAATTTAATCAACAAAATGAAAAAAGAAAGATAATTGAAAGAAAGAAATTTTACATAACTCGAGTTTCAAGAGAATTATAGCCAACAATAAGTAAATTAAAAAAAAATGTAATATTATGGGTTTTCAAGAAATTGGCCCAATTTTCATGAACGGAAATTGTGAAGCTGAATGCAAAAAGACAAATTGTCGAAACAGGGTAAATTACAATAATTACTCCTACAAATTAATCTAATTAAAAAAACAATTCTTCAAAAAGTGCAAACGCCCATTGACGTTTCTATTTATTTTACAAATACTCCCTCCTCAGTAGGTACAACATTTGAAATAAAAACAAACATCAGTGAACTTTTTTACTTTTTGATGACGCCGAGCCGAGCAGAAGAAATTAATCCACGTCATCAGTCCCCAAAGACACGTCCGAGTAGGAGACTTGCGGGTGACGTCGCAACGGTCTTGGCGGTGACACGTCATTTAATTAGGCTCGCCGCTACGAGCTCAACCGCAACGGCCGCCGAGCCCCGAGCCCAAATTTCGACGGAAACGCATGCACGATGACTCATAAAAATAATCACACGCCCATGCTTAACGCTTTATTGGTATCGTAAACCGCCACATGTCGAAAGTTATAAAGAGAAGTCGACAAGTGGCAAGTTTTGATCGATACATGCACGAGTTAGAGAGGACATGTGTCTTTCTTTAATTATTTTACTAATTAATGACTAGTTAGTGCAAAGATGACTATTGTAAACCCACCGACTTAAGGGGTATAAAAAGTCCGATAAAGGGAAAAAAAGGAGGAAGATTGTAATAAAGACCGACCCCAATAATTCGGCTCGGCATTATGCAAAAAAGGAGAATTAGCGGAGTAAATAAACACACGTTACACACGTTTACATTTCCACGTGTTAAATCTTTTACATATTTTTGCTTGTTGACCAAAACGCACGTCAACAAATTGGCGCTAGAAGGAGGGCCCGATTGGTCCAGTCAGAATTCCAAGCAAAAGCAAGTTAAGTGAAAACCAGGTAAAGTTTAACGTTTAACCTTTTCATAATAGACAAAATGAGTCAACAGTCGAGAAATGCTCGTTTGACTGAAGAGCAACATTTGAACAACCAAACCGCGGACTACTAATGGCCAAAATATGCTCCAAATGTACAGGAACACTACTTTATTTCCTTTCGCTCGCCTAATTGCCAACCCAACTTTTGTACAAAGAAATGAATCAACTCATATCACAAACTCTCGCTACCACAAACTCTCAAGCACCTCCTCCACTCCTTGTAAATACTAACCCACTCAATCCACAACTAAATGTTAATATCAATCCTCAGTTCCCGGGCTTCCTCATGTTGAAGCCCAAGAAGCCGATTCGAGGTAATGAACAACGTGTCCGCCGTGTGTAAGACGGCCGCGAGAAGATGAGGAAGGACAAAGTCGTAGCGTAGTCACTACCGGAGCAACACGACATCGCCATGCCCACTCGGTGTTCGCCGGATGATCGAGTTGATCCTTTTCGCCCACTCGATCGATAAGTTCCCGACTCGGGTTTCCGGATGAGCGGAAGCGGCTTAGGTCAATCGATCCAAGGCCCTAGCCCTTTATGGCAGAACGGATGTAGAAATACACCGCCTGCGTCGTCGTTTTGAACGGAAGCGCGGTCGGAAGGCGAATCAGCCTCAAGACCGCCCCAAGCAATGAACCAACCAGCTTGTTATGTCGCCATTTTCCCCGGAATCTGGCGACCGAATTCTCGCCAAAGTTGAAAATCCCCAGGTTGGTCTCTACATGGGGAAACCGACCCGACCACTCACGTCCACAAGTACTTAGCATGGATGGAACATGCAGTCTAGTGATGCCATCCTCTCGCAGGCCTTCCCATCGACTGGGCGACCGAGCCCACCGTTGGTTTAGACCCTACCACGAGGATCCATTCGGGCATGGGGGATCGGCCTCCGCCTTTACGACGCATTTTTTAACGTCCAAAGTCCGAGCCGCACCTTAGGACTCCTCGTGAACATCAAACAAAGGGAAGGACGAGCCCTGAAAAGCTATATTTCTCGGTTCAACAAGTAAGTTCGAGAGATGGAAGGTGTCGGATGACGCATTTTAATCGCAGCCATACGGCCATGGTCGGACTTGCCCCCGAGACTTGGTTTAACTACTCCATCCATGAATCGGGGCGACCTCACAAGAATTTTGGTCCGCGCGAACGCCATATTTGCGCGGAAGAAGCCATGGCAAGCAACCGCCCCGAGCACCGCCGGGGGCGTGAGAAAGACGGAAGGAAAGAACCAAAAGCAGAAAGTAGGGGTCGGGATTTAGACCATTCTCGGAAAACCCGACCACCGGATTTAGGGCTCGCCGGGAAGTCACGAGCCAAGTTGCCGTGACCGAGGAGTACTTTGACCCACACTCCATCGGCCCATATGGAATGAAGTACAAGGTCTAAATTTGTTACTCCGCTCGGCCTTTGAAGGTCGAGCCAACAAAATTAGATTCACGTCGATATTGTGCCTATCATAAATCCACAGTCACGATACCGATGAGTGTCGAGATCTAATCGTGAGAAATTATGCGGATTGTTCGGCAAGGCGGTCTTAAAAGATACGTTCATGAACTACCACCCCACCGCAAGACTGGCTCAAGGTATCAATTCGAGCGCATAACCAATCCGGATCTCCTACCGCCACCCCGCCGAAAACCAGGGGGTAGGGAGATCCTCATGATGTCAAGTGTAAATCGAATCAATACTAACACGGTGAGGATAGCCGCTCTGTGAGAAAAAGGAAAGCGATGTTAGACAGTAGCCAACACCGAAAGGCAAGTTCGGGTGGCGGAAATCAAGGAAGGCCAACCCACCGCCATTTTGTGTTCTCGGATGCGGATGCCGACCAGGTGGTCCATCCTCATTTCGACCCCCTGGTCATTATCGCACCGATTTTGGGTATTCCGGCCCACGTAATTTTGATCGACTCTGGAAGCTATTCGTCGGTCATTTATGTCCGAAGCCAAGATTGAACGTGGGACGATAGCTATATCCGCCCATGCAACGATAGCAAGGGTTTGGGTTTGGAGGAAGGATAGTCCCGCTCGGGAAGTTGATTTGCCCATCCAAATGGGACAAGTGGTTGCATAAACGGACCGTCATGACAACATTCAAAATAATCAACGCCGATTCGGAGTACAATGCTATCATTGGGAGGCCATTGCTTTATCATATAAAAGCGGCCGTTTCAATATATCATTTTTGTATAAAATTCCCAACATCCGATGGCGAGGCTATACATAAAGGGAATCAGGGAGTCACGAGAATGCTCTCTCAAACTCCGACCGATAGAGATTAACGTGGTGGAACGAGGACAAACCGGTGGAACCACACAAGGCGATACCCCGCCAAGGAGGAGTCCGAGCGGAAAGTGGTGATAGTTCGGGAGGATAATCCAGTGTCGTCGACCGGGAAGGAGCCGATGATGGAAGAAAAGCGGCGAGTTGCAATCGAGAATGAGCCGCCATCGAAGATGAATTGCCCCCGCAGATCAAAGAGGGGCAGCAAGCAAAAGGAAAATCTGGCGGAACAGAGAGAACAAAGTTGATACAATCAACGTTGGAAGGCAAGCGAGGCGCCAATTGCGTATTGGTCATGATCTCCCTTAACCATAACGAATCGAGTGATTGAATTTTTGAAAATAATCTTGGCGTCTTCGCGTGGACTCATGTGGACATGCCCGAATTGACCCTAAGTATGCATGCCACCGCTCAATATTGATCTAACGTTCCGCCCAGATTATCCAGAAAAGGCGTAAGCTCGGCCCCCGACAGACAAGCAAAGACTCGAGGCCGAGGTTAACAAGTTGATAGACAATCAATTCATCGGGAAGCTCTCTATCCCGATGGGTTGCCAATCCTGTTTTGGTAAAGAAGAGTAATGGGATGGCGCCCGCGGCGTGGATTTTACCGACCGAATAAGCGCATGCCTTAAGCGACGCTTATCCATTGGAACCGAAATCGCACGGCCGAGCAATATCACTTTTCATTTGGATCGATTATCACGATTCCGCCCCGCCGACTTGCGGTGGAAGAGTCACAATCAACGAACAACGAAGTCGAATACGAGGCACTTCTCGGGCAGCTTAGAGATGGCAAACTTCTATGGGCCTAAAACAACTATTGGTACACAAAGTGATTCTCACCGGTCGCTCATCAAATCAACGACGAGACGGCTTAAAGAGCAAAAATTGCACAATATTTGGACTTGGTCAAAAAGAGATTATCACACTTTAAGACAAAAGTCTTACATGTGCCCCGAGCCGAGAACATGCAGCAGATGCCTTAGCTCGGCTCGGTTCAGCCCAGGGACGGATGCCATCGCGGATGTCATTTGTCACACAACCGTCTCGTCTCGCCCGTCACTTGGCGCAAAGAAGATATATACAATCAAAACCGCCGAATGCACTGGATGACCCCAATCGCTCAAGATCTAGAGAAAGGAGTTCAACTCGAAAACAAAGTCGGTTTTAACACTACGAACCCAAGCGGCTCGGTTTACACTAGTAGATGGCATCCTATACAAACGAGGATACTCCGTCCCACTCCTACGGTGCCTTTCCGAGACAGATGCATTATGCACTTCGAGAGGTTCATGAGGGAATATGCGGGAACCACGCTGGGGGCCGACGTTGGCCTATAAATTAATACGGCAAGAATACTACCGCCATCCCTAAGAAAGGATGCAACCGACCTCGTCAAAAGATGCGAGAGATGGCAAAGATTTGCACCGCAGTCGATACCATCCCCGAGCAACTTACCTCCGTATTTAGCCCATGGCCGCTTGCCAAATGGGCAATGGATCTCATCGGACCACTCCCCACCGCAAAGGGGCGTCAAGTATGCCGTTGTGGCGGTGGATTATTTCACAAAATGGGTCGAAAGGCGAGCTCCGCAAAAATAGATGAGGAAAAGATTGTGAGCTTTGTATGGAAATCCATTATCGTCAGAGATTCGGATACCACATTTGATTGTTACAGCATAATGGGAAACAATTCGATAACCGAAGGTTTCAAATTTTGTGAAGGTTTCCGCATCAAAAACTATTTCTCAACTCCATACCATCCCCAAATCGAACGGACAAGTTGAGGCCGTTAATAAAATACTCAAGTATACCTTGAAGGCGAGATTGGAGGAGTCTAAAGGTAATTGGCCAAGGAACTACCCGGTGTACTATGGTCATACGCTGCACCACGCATCGAGGCCACCGGAGAAACACCTTTTCTTTGGATTATGGAGCCGAGGCGGTGATTCCCGTTGAGATTGGAGCCCTACCTTCGAATTGCAAATTTTTTCAAGATCGCAATGAGGCGCGCTCCGAGCCGAGCTAGACTCGCTCAAGAAAAAGGTGCAAAGGTCCGAGATGAAAAACGCAGATATAAACAAAGGAGTGAAAGGTACTACAATTCGAAAGTAAAGGAAAGGAGATTTCGTGTCGGCGATCTTGTGTTGAAAAAATAACGGCTCAACTCGGCCCATTGAAGCCAACCTGGGAGAACCCATTTCGGTCACCACGCCTTATCCGGTGGGGCGACTCAAACCTAGAATATTTGAGTGGAGAAAATTTATGCATCCATGGAATGTAGCATACCGAAACTCAAAGTATTATCAATAAAGATCTCGGTTTATAATCCGATAGATTTCAAGGAATTATCCTTTCATCCGATATTTCGTGAGCTCTCTAAAGTGAAACGAAGTTTTTACTCGGCTTCGGCTATGTGCCGAGGATAGTAAAAAATCGCCGCTTAAGTCAAGGCCGAAAAGTCATCTCGTGTACATCCTTGCACGATGAAAAAGGGCAACACGCCACAAGGCGGATCTATCTTTACAAAATAAAGACTTGTTACGCACCGAGCACAAATCAAAGACTTGGTTACGCACCGAGCACAAATCAAAGACTTGGTTACGCACCGAGCACAAATCAAAGACTTGGTTACGCACCGAGCACAAATCAAAGACTTGGTTTCGCACCGAGCACAAATCAAAGACTTGGTTACGCACCGAGCACAAATCAAAGACTTGGTTACGCACCGAGCACAAATCAAAGACTTGGTTACGCACCGAGCACAAATCAAAGACTTGGTTACGCACCGAGCACAAATCAAAGACTTGGTTACGCACTGCGCAAATCAAAGACTCAATGTACACACCAGGCGTAAAATGAAGACTTGGTTTATACACCAAGTACCAAAACAAAATAAAGATCGTGTTCATATACCGATTACGAGAATCAATTAAAGCAAGTAAAGCCCTTATTCAAGATGGGAACCGAGCCCCATACTTGGGAATATAAAAGGAAAAAGAAGACGGGCAACAATCTTACAAAAAGGAGAGGAGCCAAGCATGTGCAAAAAGCTTGAAACACATACACAGTGAGGAAAATAACAGTTCATTTCTATTTCAAAAGTATTTACATAAGGAAGGCCGGAGCCCATTACATCTTAAGCGCGCGGGCCAAGTTGCTTACCTACGAGTACGCATGAAAGCATGTAAATAAAAAGGGCAAACATCAAGACCGAGCAGGGGCGGAATTTCAACGGCACCCGGAGGCGACTTCTTCCACGTCCGGAGGAGGAGCCCTGAACATTAGGAGCCTCGGCAAAGTTCGGCCGAAGAGCATCGAGATCGGCCTCTCCGGGAGGGCCAGATCTTCCCAAGCCGAGCAACATCCGCCCCACCCTTAACCAAATCGAGAATTTCTCTCGAGGTCGGTCGCGTGGCGCAGGTTAACATAAATGCATACTCCTCGAGTCCTTGTAAGCTTCAACGGCCTGTGTGCGAGCCTCCTCAATTTGCCGATGAGTAGTCTCTTCGGCCTCTCTGCAAGACATCGGCTAGACGCCTCTCCATTTCCTCGGCCCGGCAGTGGCAAAGACATTCCAACTCGGCAACCTTAGCCCTAAGCTCCTCCTCAACCCTCGCGGCCTCGATCTCGCTCCGCCTCGGCCCTCGCAGCAGTTTCTCTCTCGAGTTGGCCCGAGCCGTAGCCTCATCCGCTTGGGTCTTTAACGATTCTTGTACCCCTTGGAAGGGTAGCGTAGGCCTCCCGCAGTCCCCGTGCCGTCTTTCCAGATCGGGCGTATTTTTTCTCTAGCTCGCGAGTTCCCCAATCGCATGCCATAAGAGCCCAATCATCCGCCCGACATTGCCATTACGGCGCATCAATTTGTTCTTGCCGATCTCCGAGCAGTAATTGCTCGATGCCTTTTGTCCAGGCACGAGCCGGGACACTCATCGCGCCCGACCCGCCTCCAGAAACTCTCGATCGCTTCCTCCGTCGGCGTGGCACATCGAACAAATTCCACAAACCATCGGGGCGTAGTCCAATCATTCCCTCACAATATTCATCTCTCACTTGACTTGGAGGGATGAAGTGACCTTCCCCGCCGAAGTCATCCGAGAAAGTTCGCGGACCCCCTTCTCGGGGCATGTTCAGATGTTCCGCGCCGTTTGACCAACCCCTTCGATCCGTCTGTGCTCCTCCATCACAATCCCTCCTCTTCTCCTTTGAAGGGGTGCTCCACCGCTTCTCCGACACTCCATCACGGACGTTATCGGCCGGATATCGCTCTCCGAGCCGCCTCCGCATCTACAGTGGTGACCGACGGCCGCCCGAGTTCGCCGAGCGGCCGTGTTCCTCACGCGAAGGCGTGCACGCAAGTCCAAGCCACGCCCTACAAAAAGCAACCACCGTTAATAGGTCGAAGAAAACGAAATAACATTTCAAAAGGGTGTAAGAAATACAATGTTTACTTGAACTAAGAGCGGCCGCACTCGGCGCGCTCCCGAGTGCGTTGCCCAACGAGCGCAGATGATCTCGCCCACGTGACTAGCCTGTCGCAGAGACGGCGCAACTCGCTTATTTCGCATTTGCTCCCCGGAGAATGGGGCCGTATTTCTTCACGGGAGGGTTCTCGCTGAGCTCTCTCTCAACCTCCACCTCCCGCTCGCCCGCCTGCCCCGAGCCGCCCCCTCGGCCTCGGGGTCGGGCGGGCGAAGCAGAGCCTCAAGCACCGGCAAGTTGGCCTCGGTAGCCAACCTCTCAATCCGCCTATCCATGATGCCCGAGCCGGATGTTTTCCACCTTCGAATAAAGGTGGCCGACAGAGACCCTTTGATGCCCGATCCTCTATAAAGGTAAAAAGACAAAAGTCAATTACAAAAGGAAACAAAGAAACAAAGCAAAAGCAAGAGAAAGGAAAAAGATAAGACTTACTCGTCAGAACTAAAAACAAAATTCGATGGGGATGAAGAACGGTTTCCTTTCTCCATCTCCCACACGAGCTTGCCACTCGCCGCTCACCTAGAGCCACTTATCCTTCCACCTTCAAAGATGAAGGAGACCTTCCACCAAGCCGTCCAGGATACCCGATCGGGTTCAGATACATAATACCACCCGGGACGTGGCCCCGAGATGAAGGAGTCGCCGCCATATAAAGAGCTCGTTCATCTCCTTAAATTTGGGGCGAGGATATTTTTCCAGGTGAAACATTACCGGGAGGCCGATGATCCCGCCCAAGAAATAGGGTGCACTGGGTGGATGCATGCCCCACTTGCAAAACCACCGCGTAAGGAAAGCGGCTAAGAAGTGGAAATCTCAACCCGTATAGAAGGTGGCGGCAAATACGCCAAGCAAACTACAGGTGGGTACCGGGAACCATCGGCCGTCCGCACCCAAAAATTGATGCCACTGAATACGGTACCTCCGCGGAACTCTTCCACCTCCCGAATCATCAAGATGCTCGGGATATCGTTTATATCACTCGGCGCCCACCGAGGCTCGACACGAAGATGAGGGCCTCCTCCTTGCCGGCCGTCGCCATTACGGTGGCCCATGGGCTCAGTGGCCTCTCCTCGAATCACCGGGAGGGTTCATCTACCCGCTCCACGTTATCACGCTCCCGGCTCCGATGGGTCCATATTTTCTTCTTCTTGTCGGGTATCGCTAAAATCAACACTTGGTGATTCTTCGGAACTCTCTTGTGCGGCCCCGGCCGATGCACACTCATTCCTTCTCTAAAAACGGTCACTGGGGTCGGATCAAAGATAGTATGCGTCCGCTCCAAAGACGTTCCACCTCGAGAAGAATCGGAGAAGATATCCGAATAATGCTCGGGCTATGAGACGGAGATCGCCGTCTTTGGTGAGAAATAAATGAAGGTTGAGAGGAGGATCTTCAATTTCAACCTCTACACTATAACTACGACTCCTACTATCCTCAAAAGAAGACATTTTATAGGTTAAGGGAGAGTATTTGAAAAAATACCTAAGTTCAAGTCTCGACTTTGAAGCCGACCCGAAATTTTTCGCTTCGGTTTTAGTTACTTTAGCTCAAAGGTTAATGGTTGCGAAAGTGGATAATGGGGGGGAAACAGAGGTATTTATAGATGGAGTTCCTCGATAAACGAAACGTTTATTCGAAAAGACGCGCTTTTTAAACTCAAAAGCCGTCAAACATGTCGTAAAAAACGCCGCGTCCCCACGCCCGCCGATAGAATCGATGTACCTTTTCGATTCTGCGCAAGGCCGGGTCCAACCACAAGATGCCACGTATCATCATTATGGCAACCCAATTAATGCGCCGTTTCGAGGCATTAATCACTACGCGATGGATGTCGGGAATGAACAAAACATTTGAGAAATCCGTTTCCCCATTAAATGTTTATCATTAGCATTAAAGTTTAACTCCGACTTGTAAATTCTTCTCTCGGAATTAAACTTGGGGGCCTTGCGGGTGACGTCAAGCGGTCTGGCGGCAACACGTCGCCCAAAGACACGTCCGAGTAGGAGACTTGCGGGTGACGCTGAAGAACGGTGCGGTGCGCGGCAACACGTCACTTAATTAGGCTCGCCGCTACCGAGCCCAACCGCAACACGGCCGCCGAGCCCCGAGCCCAATTTTCGACGGAAACGCATGCGCGATGGACTCATAAAAATAATCACACGCCCATGCTTAACGCTTTATTGGTATTTAAAGCGCCACATGTCGAAAGTTATAAAGAGAAGTCGACAAGTGGCAAGTTTTGACCGACATGCTTGCTGATTAGAGGGACATGTGTCTTTCTTTAATTATTTTACTAATTAATGACTAGTTAGTGCAAAGATGACTATTGTAAACCCACCGACTTAAGGGGTATAAAAAGTCCGATAAAGGGAAAAAAAAGGAGGAAGATTGTAATAAAGACCGACCCCAATAATTCGGCTCGGCATTATGCAAAAAAGGAATTAGAAATAAACACACGTTACACACGTTTACATTTCCACGTGTTAAATCTTTTACATATTTTTGCTTGTTGACCAAAACGCACGTCAACACTTTTTTATAATTAGTTAAATTGGGTTCACTCAACTCTTTTCACAGTAAAAACTCTTTCAGGACCATAGCAGAACAAAGGTACATATTTACAACAAATGACTTCATTATTTGTGAAGTCACTACAAGCTGAAAGCGAAAGAGAAGTCGATACATAATATACCGATATTCACACGAGCTTGTGCTAATATCATTCTTACCATATTACCTAAACATTAGATCAGACGACACACAATTATTGATGGAGCAACTCCAGAAAGTGTTTCTCAGTGAGCTTGATTTTCAGAGAATAACGGACCGTTGTTGGACCATGCACGATTTCTCCAAAACCGTCGATTCTTGCGCTTTGTGTGATTCGAAATTACTTCTGATTCTGTCCTCCTTAACATTTCCCACATAATCTGGACATCCTCGTACCCACAAGTTTGGATGTCATCGTGGAGTTTGAGAAGCCCGGCGCCTAAAGAAACCGAGAAAAAATTGTAAGTCATCGGTCGTGCATTATGCCTGAAAACTTAACTCTATATCACAATGCATCTTCATTCTATCGCACTGTTGAATGGCAGCAAAGAAAAGGGAATTAATTTAATAAGTTGTTTAAAAATATATTCCTTATGCTTTTACCCTGGGGGAAAGATGCATATGAATATCTTATCTCTTCGTATTATTCTTCAAAGCTGACCGAGAAAGGAATCAAAAACCAATTGCCTGAATAGAGTACATTCTAGGTTCATACTGGTGCTTTCATATAGCATTTAGGAGTTTCCTCAAAAAAAAAAAAAAAAAAAAAAATAGCATTTATGAGTGTTTGCAAATACTAAAAAAAAAAAAAGATTCTCACCTTTTAGCTGTAAAATATATTCACTTTTTAATGTTTGAACTTCTGTTCTATTTCATTTAATTAGAACATAAAAGTAGGGGGAGGGGCGATTCAGATTTCTAATTATGTCTATATTTTGACTTTTACACGCAAAAAAACACTTTTACACCTTATCGAAGAAAATTCTCTTAACTTAATCAATTTCCAGTTTCAATATACAAACACTAACAACTTCCGATTCTCAACTATTTGGCCCGAAAATGGGCAATAACTGGAAAGGCAAACCTAAAGTAACAATTAGAATATATATATATGAGGCGATTGGTGTACCAAAGAAAGAAAAGAGAATGAATAAACAAGTGATTGATTACAAGAAGTGCACAAAACAGTGGGTCATCGTATTCTGGTAGTTACTAGTTTATATATATTAACAACATGGGACCTGTCTTACTAAGCTCTCCAATATCTCTTACTTTAATGTGTTTTGAGTGGAACTTATCTAGTGGATGTAAGCACACCCATAAGTGGGAATCTTTAGATATATTTACTATATCAGATGTTGAAAAAGAAAGATTACTCTGTTCCTAAGCCATCATTAGTGCCTTCAATATCAATTAAGAGTTAATAGTGCATAGCTAACAAGTGGATGCATAGAGTCAACAAAAAACCGTACCTATTCATAAAGTCTAAATATCAATAACCAATAATGAAGCCATTAACATATCATAATTGCTCTAACTAACTCGATGTGAATTGTCAGTGGTAGAAGTTTCTGCTATGATCTAATAGATGCTTCCCAGCAAAACTATAACAGAATTTACAAAAGTTATCCTTCATTGACATTTGTTTTTTATTTATTTAATTTTAAACTTTTTACCATATATATGTGACTAGTTCTTAAATTCTTACGGAGAAAACAATCGTTGAAATACTAAATATGACTCTGTGAATGTGTAAAATCTAATAAAGCCAACAACATAAACAAACTTGAACACCTTCTATTGTATTGTAGCAATGATCATCCTTAATAAGTTCAAAATTTATTTTTTCTAAACTGAAACTCCTAAAACAATTATTCACTTTCTTCGGTAATATTCGTTGATCCTTTTCGCTGTCAGGAGAACTCAAATGCCCATCTCTCTCATGGGACCTCTCAAATTTGAAGAAAATTAATATGGGGTAATTCATATAAGTTGCCGAGACATTAAAAAAACACATTTTGAAATACAAAGAAAAAAATAATAAAAAATTTGATGTCTTTGACAGAAAGATTCGACCAATATTTTGCACTCAAGTTTCTGAAACAAACTTTCGGCTAGTTAAGCATCCAGGGAAAGTCAAAATAAGAAAAAGAGACTACCTTTATTCTTTGCACTAATTTGCAGTAACAGGGGATTCTTCTACAAAACTTTAAGTGGATATTATCCTCTTATATCCAAATTATCTTCAACAACAAGAATGTTCAAAACAAGCTGTTTTTTCCAGCTAGAAGTTGAGAAACACTTTTTGTTTTTATAGTTCAAAAACTTCCCTAATATCTCAAATAACTCCACATTAAATTCATTCAATCAGAAATTAGTAATTACTAATGTTTACCTTAATCCAATGCCATTCCAATCAAAATCAACACAAACATAATTACTCATATGTTCAATTATACAGAAAAGACTAATGCTCAGTAGAAGTATAATTTCTTTTTTAGCTTGTCAAAAACTAAAACCGAAAAAAAAGGAATTAATTATTAAATGTATTCAAGAAAACAAAATCCCAGATGCTTGAAATGATCAAATAAAACAAGACATCGACTTTTTCCATCCCCTTATAAGATAAATAATTATATAAAAACAACAATTTTATCCAATTAACGAAAAAGAAAAAAATTATTTTCCCCAAACTATAACCGATCAAACTATGAGTGACACACACAAGAATTTGATATTGACACTCCAAAATTCACTCGATGCGCTCCAAATTGAAGGCAAACAATTTGGAGTGGCGAAATTGATTTTGAAGAAAGTGATGACTATTTGACTAACCATTTTTGCGAGCCTTGACACGAGCAGAAACAGCGCACCAAACTCTCCGAACAGGGAAAACCACTTTGTGCCACCACTCCATCACCTTAATCCTCACCTTCCTCCGCCGGTTCACGCCGCCGAGTCGATTGAGCACCACCCTTAACCCGGCCAGAACTATATATATCACTCTCAGATTTTCACTCCACCGCCAAAAACACTATGTATACATGTATATGTATATCTTAAAACACACACTTGTTTGAGAGAGTTCTAATTCTAAACACACAGAGAGAGAGAGAGAGAGAGAGAGAGAGAGAGAGTGTTTTGTGAAGAAATTTGTTGGTTTTTGCACTATAAAGCCATACTTTTAGCCGTTACAGTCACAGAAAAAAATACTTTATATGTCCACCGACACGTGACAGTATGCGGTGCGCAATTTTCTTTTGAAATAAATTGGATTTTGGACACGTTATCCATGTGGGGCTCCTCTTCTTTTGAGGCTTTTGGATTTATTTGTCTGTTGGGATTTCATTTCAAAGAAAATTTGACTTTGGTGAGAAATTTATTTGTTTAGTAATTAAAATAAGTGGGATGAAGAGTGTGTATCAGACAAATATTCTGACTGTGGGGCGGTTTGACTGTTTGACAAAAATAATTTTCTTACCTCAATAACAGAGACATCTTCTGTTAATTGATTCACCCATGATTTTCTCACTCTTATTGTGTGTGTGAATGAATGGCGAGGCGGGGGTGGCGGTGGGTTGATAAATTCACGCAATGGAGTTTCTATTTAATTTGTTTATTGTTTTTAACAATTTATCTTTTATCTTTTACCTTCACTATTTGAGTTTTTTTTTCTTTTTTTTTACTACAATGGGGTTAGTAGGGATAGAAACACACATTCATATGTGATCCAACCCGAATTAATCGGCCTGATACGCTGATAGCAGAAACTTCTGTCACTGAAGCACAAAATTGATCTATCTTTATTTTTTAGTTTGATGTGAGGATAAATTATAAAAAGTACTCCTCTATTTTTTTTTTTTTCTAAAATAAGGAATTTCATTAACTAGAAGCAACATCCAACAAGAAATTACAAATGCTAAGAGGTGGAGAAATCCACACTGACGAACTACCAAAAGAAAAATATTATTTTGTAGTACCTTGACATCTAACAAAAGTTACCGACAAGTTTAGAGTGGCGGATCCAGGAATTAGTAATATGGTGGGTTAAGAAGTAAAAATTTCACTAAAAAAATTTTATATATATATAGAACAAATATTTACATATATATATATATATAAATTATTACAATACTACATTATTTCTCAATAAATAAATGGTAGAAACTAATTCATAGGAGAAAAAAACATACTAGTATTTTTATATTAGCATCAAATAGGCATATTTTACACCCAATATTATTTGTTTACTTGACACAAAAAAAACAAGAAGTCAATAACTAAATACAAAAAAAGCTAAAAATTAAAGAGAATTTTTCAACTTCATACTTGATGATAGCACTTAGAAGTGTGGCAACCATTCGTGTTGGGCCCTTAAATATATGATTTTTAAAATATATTTGATACTAAGAACATTCAAATAAACTATCAATACAAATATTTATGTGCGTTTAGTAGTAATTGCATGATAAGTCTACTAATGATAAATTAAAGATCACAAAAATAGTCTCATGATATAAAAAAAATATTAAATCTTATAGCATCAATGTCCTGATAACACAAAAATTTTAAGTTCTTCATTCTTGATTTTTAAAATGGATTTAAATTTTGGGTGGGCTAATTATGAATAATATAAAAATTATAGTACTAAAAATGAATTTCTTAAAAATATGCACTACTGAGCTTGAGCCCAGTCTTTGGCCTCACATAGATTCACCCCTTGCTATGACAATCCAACAATATATTATCAAATTCGAAACACCAAAGTTTCACCAAGCATAATACCATCAACAACCCATTTAGAAGATCCTACTCAAGAAAAATAATTTAGATTAATTTAATTTTAAAGAAATAGTCATTCAAAATAATATGGTAAATCTCATTTTGCCCCTATACTCTCCTTGAGTATCATTATACTCCATTGTGTTCTCAATTGTATCACTATACTACCTTATACTCTTAATTAATATCACTTTCCCCCCTTATGCTTTTAGAATATTAGTTTATACTCGCATACTCAAAACAATGACTATTTTATCCTTACCTTTTAGTTTTATTAAAACAAAATCATGTTGATGCTGCTTTTTAAGGCAGATCACTCCAAGTCAACGTGGTTGACCAAAATCCTCTTTCCAGGGGGAAGTCTTCACGTTACTCCTCTTCCCGAAGGGGAAGTCTTCTCGTCTTTTTCTCCTTGAGCTGGAAAATCCTTTGACTGGGAACTTGCCTGCACACACGCGCAAACGTTAGAGGGCCCCGAGAGTTATCCTAGGGAGGCCCCTGCAATGCTCAAGTCAGCACGGTGAACAAGGAAAATTAGATTTTATTTACTTACGGATAATGGATTTTATTTACTTACAAATACTATGAGGGATCTTTTTATACCTGGGAGATAAGCCCCATAGGCCGTGTAAGAGAATTCGGCCTATGGGTCAGTCCACATAGGAAAAAACGGCCGATGGGCCAAACCGGGACTCCTTTGGGCCGGTTTATTTATTAAGAGCACATTGGGAAATAAATATTAAATAAACATATATAAAAATAATTATATATTTAATTTATTAAATATCATTTTTTACCCCCAACATAAGCCCCCAGCTCCGATGCTGCGGAGGGATGGAGCGGTGCGGGAGCTAGACCGATATTGTATCTGACTTGTCCTGCTTGCGCCTCTTGTCTTGCCTTCGGAGGATCTTTGACTGCCTTTGCACGAGGACGCTTGAGAGGAGAGCCTTTCACCATGTCTTCCCAAAAGTAAATTTTCTCTTCCCACCTCTCAACTTTGAATTTTTTTTGCTTTGTAGAAGACTTAGGAAATTTCTTGAAAGTTGAGGTGAGAGGTAAGGTGAGAGTTGAGGTGAGAATCCATAGAGAGTTGGAGTGCATCAAGCGGAGAGATTAGGGATGGCAATAGGGTGGGTTCAAACTCGGACCCACAATGAACCTGCTCCGCTTAGACCCGTAAAAAAGTTTGTTCTTTTCAAACCCGACCGGGTCCGGGCGGGTAACATGTCCGGCTAAACCCGCCCCGCATAGCTACAATATATATATATATATATACATATTCAATGGAGTTTGAATTAGGATGCTTATAAATTAATCATTTATCTCTCTCTCGAAGTCCGAGCCACTTCTCAGCTTTCCAACTTTCCCAGTTTCAACTTTCACATTATAGAATGTGTGTCTGTATTATATATATAATATTATGTATATACATGGTGACTTGTAATTTTTATTTGATCTATAGTTATTCCCAACTTTTGCAAAACCTTCATTATCTTCAGGAAAAAAAAGGCTAAAGATATGAAATAAACCATTCACAACCAAGAATTCAGTTAATACAGAAGACTCCAATTCCTATGGCGGGTCTAATGGGTTGAACCCGCCAGGTCGCGGGTCCAAAACGGGGCGGGGCAGGGCGGGTCCTGGGGCGGGCAGGGCAGGTCCCAAGTCTTATTTTCTTTGGTGGCATGGGTCCCGGGTTTGGCCAAACCCGCTCTGTTGCCATCCCTAAGAGAGATGGATGAGAACATCATGGGCCGTAGAGGGCGCCCGGGGCACCTCCCCAATGTGGGCAAGGGCGCCCCCTCGGCGCCTCCCCAAGTGGCCACAAAGGCGCGCCTGGGTGCCCTCCCCAGTGGAGGAGAGTGCACCCCCGGGGGATGTCCTGAGCCATCCGATCCATTTTTTTTCCCATTTTTTCCGTCTTCCCTCGAGTTTTTGTATATTTCGAGCCATATCCTGGATTCCGGTACTTTTTCCATTCCACTTGGAGGCGGAGGTGTTATTGGACGTGCTGTTTTTGGTTTAATCGTTCCATGTCCACGTTTCTCCACAGATTTTAATATTCCTCCCCTTGCTCCGAGTTGTGTTTTGATGGTGATGGGGAGATAGAGCTTGAGCCGAATTCGAGTTCAAGTGATAAGTCTTCTTAGGCGGAGTCCGAAAGAGATAGTCCCGAAGATATCCGCCCCACCAAGTACCAACATAGGCCTCCTTCCAGGGGTAGAGCAGTTGTCTTTGGAGAGTTGGCCAGTCGAGTGTCCTCCGTTTATCTTCATAGGCTGCGTGAGCGACTTGAGCTTCCTTCGGTGTTTGTGATGTTGGCCCCGAGTTTGGGCAACATGCTCACTCATCCACTCGAGGGCTTTATCACAGTGTACCATTATAGCTTCTCAGTTGGTTTTGTGCTTCCTCCAGATACTTTCCTTATCTCGATCCTTAGGTCAGTGGGAGCATGTGTTGGTCAGCTAATTCCCCAGGCCTATGCATGTATACGAGGTTATCAACATGTTATGCAGTAGTTGGGCTTGATTCCGACTGTAGGCGGATTTCATTCCTTGTTCTACGCCCAGAAGTCTCCTGGTGATACCTTCTTCCACTTCTTCCCACGTCCTCAGTGCAAGTTTCTTGATGGATTTCCTTCTCCCGGTGGGCTGTGGAAGGAGGATTTCTTCTATGTGAGGGATAATGGTTGGGAGATTCCTCACGAGTGGATTTTGGAGGTTAAGACTGATCGAGGTACTCCCACTTCTCGGAAGGAGATGGCGGAACTTATAGGTCTCGGGGCTTGTTTAAAAATCTTCTGAATGTTAGGGAGTTCTTGGGTATCCCAACTTGCTTTACTTATTTACATTGCTCCCCGCTTTACTTGTATATTCCCTTTTTCTAATATTGATGTTGCTTGCTTTTCAGGTAAGGAGAGCTACAACATTGCAGAGTTAATGGCCTAAGAAGAAGAAGAAGGAGAAGGAGAAGGCGAGGGGAAGTCACTCTTGGCGGGAGCTAGAGAGTCCCACCTCGGAGTGATAGATCGCGCCCTTTTCCCCATGAGAGTGATACACGCTCTTTCCGCTAGGAGGGTGATCGGCGCCCCAACTCACGCATTAGTGACCGTGCTGATGTTCCAGCTCCTCGCGCTTCTTTAGGCCTTTCTGGAGGGAAGAGGCCGAGGGTGGAGCCTGGAGTTGCTACTTCTAAGAGTGTTGGTCCCTGAGCTATCTTCTCTGGTGGAGTGAACCGTCGCGAGGTGATCCAGTCCCATTGGGACTATACTGATTCTGGCTTGGGCTACGCTAGTACCCAAGGAGCTTTATCGACCGATGATCAGTCCTGCCTTGGGTCTTTGTCCTTCAAGGACATCAAGACTCACCTTTGCGTGGATGTTGCTCGGGTAAGCTTCCATAGTTTCTTTGCATTTCCATTCCTCATTCTTTGTCTCTTTACTAGGCTAAGACTTGTATACATTATGTTGTAGATTTTGAACCTCGTTGCGGCTTTGAACTATTGAGGTGAGGTGACTGATGTGGAGAACCGTCAGCGTCGAGATAAGAAGAAGAGCTTAACGGATGATGCGGCACAACATGGTTAAGATGTTTGAGTTGTCGAAAGAGCTTGAGTGGGCGAAGGCCCATCTTGACCACGAGTCAAAGATGGGCGATGTCTTTCTTGTACTTCAGCCGGCGCCCATATGTGTTTGCCAAAAATATTTTGGTTCATACAACTGCAAGTGTACAGTGTAGTTTATAGGATAATGGCAAGCAAGGTCGTATTCCTCAGGGATTGAAACTCGAAACACTTAGGCTATAATAACATCGTATTCCAATTTTATTGAAGCGACCATAAATTGAAGTATTTTATCTAACTAAAAAAATCGAAAATAGAGAAAGAAAATAAAAATAAATTTGTGAACCCTACAAGTATTTTCAACATCTTTAGGAGCAACATTAGGCATATAATCTCAATATGCTTCTTCAATATTAAATGCGAATAAAGTTTTAAAAACCAATTCATGTAATTCTATGGGTTCAATTCCTAATTTCATCTCTCCCCTCCCGGGTGGTGCGTAAATAGTTGATTAATAACGAGTTGTAGTCCTCCGGATCGTTACAATTCTTATTAACTCCAAAAAGATTTGTGAATTGAATAACTCCCCAAAAACATGCCTGTCACACATGTTTCATGTCTGAATTTGATTTCCGTCTTTGTTAGAACTCATCTCCCGAATTTTGCAATAACAAATATGACATGCTAATTATTGATCAGATAAAAAGCAATTAAATAATAAGCACTCGAATTCATAAAATAGAACGCATGAATTAATTAAGAAAATAAATAATCATATTTAATACAAATCCACAGTTCGATTATGCCCCTAAGATCTGGAAAATATGCCAAACATTGATTACAAACTCATAGACAAATTCGAATCAATACTTAGACATAGAAAGAAAACCCCTTCTTGTCAGGATGGATTCTCCCTCCAAGCCCTCGAAGCTCTTGTGCTCCCTGGATGCGAAAGCCTTGTGGTGTTCTTTGCGACCTAGCCTTCTTTGCTCAGAAGCTCTTCGATTCCTTCGTTCCTGTGTTATTTGATGTGTTTTTGCTGTCTGGAATGATGTACGATGATGAAAATTCGTTCAAGCCTTGGTCCCCTTTATATAGGTGCTTGGAGAGGTCACTTGTAGAGTTTGAACAGGAGAAAAACTCCAAAAAATGCGTCCAGCAGAGTCCCACATGGCCTGGCCATGTGGAACCACACGGTTGTGTGGATTTCAGCCTTTTCCCACACGCCCGTGTGGTCTCACATGGTCGGGTCGTGCAGCCCTGGTCCCGTCCCCTGTTTTCTTCCCTTTTTTACACGGTTGTGTCATTCCACACCGGCATTTTCACACAGCTGTATGATACCACACGGTCCGACCGTGTGACGAGTTTGTGACCGTGTTATCATCCGAGTTAGCTCCTGGGGTCTTCATGTAAGTTGTAGCCCTTTCTCTCTTAGCTTTCCATAGTCACTTGAATCACCTCAATATCAATTTTGTAGAGAAAGTTATGGCCAAAATACTAAAACCTGCCAGTATCGGAAAACTGTTAGCGCATTTGGATGTTTTTGAAGGAAATTCCATTTTTTCGATCGTCCATGATTCTCTCCTTCACATATTTTCTCGTATATTAGCTCTTGACCTATACTCTGGAACCTGATATCTCTTTTTATCCAATTTAGCTCAATTTCCTGTAAGAAGTTACAAGAACATGCAGTATCACGCCCAACAAAGGAAACCAATCAAAACACACTGAATATACGTGCAAATGCATCAAATATATATCATTTTAAGCCCTTAAATGCACGTATATTTTACACTCATCAATATGCTAGCTCAGGAGAGGTCCTGCTCGATTGAGGCTTACAGAGCTTCTCCAGAGTATTACTCCGAGTTGCTGTAGGAGTCATCCGTCTTTTTTGACAGAGCCGTCGCCACATCGAAACTTCTACGGTGGAGTGGGAAGGCTTTAGTGAGTTGATTGACATCCGGATCGTGGCGTTTCGATGAGGAGGGGGAGAGGTCGAGGCCTTGGCGGATCTTCCCGACGATCTTTGGTGGCGATGGCGGCGGCCCCGCTTAATTGGTGATAGTCTTTTCTTCGCCCGATGGCCTTTGATTCCCGCCCACCTATTTAGGGCTTGCTTTACGCATTTGGATGTTTCATCTTGCGCACTTGGATATTTCTTCCCCTCCTTTGGTTTTGAGATGTTTTGTTTGCCTGGCGGGGCTTGAGGATTCTTCCATTTTCCTTATGCATATTAGTTTCCATTTGTCATGCTTTACTTGTGATATCTACATGTAACTTCTTACGGGAGATTAGATATTACCCGTTAGATAAATGTTTTTATCATGATTTTGATGATTATGTTCGATTTTGTTCAAATATGTTTTTAAACCAAAACTATGTCCCTAAATGTTGTCTAAATACTTCCGATCAACTTAAAATGTTTTTACTATTTTTCGGAGTATTTCTTGAAGTTTATTTTCAATAAAACATTGGTCAACACATTTGTTTCAGCTCGACGGCCGCCCTATAGGGCAACCCGTACCTAAGTTGAGTCGAGAAACATAAAATGGGACGTAAGAAAAAAACGAGCGGGTGAGTCGACCGGTGTGGGCGACGGTGTGGTCGGCCGGTCGGCCGCGGGCGACTGCACTCGCAAGTTGGATTTTTGTTCCGACTTCTCTGTTTCGTAAAAATCAAGCGGCAACCTAAGTCAGGCCTGACTAAGGCGACCGGTCGCACCCCCTTCGACCGGTCCCCCGTGTAAAAATTCACAGAATTCAATTTCAATCTTATCTCTGCGCGACCGGTCGAACCCCATGTTTATTAGCAAACTATCCATTGCGTTTTCAGACAACTTTTCCCTATTTTGTGGGATTGATTTCTAACAGCTATATTGATCATTTTAAATGGTTTCTTTTGCAGCAAATCACTCCCAAGGAGGAGCCAATGTCTGGAAATGAAAGCCAAGTCCTCTCCTATAAATAGAGGCTTCATTCAAGCAACAAGATACAACACACAATATACAAGCAAAGAGCAATTGAGCAAACACTTTCATATATCTTATCAGTATTAGCCTAAGCACTTTCACTTGCACTTATTTGAGGTCTAGGCTTTCAATTCTTGATTACACTTGTACTCATATTGTATCAATCATTATTGAGTTGTAATCTTGATTTTGGTCATCATTCAACCCAAGACATCCTTGTGAGTATTCTTGTGGTAAGAATACACTTGGGTGATCTAGGTGATAGGTGTTTGAAGGTTGTGGTAATCTTCAAAGGTGTCGTAAGAGGGTTGTGGTAATCCTCAAGGTGTTGTAAGAGGATTGTGGTAATCCTCAAGGTGGTGAAAGAGGGTTGTGGTAATCCTCAAGGTGTTGTATTAATTTTTGGTAAATTAATAAAATCTTTTTTCTTTTTAAAATCCATCCCAGAGATATCTTTGGGGTGGTAGAGGATTAGGCCCTAGGTGGGTTGAACCTCTTTAAATCAACGAGTGTTGTTTATTTTCCGCATCTACATTCTTGTTATTTACTCGTTGTTTCGAAAAAGAGGGTAATTTGCAAAAAATCGGCATAATCTATTCACCCCTCTAGATTATTGTAGCCACTGACTAACAAGTGGTATCGAGCCAAACTCTTTGGCTAGCTCGTTCGAGTAAAGAGGAAAGATCCATGGCTACAAATGATGCTCATCTCACCACCGGCGCCTCCACCAATAAGCCACCACTATTCGACGCCAACAACTACGCATTTTGAAAAGACCGTATGGAGTACTTCCTACAAGGGTGCGGGTTCGACATTTGGAATGTGGTCATTGAAGGAGTTGATCAACCAACAAAGAAATCGAGAGGATGACACCTTGGCTCCTAAACCTTTCAAGGAGTTTGATGAAAACGACAAAAAGGCTTTTTCTCTAAACGGTAAGTGCCTTAAATATTTTGCATTGTTCTCTTTACCACCACCGAGTACAATCACATAAGAGGCATAAGGTCGGCACATGAGGTTTGGGAAAAATTGGAGACAATCTATGAAGGGACTAAGAAAGTCAAGCAAGCAAGAAAGACCATGCTTGTTAAAGACTTGAAAACTTTAACATGTATGATGGCGAAAGCATCTCAAAATGGTGGAAAGGCTTGACAATATTGTCAATCCTCGTGTGGCCTCGGCAAAGTCATCTCCGAAGAAGACAAGGTGACCAAGGTATTAAATGCACTTCCGGCTCATGGTCCGAAAAAGTAACGGGCGATCACGGAGGCACAAAATCTTGAGACACTCAAGTTTGATGAGCTTATTGAAATCTACTCATCTATGAAGTCTATCTCAAGAGGAGAGGAAAAACTCCAAACCATCCACAAATCAATCGGGTATGCAAATTATTCCTAAAGGTCTTGCTTCTTCTTCTAATAATGCATACTATGATAATGATGATGATGAGGAGATGGCCGCACTTGTTCGAAAATTTGCAAAATTTGTGAATAAAAATAAAGCAAGAAAACCAAGAGATAATGCTTGCTTTAAATGCGGAAAACCCGGCACTTCATTGCCGGTGCTCAAGCTCGACGAAGAGGAGCAAAAGAAAAGGAAGCCTTTCACAAAAGAAGGCTCTAAATGCGGAAGTCAAAACATGGGATGACCTACTTGAAACAACCCGATGAGGAAGGAGAAATCGAACACGGTCTCATGGCTATAGACGATGAAAATAATGAGGTACACTCAAATTCCTCTACTTCCTCCATAGTTGATGACTTGCAATGTGATTTTGATGAATTGCAAATTGAGTTTCAAAATTTAATCGTTAAATACAAAAATTTGAAAAAGGAGCATAAGGAGATTAAGGTTGAAAAGGAAAAATTATTTACCTCTTATGAATCTCTAGACAAAGCTCATGCTCTTACTCTTACTAGAATTCATTCTCTTGAAACCGAAAAGGAATTGCTCACAAAAGAAATTGAATGTTTGAAAAATGATGTGCATCGTTTCAACATAAGTACGGATAAAGTCACAAAAATTTTAGATGCACAAAGAGGTGAGCATTCCAAAACGGGACTTGGTTATAAGCCATTTCAAAGTGTTTTTAAGAAATATAACCAAGGTCCGACTTTTTGTACGTGCTAATAATTATAATACTCCTACTTGTTTTTATTGTGGCAAAGTTGGACATTATGCTAATAATTGCAAATTGAGAAATAGCTCAAGACATGTTTGGAGACCCAAAGGTCTCAAGACTAACCCCCATGGACCCCAAAATTATAGGGTACCTAAAAGAAATTCTTTTGTAGGTAATAGAAAGGGGCTATAACCACAATGGAAGATTCAAAATGGCTCGTGGACAGCGGATGTTCACGCCATATGACCGGGAGGAGAGAACTTTTTACCAACATCAAACTCCAAGAAGAGGGTATGGTCATGTTCGGCAATGGCAAAGGAAAAATTCTTGGAAATGGAGAAATTGGTAACTCTTCTTTCTCTCTTTGTAATGTTCTATTAGTTGAAGGGCTTAAGTTTAATTTGATAAGTGTTAGCCAACTTTGTGATTCAAAATATGATGTTTCCTTTAATAAAGAAAAATGCCTTATACTTAAAAATGGTGAAATTATTTGTGAAGCAAATAGAAAAGGCAATCTTTACAAAATTTGTACAAGTGATTTGGTTAGTCAAAATGTTTCTTGTTTAGTCGCCAATAATGATTTAACTAGTTTATGGCATAGGCGACTTGGACATGTTGGATACAAGAATTTGAAAAATATTTACAAAAACCAACATGTGAAAGGACTACCCAAATTGAATTTTGAAAATCTTGGCTTATGTGACACTTGCCAAAAGAACAAATTAGTTAAGAGTAGTTTTAAGCCCAAAAATGAAATTTCCACAACCAAACCCCTACAAATGCTTCACCTTGATTTGTATGGGGACATTGGTACGGCTAGTCTAAGTGGAAAACATTACACTTTTGTTATAGTCGATGATTTTTCGAGATATACTTGGGCTCTCTTTCTTACCAATAAAAGCGATGCCGTTAATGAGTTTGTTAAGTTGTGTAGACTTATTGAGAATGAAAAAGAAGATACTATCAAGTCTATTCGAAGCGATCGAGGTGGAGAATTTGACGGTGAATTTAGAGTATTTTGTGAAACCAAAGGATATGCTCATAATTTCTCGGCTCCAAGGACACCTCAACAAAATGGAGTAGCCGAACGGAAAAATCGGACATTACAAGAAATGAGTCGGTCCATGCTCAATGAATTTTCACTTCCAAAGTATTTTTGGGCGAAGCCGTAAGTACCGCTTGCTATGTCATTAATCGAGTTTATATTCGTCTAAAATGAATAAAACTCCATATGAGCTTTGGAAAGGTAGAACTCCAAATATTAGTTATTTCAAGATATTTGGTTGTAAATGCTTTATTTTGAATACCAAGGATCAATTGGACAAACTTGATCCTAAGGCCGATGAAGGGATATTTATGGGATATTCAACAAAAAGCAAAGCATATCGGGTTTACAATAAGACTAGTGGAGTTGTTGAAGAATCCATCCATGTTAAATTCAATGAAGCTTCGGGAGTTGAAAGAATTCCTAATGATGATAGTGATGAAGAGGATATTATTGAACAAATTGTTCAAATTGATGATCAACCGTCTACATCAAATGATCAACCGTCCACCTCAAATGGTCCTCAAGAAGATAGAGGTGATATCTCGGATCTTCCCATTGCATTGAAATTTAAGGAGATCACCCAAAAGATCTTATTATTGGTGATCCCCTTGACAAAGTGATGACTCGGAGAAAATTTGCCGAGAAAGCTCTTATTTCTCAAAAAGAGCCTAAAAATGCTAAAGAAGCTATTGAGGATGAGGATTGGTTTCTAGAGATGCAAGAGGAGTTGAATCAATTTGAAAGAAATGACGTATGGGAATTGGTACCTTGTCCTCCTTCTCAAACCATTATTGGCACAAAATGGGTTTTTCGGAACAAACTTGATGATCAAGGCAACATTGTTCGAAATAAGGCAAGGTTAGTAGCTCAAGGGTATTGTCAAGAAGAAGGTATTGACTATGATGAAACTTTTGCACCGTGAGCACGTCTAGAAGCTATTCGTATTTTGCTTGCCTATTCTTGCTTTAGAAATTTCAAACTTTACCAAATGGATGTTAAATCCGCCTTCTTAAATGGTATTATTCAAGAAGAAGTCTATGTAAAACAACCTCCGGGGTTTGAAAATTTTTCTAGGCCTAATGATGTTTATAAACTTAAAAAGGCCTTGTATGGTTTAAAACAAGCACCCCGTGCATGGTATGATAGACTTAGTTCTTTTCTTTTACAAAATGGTTTTATAAGAGGTAAAGTTGATACAACTCTATTTGTTTTTGAAAAATGGGAAGATTGTTTACTTGTGCAAATATATGTTGATGATATTATCTTTGGTGCTACTAATGATTCTTTGTGCAAGAAATTTTCTAAGTTAATGCAAGGAGAATTCGAGATGAGTATGATGGGGAGCTTAACTTCTTTCTTGGACTTCAAATTAAGCAATGTCAAGAAGGTATTTATATTTCACAATCAAAGTATACAAAAGAACTTTTGAAAAAGTTCGGCATTGAAGAAGGAAGAACCGTCTCTACTCCTATGGCAACAAATGTCAAAATTGACAAAGATGAGAAAGGCAAGTCCGTGGATGAATCAAAGTATCGAGGTATGATTGGTAGTTTACTTTATTTAACCGCTAGTAGACCGGACATTCTTCATGCCGTATGCCTATGTGCTCGTTTTCAAAGCAATCCCAAAGAATCTCACATGAGTGCCGTTAAAAGGATTTTTCGATATTTGAAAGGCACCATTCAATATGGTTTATTTTATCCAAAGAATGAAAATTTTTCTCTTAAAGGTTATAGTGATTCGGACTATGCGGGAAATATTGATGATCGGAAAAGTACTTCCGGATCATGTCAATTTTTAGGCGATTGCCTAGTTTCTTGGTTTTCAAAGAAGTAAAAGCGTGTTTCTCTTTCAACGGCCGGGCGAATATATTTCCGCCGCATTTTGTTGTACTCAACTTCTTTGGATGAAACAAACATTAGCGGATTACAAATGCTCTTTTGAAAATGTACCTATATTTTGTGATAATATATCCGCTATAAATATTGCTCAAAACCCGGTTCATCATAACCGTACTAAACATATTGAGATTCGACATCATTTTCTAAGGATTGTGTTTCAAAACTTAAAATTGAGATATCCTTTGTACCATCTCAAGATCAATTAGCGGACATTTTCACAAAACCGCTATCTTCCGAGACTTTTTCTTCAATACGAGCTCGGTTAGGCATAATGCATATTGAATGAAACTTACATTTGCATTTTGCACGTTTTTAAAACTTAGGGGCGAAAATTCGGATTTTTGGTTGAAAATTTGGATTTTGGAAAACTGACAAAACAGTGGGGTGAAGAAGTTGAGGGCAACCGGTCGCCCTCAACCTCGACCGGTCGCCCTAAGCTATATCTTGGCTTTTAAACGCGTTCGCTTTCAAAGATTCTTCATTTTAACAAATATTTGGCCATTTTTCGTCCCTTTGCCAAATTCACTCAAATTTCATTCTAAAATGGTTTTCATGCATATTTTACACAACATGGACATCATATAGCATGATCATCATCATTATGGCTCACTCTTTCCAATCAAATGGTAAGAATTTCGCTTCTTTTACTCAATTGGGTGGAACCCTTGAGTTTTCAAGTTTCTTGAATATTTTTGATGAAATTTTCGTATGATCATGATGAGCTTGGTTGTTGTGTTGTTATGTATGATGAGTGACTTGAATTGGTGTTGAAATTTTTGGCTTGAACCATTTACAAAGGTTATATACAACCTCTTCTATTTTTAACGCACACAAAGCGTTCGATGATATGTCGCAATGAAAATTTCAACTCATACATGATTCTCTTGCTTTCAAAAGTTTTCTATACTTATTGAGATCATGTTTTGACAAACAAAACAAGCGTATGAACTCTTCATATTACATTTCTCCCATTTTCCTTGGATTATTATGCTTTAATTGATCAACGGTTAATAAACCGTCCCTTTGGCGCACTTTGATATTATTGTATGGTGTTTTCACCATTCTAACATTCTTTTTGATGATTCCAAAGGGGGAGAAACAGGATATTGGCTTGTTAGCTCAAGAGAAGCTAATAAAAGCTCGTAATAAGTATTGTGGACTCTAATACCTAGTCCATGGCTTGATTTTTGGACTCGAATGAAATTGTTTATTAGTTTTGTGACAGGGGAGCTCCTTAGCTCATGATGCATTCTATATAAGCTTGTTATAGCTTGTGCTTCTTACTTATAATAATCGTTTGTTGATATGCTCATAAATAGGGGGAGCTTTGTATGAAATATTTCTAACGGATAGTTTACTCAGTAAAACCGTAAATTTTAACTGGTTTTAAAATCGTCCTCAAGAAAATTGTTTTGGTTTGTAATCATCAAAAAGGGGGAGTTTGTTAGATAAATGTTTTTATCATGATTTTGATGATTATGTTCGATTTTGTTCAAATATGTTTTTAAACCAAAACTATGTCCCTAAATGTTGTCTAAATACTTCCGATCAACTTAAAATGTTTTTACTATTTTTCGGAGTATTTCTTGAAGTTTATTTTCAATAAAACATTGGACAACACATTTGTTTTTCGACCGGCCGCCCTATAGGGCAACCCGTACCTAAGTTGAGTCGAGAAATAGAAAATGGGACGTAAGAAAAACAGGGCAAAGCGGCCGGTCGACCGTGGTGGGCGACGGTGTGGTCGACCGGTCGGCCGTGGCGAATTGCACTGCAAGTTGGATTTTGTTCCGGACTTCTCTGTTTCGTAAAATCATCAAGGGCAACCAGTTGACTAAAGGCGGCCGGTCGCACCCCTTCGACCGGTCCCCCCTGTGTAAAAATTCGCGAGAATTCAATTTCAATCTTATCTCTGCGCGACCGATCGAACCCCATGTTTATCAAAGAAACTATCCATTGCGTTTTCGGACAACTTTTCCCTATTTTGTGGGATTGATTTCTAACAGACTATATTGATCATTTTAAATGGTTTCTTTTGCAGCAAATCACTCCCCAAGGAGGAGCCTATGTCTGGAAATGAAAGCCAAGTCCTCTCCTATAAATAGAGGCTTCATTCAAGCAACAAGATACAATACACAATATACAAGCAAAGAGCAATTGAGCAAACACTTTCATATATCTTGTTGTATTAGCCTAAGCACTTTCACTTGCACTTATTTGAGGTCTAGGCTTTCAATTCTTGATTACACTTGTACTCATATTGTATCAATCTTTATTGAGTTGTAATCTTGATTTTGGTCATCATTCAACACAAGACATCCTTGTGAGTATTCTTGTGGTAAGAATACACTTGGGTGATCTAGGTGATAGGTGTTTGAAGGTTGTGGTAATCTTCAAAGGTGTCGTAAGAGGGTTGTGGTAATCCTCGAGGTGTTGTAAGAGGATTGTGGTAATCCTCAAGGTGGTGAAAGAGGGTTGTGGTAATCCTCAAGGTGTTGTATTAATTTTTGGTAAATTAATAAAATCTTTTTCTTTTTAAAATCCATCCAGGAGATCTTGGGGTGGTAGAGGATTAGGCCCTAGGTGGGTTGAACCTCTTTAAATCAACGAGTGTTGTTTATTTTCCGCATCTACATTCTTGTTATTTACTCGTTGTTTGAAAAAGAGGGTAATTTGCAAAAAATCGGCATAATCTATTCACCCCCTCTAGATTATTGTAGCCACTGGACTAACAAGTGGTATCGAGAGCCAAACTCTTTGGCTAGCTCGTTCCGAGTAAAGTGGAAAGATCCATGGCTACAAATGATGCTCATCTCACCACCGGCGCCTCCACCAATAAGCCACCACTATTCGACGCCAACAACTACGCATTTTGGAAAGACCGTATGGAGTGCTTCCTACAAGGGTGCGGGTTCGACATTTGGAATGTGGTCATTGAAGGAGTTGATCAACCAACAAAGAAATCGAGAGGATGGCACCTTGGCTCCTAAACCTTTCAAGGAGTTTGATGAAAACGACAAAAAGGCTTTTTCTCTAAACGGTAAGGCCTTAAATATTTTGCATTGTTCTCTTACCGCCACCGAGTACAATCGCATAAGAGGCATAAGGTCGGCACATGAGGTTTGGGAAAAATTGGAGACAATCTATGAAGGGACTAAGAAAGTCAAGCAAGTAAGAAAGACCATGCTTGTTAAAGACTTGAAAACTTTAACATGTATGATGGCGAAAGCATCTCCAAAATGGTGGAAAGGCTTGACAATATTGTCAATCCTATTGTGGCCCTCGGCAAAGTCATCTCCGAAGAAGACAAGGTGACCAAGGTATTAAATGCACTTCTCGGCTCATGGTCCAAAAAAAGTAACGGCGATCACGGAGGCACAAAATCTTGAGACACTCAAGTTTGATGAGCTTATTGGAAATCTACTCATCTATGAAGTCTATCTCAAGGAGAGGAAAAACTCCAAACCATCCACAAATCAATCGGGTATGCAAATTATTCCTAAAGGTCTTGCTTCTTCTTCTAATAATGCATACTATGATAATGATGATGATGATGAGGAGACGGCCGCACTTGTTCGAAAATTTGCAAAATTTGTGAATAAAAATAAAGCAAGAAAACCAAGAGATAATGCTTGCTTTAAATCGGAAAACCCGGGCACTTCATTGCCGATTGCAAGCTCGACGAAGAGGAGCAAAAGAAAAGGAAGCCTTTCACAAAAAGAAGGCTCTAAATGCGGAAGTCAAAACATGGGATGAACTACTCGAAACAACCGATGAGGAAGGAGAAACCGAACACGGTCTCATGGCTATAGACGATGAAAATAATGAGGTACACTCAAATTCCTCTACTTCCTCCATAGTTGATGACTTGCAATGTGATTTTGATGAATTGCAAATTGAGTTTCAAAATTTAATCGTTAAATACAAAAATTTGAAAAAGGAGCATAAGGAGATTAAGGTTGAAAAGGAAAAATTATTTACCTCTTATGAATCTCTAGACAAAGCTCATGCTCTTACTCTTACTAGAATTCATTCTCTTGAAACCGAAAAGGAATTGCTCACAAAAGAAATTGAATGTTTGAAAAATGATGTGCATCGTTTCAACATAAGTACGGATAAAGTCACAAAAATTTTAGATGCACAAAGAGGTGAGCATTCCAAAACGGGACTTGGTTATAAGCCATTTCAAAGTGTTTTTAAGAAATATAACCAAGGTCCGACTTTTGTACGTGCTAATAATTATAATACTCCTACTTGTTTTTATTGTGGCAAAGTTGGACATTATGCTAATAATTGCAAATTGAGAAATAGCTCAAGACATGTTTGGAGACCCAAAGGTCTCAAGACTAACCCCATGGACCCCAAAATTATAGGGTACCTAAAAGAAATTCTTTTGTAGGTAATAGGGGCTATAACCACAATGGAAGATTCAAAATGGCTCGTGTGGACAGCGGATGTTCACGCCATATGACCGGGAGGAGAGAACTTTTTACCAACATCAAACTCCAAGAAGAGGGTATGGTCATGTTCGGCAATGGCAAAGGAAAATTCTTGGAAATGGAGAAATTGGTAACTCTTCTTTCTCTCTTTGTAATGTTCTATTAGTTGAAGGGCTTAAGTTTAATTTGATAAGTGTTAGCCAACTTTGTGATTCAAAATATGATGTTTCCTTTAATAAAGAAAAATGCCTTATACTTAAAAATGGTGAAATTATTTGTGAAGCAAATAGAAAAGGCAATCTTTACAAAATTTGTACAAGTGATTTGGTTAGTCAAAATGTTTCTTGTTTAGTCGCCAATAATGATTTAACTAGTTTATGGCATAGGCGACTTGGACATGTTGGATACAAGAATTTGAAAAATATTTACAAAAACCAACATGTGAAAGGACTACCCAAATTGAATTTTGAAAATCTTGGCTTATGTGACACTTGTCAAAAGAACAAATTAGTTAAGAGTAGTTTTAAGCCCAAAAATGAAATTTCCACAACCAAACCCCTACAAATGCTTCACCTTGATTTGTATGGGGACATTGGTACGGCTAGTCTAAGTGGAAAACATTACACTTTTGTTATAGTCGATGATTTTTCGAGATATACTTGGGCTCTCTTTCTTACCAATAAAAGCGATGCCGTTAATGAGTTTGTTAAGTTGTGTAGACTTATTGAGAATGAAAAAGAAGATACTATCAAGTCTATTCAAGCGATCGAGGTGGAGAATTTGACGGTGAATTTAGAGTATTTTGTGAAACCACAGGATATGCTCATAATTTCTCGGCTCCAAGGACACCTCAACAAAATGGAGTAGCCGAACGGAAAAATCGGACATTACAAGAAATGAGTCGGTCCATGCTCAATGAATTTTCACTTCCAAAGTATTTTTGGGCCGAAGCCGTAAGTACCGCTTGCTATGTCATTAATCGAGTTTATATTCGTCCTAAAATGAATAAAACTCCATATGAGCTTTGGAAAGGTAGAACTCCAAATATTAGTTATTTCAAGATATTTGGTTGTAAATGCTTTATTTTGAATACCAAGGATCAATTGGACAAACTTGATCCTAAGGCCGATGAAGGGATATTTATGGGATATTCAACAAAAAGCAAAGCATATCGGACATTACACTTGTACTCATATTGTATCAATCTTTATTGAGTTGTAATCTTGATTTTGGTCATCATTCAACACAAGACATCCTTGTGAGTATTCTTGTGGTAAGAATACACTTGGGTGATCTAGGTGATAGGTGTTTGAAGGTTGTGGTAATCTTCAAAGGTGTCGTAAGAGGGTTGTGGTAATCCTCAAGGTGTTGTAAGAGGATTGTGGTAATCCTCAAGGTGGTGAAAGAGGGTTGTGGTAATCCTCAAGGTGTTGTATTAATTTTTGGTAAATTAATAAAATTTTTTTCTTTTTAAAATCCATCCCCGGAGATCTTTGGGGTGGTAGAGGATTAGGCCCTAGGTGGGTTGAACCTCTTTAAATCAACGAGTGTTGTTTATTTTCCGCATCTACATTCTTGTTATTTACTCGTTGTTTGAAAAAGAGGGTAATTTGCGAAAAATCGGCATAATCTATTCACCCCCTCTAGATTATTGTAGCCACTTGGACTAACATTACCTTGCATTTTAACACCAACGGGCGCCCTTTTGGAACTCGGAGGAGGGCGCCACCCCACAGGGTTCCTGGGCGCCCTTCCAGAGCCCGGAAGGAGCTTTCCCCCAAGCCTTTGCTTTGTTCTATGTATCTTTTCCCACATGTGTTAGCATTTGTTTTGCCTTCTTTTTCTTGCACATTTTCATCGTGGATAAGAATTAACGGGGACTCTTATGAGGAGGCCCCTCCTTTTGGGTCTTAGCCGGAGGAAAAAGAATTTTTACTACGACCTCCTTGTGAGGAGACCCCTCCCATCTGGGGTTTTAGCCGGAAGGGGTCATCCCACCTGGGATTTTAGCCGGGTGAGGTTAATTACTAGGACCTCTATAAGGAGGCCCCTACCATCCGGGGTTTTAGCCTGAAGGGGTCATCCCACTCGGGGTCTTAGCCAGGTGAGGTTAATTACTAGGACCTCCATGAGGAGGCCCCTCCCATCCGAGGTCTTAGTCGGAAGAGGTCATCCCACCTGGGGTCTTAGCCGAGTGAGGTTAATTTAAGAGGACCCACGTGAGGAGGCCCCTCCCATCCAGGGCATTAGCTGGAAAGATGGGATTTGTTGAGGAGAGCATCTAACTGGTCATTGACCCTGGCCATATGTAGCCATTAACTGCATTCACAACATCAAAGTAGAACGATGAAAGTGTTTTTATTCATTATAATGAAAAAGCTTTACACCCCGCGGGCGGAAATGTGACTAAAATGCAAATAAATGTCTAACGCCTCTTGGAAGGAAATAAACCAAAATAAAAAACAATAAATACTAAAATATCTGGGAGTCTACGGAGATCTGTTGTTTATGACTGTGTGGTGCTTTCATCATTCGGTCTCGAGAGATTGCTCATCTTCAAGGTGGCCACGTAGCATTCCTGAGCCAACTTGATGTCTCCGATAGTCTCTTCTATCCCCGAGTCTGTGGGGAACTTCAGCTTCAAGTGAACCGTAGAGGGGATGGCTCAGAATTAGTTCAAGCTTGGCCTTCCCAAAATCAAATTGTACGGAGAGGGGCGTTTACTATAAAGAAATTGACCATCTTTGTGACTTGATGTGGGGCGTGCTTGACCAATGTGAGCGGCAAATTGATTTTGCCCGAGGACTTGATTACCTCTCCAGTGAAGCCAATCAGTGGTGTCGAAACTGGAACAACTTGCGCTGGATCGTTCTTCATCTTGTCAAAGGCTTCCCAGAATATGAGGTCCACCTACCAAGACCCTTTGGACCACGAAGTTGGCCAATATGACTGATCTGACAATGGCGTCAGGATGAACTGGGGTTTTAAGGATATGGTCCTGAGTGCCGAAGGTGATAGGCATGCCCTTGGCTTGGGGATGTTCCACGATTCTTCTTTTGGATGGGTTCTCCTCGGGTCGCCCTCTTCTTTCCTTGTTACATTCCCAGAGAGAACTCCGAGCGTCCTTTGCCTCTGGTCCTTCGGATATCACATCGATGACTCCGACAACGTGATTGTCATGCTTCTCCTCCTTGTGGCGATCTGAGCAACGTTGGTCTTGTGAAGGTTCCTCTTCATGCGGTATTGGATCTCCGCGAAAATTTCTCTGGTCCACGTAGTCCTTGAGGTGACCTTTCTAAATGATTCGCTCCATCTCATTCTTCAAGATGAAACAGTGTTCAGTGGTGTGCCCACTGTCTCTGTGATATCGACAGTATAAATTGGAACATGTCCGCGAAAGGTTGTTCCTCAATGGTTGTGGGGGATTGATGATCCTCTTCTTCTGGGCGTCTATTAGCACCTCCGCTATTGAATCATTAAGAGGTGTATAACGTTGCCCATTATCCTTCCTTGGACCTTTTTGCGACTGGTTCTTATCTTCTTCCTAGGACTTGCTCTTGATTCCGGGTTCAGGCTTGGTGGACTCCTCCACTCGAGTATGCTTCTCCGCTCGGCTCAATACTCTTCGATGTTAGATGGAGGCTTCCCGGCTAGAGATCCCTTTAGGCGCCCTTGGCATAGGTTTCTGCGCTGCAATATTCCAACCAAGGTCTCATCTTTGGACGTTGGAAACTTCATTGACGGCTTCCACGAACCGTTTCATAAATTCCCACAGTGTTTCTCCTTCCTTTTGCTTCACCTGAAAGAGGTGAGCAATAGTATTGGTACATCTTCTGTTGATGGTTCATAAAGTCTTTGGTGAGCTTATCCATCCCAAAAATAGATCCTACTGGGAGCTGATTAAACCATGTCAGCGTCTTCTTTCGACGTAGTGCGTAACACCTTGCAGTAGGAGGCATTCCTCATGTCATAGAGATCCGCCTTGGCGTAGAATTTGTCCAAGTGTTTGTGGGTCTCCAGTTCCATCATACTCTGGGAGGTTGGAGGTCCTGATTCCTGATGGCAGTTGTTCAGACAAAATCACAGGGGCCATAGGGCTCATCTTCATCAATGTCGTGGCCCGCGAGTTGGCTAGGCTAGGCTGCACCCCTTGAGATTCTTCAACTGGTGGCGGCTCTTCACGATTCTGATTTTCACCGCGACCTTCCTGTCTATCCTCCTGATCATCCCGGTCAGGGTCTTCAGTGGCGGGCGAGCCTATGATGGTCTTTCTGCAACATCTGTTGCGGCTTGATGTCTTAAAACTTTGTGGGAAGCTTCATCCAGGAGAGCCTGGAGGGCCTCCCGGGACAGACGAATTTCATCAGTAGACGGAGCCTCCCCAAAAGGAGGGCGGTACCCCTCTTGAGAATGGAGGAGGGGGAACACTCCTCCAGGAGGAGGATGGCTGGCTCCCCGTCTTTCAGGCGGCCGTTCTTCTTGCTGGTCTCCGGCGCCTCGGCCTGCAGCTTGAGATCCGACGTCACATGCTTGCGATCGAGTTTGCATCTTTATGTACTTTGGCTCTTCCCACGGACGACGCCAAAATGATGCTGCTTTTTAAGGCAGATCACTCCAAGTCGACGAGGTTGACCAAAATCCTCTTCCCGAGGGGGAAGTCTTCACGTAACTCCTCTTCCTGAAGGGGAGGTCTTCTCATCTTCTTCTCCTTGAGTTGGAAAATCCTTTGACTGGAAACTGGCCTGCACACACACGCAAACATCAGAGGGCTCGGGAGGTTTTCCCAGAGAGGCCCCTCCGACGCTCAAGTCAACATGGTGAATGAGAGAATAAACGAAGAAACGAATCTTGTATAATAAATACGTAGGAGGATAATGGATTTTTTTTTACTAACAGATAATAGGAGGGGGACCTTTTTATACACGGAGATGGGCCACGACGGCCGTATAGCAGAATTCAGCCTATGGGCATCCGCGTAGGAGAAAACGGCCGATGGTCCAAACCAGGACTCCTTTGGGCGGTTTATTTATTAAAAGCCCATTGGGCAATTAATATTAGATAAATATATATAAAATGAATTATATATTTAATTTATTAAATATTGTTTTTGCCCCCAACACATGTAATATTAATAAACTTGTACTTATTTTCTAAATTAACTTTCACAACTTGATTAATTAATATTTAATATTAAATCTATTATATTTTATATTTTGTTGCTAATTATTTAACTTTAATATAATCCATATTAAATTAATATATTATAGGATATCTCTATTAGTTAATACATTTATACATTTCATTTATTATTCATCACAAACTTAAAATTATATAATATATATAATACAATTTTATTAAAGATGTAAAATAATATTAGTAATTTTCTTATTATTGATGGAATAATCATAATTTAATAAAAAACTATGTTAAATAGAAAAAATATTCATTTTAGTGGTTAATTTTTTAAATACAAAATATTATTTTACAATATAATACATAATATTTAGATTTATTGTGAAAGAAAAATGTAGAATATATTATTTTACAGAAAATAACCTAATAACTATATTAATTTTGATAAATAGCAGATAAGTTTTCCAAAAATAATTATATGTAATTTGATGCCATTGTTAAATTAAAATTATAGTAGGGACAATTAGGTCATTTAATAAAGGAATATGAGGATTAAATGATATTTTAATTGTATAAGGGGGTAAAATTAGGGGTATCAATCGTATCGTGTTTCGTATTCGCGGGTCGTGTTCGACACATGTATTCTGGTGTCCGACCACGAACCCAAACCTGACCCGTTTAATTATTCGTATCAAGATACACAACACGAACACGACTCATTTATGACACGGGTAACCCGACACGACACGAAAAATCTATATAATTTAAAGTTGACACGAAAAAATGGAGAATAATTGAAATTACAAATAAAAAATATATTAAATATTAAAAACATATTAAACAATGCATTTAATAATTTTTCCATCATCATATAACCATCTAAAACATCACAAAATATTAAAATAATATGTCACTATAAAATTAAATGGGTTGCATAGGTCAATCGTGTCAACATGCGGGTCGACCTGACATGGCCTATTTATTTTAATTTCATGTCCCGATTTTGACCCGAACCTGTTAAGGGTTGTATATGTACCTGCTAAATTCGTGTTAGGTTCGTGTCGGGTTCTCGTGTCGTGTCACAAATTAACACCCATAGGTAAAATGATACAAATTGATAGACTGAGGGGGCTAAAGTGATACAATTTAAAGTGCAAGGGGATAAAGTGATATTCAATGAGAGTATAGGGGGGATAAAGTGATATTTACCCAAAATAATAAATGCCCTATCAAGGCATTATAAACTACTTTTGATATTTTGTGTTTGTTTTACAAATATCCTCTTAATATGTAATACATATTTAACATAGAAACAAATATCAAAAGGAATATTCAAGTTTTGAAAGAATAATTGAGTTTCTTTTTAATAACTAGACTAAATCTTTAAAATAATTTTTATAATTAAGCCTTAATATTGCAGTGGGGCTGGTTGGGGGTTAACCAAGATAATTACAATGGGAGCTGCTATTTGTACCCCAATTTCTTATAAATACACCTCACTCCCTATTTTCACAAAATTAAAATAACTAGTACACCCTTACGGTCGAAAAAATACACCCACCACTTTTTTGAAGTGTGGCATGATCATGCCCTATTTTAATACATGGCACGATCGTGCCACACTTTAAAATAGTATGATCATGCCACACTTTTACGTCGTTTCTTAAAGAAAATCGATGTAAAAAGTGTGACACGATCATGCCCTATTTTAATACACGGCACGATCGTGCCCACATCATCCTGTTTCGATCTATTGCATATTGCATAGTGTGCTCTATTTTTTACACAGTCCAGTTCGCATGAGCCTTAAAATTTGAAGTGATACTATTTCAAGGACGAGTTGATATTGTATATTGGGGATAACACGTCTGTTCTGTCAGCACTATACGAGACGTGTTTATCTTGCAAATATAGTCTAACTAGCCTCAGCAAATTCACAATTCTATTTCTTTTGTAATCTCTTTATAATAGATAGTCTATTATATACTCCATTTCTTACAGACATATTTTGTAACGACCCGGATTTTTATGTCTTAATAAGTATTTTATTAATTATGTTATTAGTTTATTTCATGAAATAATAATGGAGAATTATGAATTTATTAATGATTTTACTAGATAGATATTTTGTTAAATTACATATAACAAAAGAGTTTTTTTAATTGGACTGTGAATTTATTTAATATTTGGGTCTCATAATGAATAATTGGACTTTTAATTAGTATAGAGTATTAAATCAGGCCCATATTTTTAGTACGTCAATAATAAGCCCATGTACCCAAAACCCAGTTTAATTAAGAGTAGGTTAAAACACAGATATAATACACGTAAAACTTACACATTAAGAACAAACACAAAAAACACAAAGAGATAGAGAAGAGAACGGTTAGCGCAGAGAGAGAGGAAAGAACGACCAGAGAAGAAAGAAAAGAGGAAAGAGAAGAAAGAAAAGTTATTTCCCCAATGTGGTTGATTCGATAGAGGCCTGAGAAGAATTTATTATCCATAAGTTAGTCAGACAAGTAATCTCTTTAGTTTTCACGTAGATTTAGGTTTGGATTATTGTTATGTATGTGATTTTCATTATGCTAATCTCAATGCTTGTTCCTGTACCATGTTTGACTATGCTATGTATGTGATTTTCATTATGCTAATCTCAAGGTTTGTTGTCTTATCATGACCACATATCTTGTTGCCTTAAATGTTATAAAGTTTCATGTATTGGGCTTGCCGCCAACTATGTATGATTTGAGTGTATGCTTTTCCTAATTAGTTGAATCTATGTATTTTCCTAACTAACTGAATATTGGGTTAAACTAATTGGATATATGTTTATGTTTTTGCCCAAACTAAAGAGTTTCTGATAACTAATTGAATATTAGGTTTTCCCTCCAACTAACTGAATGCATGGCTTTCTCCTAAATAGTTTTGAATAGCTTTCCCTTAATTTGTTGAATGAAGGTTTCTCTTAACTTGTTGATTCAGGGGTTTCACTTAACTAATTGAATGTAATTATTTTCATAAGTAATTTGAATGTAGGGTTAGTTATTTCCATAAGTAATTGAATGTAAGTTTGACGCATGTTCCTCCCTAAACTAATTGAATGTAGGATTTTCCATTAACTAACTGAATGTATGGATTTTTCCCTAGATAGGTTTGACTAATTTAATGTAGGTTATTCCTAATTAATTGAACATAGGGTTTTCCCGTAACTAATGGATATAGGGTTGTCCCTATAACCAACTGAATGAAGGGTTTTCCCCTAAATAAGTTTGAATCATTGAATATAGGCTTTCTCTTAATTAGTTGATGGAGGGCTTTGTTTCTCGAATTGTTTCAGCTAATATGATTTAGTTATTATGATGTGCGCTTACGTTTATTCTTGTATTTAATGATACATTGTATCGCTTAGGTTCATGCATCATGTTAATGTATGTTCATAGCATTTCATGAGCATCCCAGGTTTAGTAAAGTCAAGTTTCAAGGATTAGTATTAATTATATTTTTTTTCAAAGAAATGGGTGCACATTGTTCTATGATGCTGGAGTGAGTGGGAAATGGGCGCGGGGGACCGGCGTTCCGACAATGTGTCTCTTGCAGCTAATGTTAATGTTCAAGAAAATGGGCCTTCGGTCAAAATGAATGGAAATGGGTCTTCGGGCAAAATGTTAATCGAGTTCCAAATAACATGGCCCATCTGCGACTCGATTAGAACAATATGTCACCAAATGAGCTCGCGTCTAAGAACGTTTTACGAAAAGAAAGACAATGTTTAAAGTATGAATGTGAAAGGTTTTTAAGTAAAGAAAATGTAAAGTTTTTCAAAGTTATAATGATTAAGTTATCGTATTAGGCATGCATTCATGCATGAGGTTACTTGTTGAGCTCCTTTAGCTCATTCCACAAATGTTAAATTTTTGAGGATGAGAATGCGAGAAGAGGAAGGACATGGCGGGCGTGATGACTCGGAGAACTTATGTCAATGGAATTTTTATTATTTTCAAAGTTTGACTTTTTAGTTCATTAAACATTGAATGTTATTGTGTTTTCGAGACGAATGTTTTGGACTAGTAATTATTAGTATTTATTCTCACTGCAAACTTTTCAAACGAAGTAAAAGTCTTACTATTTCGTAATTTAGATATTTTACTAAAGTATTTCTCTTTATTTCTTATTTTTCGCATTAAAATTAAAGTAAGCTAGAAAAGGCGCTAAATATTTAAATACAACATCACAAGATAAACAACCTTTTCGTAATAATGGCATCCAGTTCGATTTCAAGAGTGACCAATCCGACTACTCCTTGTTAGGAAATTTATTGTATAAATTTTGATGATGCTTAGAAGACTTTGTATTAGGAAGTTGGCACCCTATTTTCTATGTAATTTCTACTTTATTATAGATAGGATGTAAGATGTCTTGAGAAGCAGCCAAGTATAATTGCAGAAGACTTGCTGCAGAAATCATCAGAAAACTCGCATCTGAGTGGTAGAAAAACCAGCTGACTTACAACTGAGTAAACATCAGAAGACTCTCAGCCAACTGCGACAGCCAAGTCTTTCAGAAGACTTACATCAGAGTCCATCAGAAGAATATGCCAGAAGACTCAAGCTTAAGTCAAAAGGGGTAAAACGGCTGTAGGACTAAGACATTTGAAGAAGTCCGTTGCACCAAGTCCAAGGAAGTTACTTATTTTATTAGTGACAAGGACATGTTTGAAACCTTGAAGTGCTCAAGCTATAAGGATGCAAAAGGAATGAGCAAATGGGAAGCAAACAGGTACTGGCACCTTTCCAGAAGCTTGAGAAAAAGGTTGGGTCAACATGTAAAGCTGCAAGACAAGACAAGCCAACAAACACAAAGTTGGGCTTGAATTTTTATCTATCTCTTCAATGGACAAAATTCAAACTCCTACCATAAAAGCTGAGGATTTTTCAGATAGTAAAAAACACGAACCAAGAGACACCTGCAAGAAATTATACACTAGAGCATTTGAGCAAGAAATGTGAAAATACTCTCTCAAGATTAACCGCAAATCCTCAAACTTACTCAAAGACACTTCATCCAACACACAATGTGAAAGATTGAAGTTGTTAATTAGTTGAAGAGGAAAACATTTGTGAAACAAACAAGGGGTCTACACTGCCAAGGATTGAAGGGGCATAGTAGGTTCAAGTTCGAACTAGATTCTCAATCAAAGGAGGACTATGTGAACAATTCTGTTTAGAGAGTTGAAGTAACCAGGCAACAACATGGCGAAGAGCCGAGTCCAAGAAATAGCAAGTTTGTGTGATCATGGTTGTTTGGATAATACTTTTGTAACGAAAATCACTTGTTACATTAGTGGATTCCTCCTGGAGTAGAGAAATTACCCCATCCTCGAACCACTATAATTTGTTGTGTCTTTACATTATTGCTTTATCTCCGCTCTTTATATTTTGCTTTATATTTGCTATCCAATCAACTGCAAACTCTTTAAAACACTCGGTGTAGATAACTAAAACGTTAAAGAGTGTAAGTCTTACAGTAACTTAAAAAGAAAATTGGATTTGTAAAATAATTGATTATCTTGACTTAGTTACTCACAATGACTTTCTCAAGAAAATTGTTGAGTGGTTAACTCTCCTGCTGATTTTCAACCCAAATGTCTTAAATGACTGAGTTGTTTTCTTAAACTCTGATTTAAATAATCAAAAAATTTGTAAAGTCTATTCAACTCCCCTTCTAGACTTTACCCAATAGCACCTCTTGGGACCTACAAGTGGTATCAGAGCGGCTGGTTCAAAGAATCTTCTGCACTGGTTACTAAACTAGATCTCAATTTTCAAAAAGATCAACACTCCAGTTTTTCAAAGCTTTTAAAGAGTTATTACTATGGAAGAAAATCTAACTCGTATTCCCATGTTTTCTATTAAAGAATTTGATGATTGGAGAATATGTATGCATGCACATCTCTTTGCATTGCGTGATGAAATATGGTTTGACATTGAAGATGGACCCATTAAAATCACTAAGATGAATACAGCCGTGGCTAGAGCAGCAGGTACAAGAGATGAAGCTGCAACATCAGCTAAGGTTGAGAAGTCTAGAAACGAATGGACTAATGAAAACAGAAAAAGACACAACATTGATAATGTTGCTAAGGACATTCTATACAAGATGTTGGACAAAACTATGTTCAACAAGGTCAAGTTATGCAGGAAATCCAAAGAAATTTGGGATAAGCTAACTTTAATCTGTGAGGGCACAAAACAAATAAAGGAAAATAAACTTACACTTGTAATCTAGAAGTTAGAAAATTTCAAGATGATGACTGGAGAGTCATTGGATTAGTTGCATACAAGGTTTCCAGAGATAACAAATGAGCTATCTACTCTTGGTAAGGAGTATACACAAAAGAAAATGTGTATGAAGATTTTAAGAGTTCTTCCAGCTGAGTGGGAAACGAAGGTGATGGCTCTGAGGCACTCAATGGACCTCACAAAAAAATATCAAATCATGAGCTATTTTCAGATCTTAAAGCCTACGAATTCGAGCTCAAAAGAAAAGTGCAAGATGAGATAGTTGCGCCCTAAGACTGTTGCCTTAATACCAGGTGAGTTTAAGTCAGCAGACTCAAAGGATATCATTGATAAGGAAGAGATAACCCTGGTGGTTAAGAGATTCAACAAGTCTTCAACAAGAACTACAAGAGTAACAAAGGAGAGTCTTCTAGAAGGCATTCAACTCACTCTAAAGGAAAAGAGGAGAGACCCCCTAAGAGAGCTGAAAAGAAAGTAGAAGACTTCTGCTGAAATTGCAGACATCCAGGTCACTTTGCAATCTATTGTCCCTATCCACCAGTTAACAAATACATAAATGATGAGGAAAAGAAAGTCCTAAGAGATTGAAGAAATGAAATAAAAAAAGCTATGATGGCTGCTGAAACTTAGACAACCAAGTGTAAGGAAGCAGAAGGATCAGAAAGCAGTGAAGCTGACTACTCTTCCGACATTGAAAAAGAGGCATTAATTTGTCTCATGACCAAAGAACGGGAAGATGACGTAATTATTAACTCATCTGATTTAGATTCTGATGATAGTGATCATGACACACACACACACATCATCATCACCCACTGATATTTATGATTCATTAGGCATAATGATGAAAGATTTTGAACACATAAAATCCTCACACACATTCCTAAATGAGGAAAACAGCCAACTCAAAAGCCAAACTCACAGCTGAATGAAAAGCTGAGTGCTCTAAGTCATATAGCTAATGAGAATAAAGCGTTGAAGGTTGAGATTGAAAAGGAAGTAGACTGTGCTACTAAATAAAAGAGAGAGCTAGAGCTTTAAAGTGTTATTGCATCACTCAGCAAATACTCTAAAACATTGGATGGATTGATGATGATACAAAATAAAATTGGAGACAAAGTAGGATTAGGATTCAATTCCTTTGCAAATACACAAACTCCAAGAGTGGTCTTAGAAAAGGATCCTCAAGCAATAGTAACTTGTAGGGGCAGGTATCTTGTGAGACCGTGTCACGATCTAAATCCATGAGACAAAACCTCATTACCCAAAACTCATGCGCCTATTTGTCTCTCTCTATACTCACGTGGCCCCCTCTCTCTCCTCATATATCACTCTTTCGTGGTCCACCTCTCTCTCCTTAATAAAGTATCACTCCTTATGAACAAAGTATCACTTTAAACTCGAAAAATATCACTTTTTATTAAAAAAATCACTTATATTAAAACATCACTTATATGGAAAAGTATAACTTCTAGAAAAAAGTATCATATTTTATTTAAAAAATCACTTTATATTAAAACAAAATATCACTTCTTATTAAAGAAATATCACTTCTTATCAAATCAAATATCATTTTTATTAAAAGGAAAAAATATCACTTTTTTTTTGTTAAAAAAGTATCATTTCTTATTAAAAAAGTATCACTTCTTATTAAAACAAATAACTCTTCTTATTAAAAAAATATTTCTTTTTATTAAAAAAATATTCATTCTACTTTGAAAGTTATACATTTTTAAAGTAACAAAATTGATATTATTTACCTAGAAAGTGTTACAGTTATAAATGAAAAGTATTAGATATTGAACTTTTCGTTTCCATCCCCCATATCGACCTACCATTTCTATAGGTATTTATTTTCCTAAATAATTAATTTGAATTTTGTGAGACCTTTGTATGTAAAACTCTGCATGTTGAGAGAGAGGAGCCGTAAGAAGAGGGGGGAGAGAGAGAGAGACCACCTGAGTATATCGTGAGAGAGAGACACACCAATTTTGGGTTTAGGTAATGAGGCTCCGTCTCATAAACTTAGATCTATGAGACGGACTCACACAAGTTTTTATGAATTTGTAGAGTATATTATAAATTATTGGTTTAGAGAGAGAGAGACCACCTGAGTATATAGTGAGAGAGGGCACACCAGTTTTTGGGTTTAGGTAATGAGGCTCCGTCTCACGGACTTAGATCTATGAGACGGACTCACACAAGTTTTTATGAATTTGTAGAGTATATTATAAATTATTGGTTTTACCATATTTATACTTTTTCCTTATTTCAAAATTATCAACATTTTCTTGAGATTTATTTTAATTTCACAAGTACACAATCATAAGTAAGTGCGATTTACAAAAATAAAATAAATAACAAAGAAATATTTGTAATTTAGAAAATTATCATATTCTCGATTAAATTAAACAACTTTTATGATAAATTATTTTGTTTATGGTATCTAAATCCCAATCCCCACTTAGTGTCGGCAAAGCAATGCATGGCCACGCGAGTTCAATCATCAGTTGAAAAAGCCTTCAAGGTTTCTATTGTATTTTCAGTTTTCACCAAATCAGACTAATAAATCTCTTTTCATTAATCAGCTAACTAACTGAAGTTACGTATAATGATGTTAGTATTTTAATTTACTATTATATCTATATCAAATGATACGCAAAATTAAATTAATTAACATCAAATGGGCAGAACCGTAGGAATAAAGTATAAAACGCTTCATATACTGAACTCTACAAAATCGAATAAATAATAAAAAAGGATACACTTTCACGTTTTAAGTGTACTAGTCAAGTTTGACGCAAAAATTGTTTCTTCAAAATTCGCTATTGTCATAATGTATATATACAATGGGGGAGAAGACCCTAGCAGAGTGGGCCAATACACAAAATAGGGTCGGAAGAAAATAAAAAAAAAATAATACAAATTATAACTAATTTTATTTTTGAAAAAATTATCACTAATTTTCTTTTTTTAAAAAAAAGAGGGCTGGGCTAGGGCCCAGATTGGTCCAACCCAAAATCCGCCAGTGTATATATATAGGAAATTGATATATGATATGAGTAGGTCTCTTGTGAGACCGTCTCACGGATTTAGATCCGTGAGACGGATCCCACAAATCGGATCCGGATCTGGTACCCAGAACTGTCAATAAAAAAAATAAAAAATTGCAGACGCTCTCTTCTTCTGTTAGACCGTCTTCTCTCTCTCACCCTTCTCTCTTTCTCCCCATCCCATTTGTTTGTAGAAAAAGAAGGGTATTGGCGCTACCTACAAGTCGAGCAAAGCAGAGCTGGCCCAATATATTGATAATATATTCTTCTAGCACAATCAACGGGAACTTAATGACGCTGGATTTAACGAAGGATGGGGAAGACGAAAAAAGAGGAAAGGGTTTTGCTGCAATTAAATTAGGGATTTCTCTGATGGCAATTAAATTATTCATCATCCTTTCTTCTTTCTGCCTCTTCCGTACTTTTAATTTTCACTTAATTCTCATTTTAACTGTGCAAGAAATATATTCGAAAATTCAATGTTAATCGAGCAAATCCCCTCGTGGTTCAAACATCAGAACAAGAAAATCGTTTTTTATCATTTGGCAACAAGGATTGGGTCATTTACAGGCTATGCAACTTTCTTGAGGTTTACATTGACTGATGAAGTCTCTCCAACAATCCAAAAATAAAGTAGTATTTCTCAGTTAAGTGATACTTTTAACACAGAAAGTGATACCTATATATGAAAATTATTTATCGAAACAAATGAACAAATTAATAGTATTAACATGCAAAGCCGATACTTTTCACGGGAAAATTGATACTTTTAACATGAAAAGTGATACTTCTATATGAAAGTATTTCTCATAACACGTAAAAATATGTTAAAAGTGATACCGAGTTAAATGATACTTTTAACACGAAAGTGATACTTGTAACACATAAAGTGATCCTTTTAACATGAAAAGTGATACTTTTAACACACGTAAAGTAACACTTTTAGCATAAAGTGATACTTTTCACATGAAAAGGGATACTTCTATATAAAAATTATATATAAAAACAAATGAATAAATTAATAGTATTAACATGCAAAGCGATACTTTTCACAGAAAATTGATACTTTTAACACGAAAGTGATACTTTTAACATGAAAAGTGATGCTTCTATATGAAAGTATTTCTCATAACACGTAAAAATATGTTAAAGCGATACTCGGTTATGTGATACTTTTAACACAAAAAGTGATACTTTTAACACATAAAGTGATACTTTTAACATGAAAATTGATACTTCTATATGAAAGTATTTCTCATAACACAGAAAATATGTTAAATGTGATACTCAGTTATGTGTATCAAATTGAAGAATCGCAATAAATCGAGGGGAAATCGGAGACAAATCGACGAAAAATTCGAATTTGGGGCGCGGGTGATGAAACATGGGAGAATAACAACGGGTTTAAGGGAAATAGAAGGGTTTCTGGGGTCTGGGGGGGTTCAGCGGGTTTTTTGGGGGAGGTTCAACAGGTTTGGGAGGGAGGGTCAGCGGTTCAGCGGATTTGGGGCGCAGGTGGGCATGCGGGTTTAGTGAATGGGGCTCCGTCTCACGGAACTAGATCCGTGAGACAGTCTCACATAAGTTTTTGTGATATGATATTAATAATATTAAATTTGGTTGTAAATTACTGTATATCTAAATTTTAGATTTTATAGAAAGTTTGATTGTCACTGAGTCTGGAATATTCAAGCTTAATTCTATCTAGATTGTAAATACTGTTATAATTTATAATATTAGCCCAAATATAATTTAGAAAAGGGATATATACACACACACATACATGGAGTGATGCGAATTTATACAATTGCACATCTCCGGCCAAGTGCTTTGATTAATAGTGCATGTTCAATATCCATTCAGTTCGATTTTTAATCAAAATTAGCTATTAACTATTTCTTAAGTGATATTTTTCTTAGACTAATTAAAGTTAAAGGATAATAAATTTAAAGTTGATATGATTAAGATTGTAACAATATATTGGGGTTGGTTACAATGATTTGAGACGATTTAGCAGTTATTACACTGTACTCTGTACATGTTATAATCTCTATCACATATATTAAATGTGTGACTACTCAAACTCTTTTTCTTTCTTTCTTTCTTTCTTTTCTCTTTTTTTTTTTTTTGTCTTTTGAGGAAGTGTACTCTTACTTTATACAAAAACTATAAGTTAGGGTGATGTGGGAAAATATAAAATATTGAAACACACGGATGAGACCAACATCACCAAATATCAGAACTTGTAGAATCAAAATAGTACACATTACAACTTATAAGATCAAAATTGCAAAGAATCAAAATTGTATAGGATCAACATTATTATCTAAAATATGTACAAGACCAAAATTGCCAGATCCGTATAGTTAGGGGATCCATTTTACAACTAAGTCTTTGTCATATAATTATGTACCAATCAAACCACATATAATTTCTTTACGTTATTCAATGTACGCCTTTGGTTTGAAGAAAGAAACTAATATCGGTGATAGTCAATCAATCACGACTACTCTAATCAAATACTTAAAAGGGTGGTGCTATTCACACCCCAAAATTGATGAACACACCCACCTTCTAAATACACGTCTACCCACTTTCTAAAATGTAATATAGTTACTAAATACACCCCACATATTTTACTTTTGCACTATTTTATCCCCAAATACACCATAAATGATACACCCCAAAGGCGCAAATAAAAAAAAGTTTCGACAATAGAAGAATACTTAATATTTTACTTTAATTAGCAATGTAATATTTCACTTTAATTTCACACCTATAGTTGGATTAGATTGAATAAATATTGCTTATATGTGTTAGGTAATTATTTTTGGTTTGAATTCGGGTTGCAGATCATTTTTTTCTTTTTCTTGATTTTATCCGAGTTTGGGGGAGAAGATGATAGATAACACGATGGCCCTAGCATGATGGTGTAGTTGTTGCACGATCGAGTTACTTTGATCGCACCATAAGATACAATCGAGTTGTAACTATGACCGTGTCATCGCACCCGAGCAGCACGAGTAAAGTTGTAATTACGATCGTGTCGCCCCGCCATGTAGCATGACGGCACGAGCAAAATTGTAATTACGATCGTACACATGGCACGATGGCACAACCAAGGTTTCAATGCAATCGTTCAAGTGCCGCACTTTTGTTATTCAACAACAAGTTTTAAACTGAAAAAAAGAGTAAAAATAGAAAAATAACATACTTTAAGTTATAAATTAAGGAGATAATTATATTATTCGACAAAAGTAATTTTTGTTGTCTATATTTGCAACAATATGGTGTTAGTCCAAGTGGCTACGAAATCTAGAGGGGGTGAATAGATTCTTCCGATTTTCCGATTTGTGCGCTCTTTTTCGAATAATATGATGAAGAGAAGAAATGTGCAGAGAAATAAATCAACTCTCCAGGATTCATAGTGCTTCAACCCACCTAGGGCATACGTCCACTACCACCCGGTATGTTCGAGTGGATTTTGAAAAAAATAAATTTTATTAATCGATATCAAACGATTATAGCTCCAACTTGAAGAGCATCAAACTCTACTTACAACAACAACCTTGAAGAGCACCAAACTCTTCTTACAACCTTGAAGAGCACCAAACTCTTCAACACCTAGTTAATCAACCAAATGTGTTCTTGCCAAAAGAACATTCAATAAGTATGTCTTGCATTCGATGATTTTGATCAATCAAGATTACAACTCAAAATAGAAGTATACAACTTTGAAAATGCAAGTGTAATCAAGAAATAAAACCTAATAAGCAAAATATGAAAGTGTAGTGCTTAGGCTATTATAACAAGATATGAAAACGAGAGCTTGAGAATTTTGCTGAGATATTCTTGTTGTGATGTAGAATTTTATGTTATGTTTAATCCTTCAAATTATTTAACTATTTATAGGGAAGCTTCAAGATTTGATCTCAAATATAGGCTCCTCCAAATTTAAATTTGTCTGCAAAAGAAGGATCAAAAGATCTACAAAAAATGTTAAGAATTGATTAAGTAAATCTTGCTGATAAGTGCTGCTGCAACAGATAAATTTTGTTGTCAAATATCATATAGTGACCGGTCGCTATGTTGAAAATTCAAAAGTTGAAACTGTTAGATCAAGATATGCCACAAAATGGAATCAAGGGCGACACTCAATCACTATAGATAGCAACCGGTAGCCCTCCCCTATGAAATTTTCTGTTTTCCGACCAATTTGAAAATCGCTCGGTACGATCGTCCTTGATAGAGACCAGGTTGCCCTCTTCACAGGGACTTCTCTATTTTTCGACAATTTTGAAATTCTTTCAGGTACCGGTTTCCCTCTATAGCGATTAGTCGCGCCCTCAATACAGAGATATGTCAAAATTTTAAAAAAAAAAAGTTCAAGTAATACTTCACAATCTTAAGATAAAATGCATGTACTAGTAATTTTGAAGTATTTTGACAACTATTAAAAATATTATTTTCGTTAAAAATCCAATATGTGAAATCATCAAAAGCAAAAATAACTTTGTTCTAACAAACTCCTTCTTTTTTATGATTTCAATCCAAAATAATTTTTGCGAGCGAGATTTGAAAAACAAAAGTTTCCGGTCAAAATTTTAAATCTATCCATTGTAAGCAACACTTCTTAAAGCAATAATCATAAGTAAAAACATTAAAAGAAAGCTAAGGAGCAAAAGTTTTTCAAAAAGCTTTTTAAAGCTCCCCCTATCAATATGCCAAGTAAACAATATGCAATAAGGCACAAATCATATAAAAGCTCTGTAAATTTAAAGCTTTTTCCATCTTAGCTTTTTCAAAAGTTTCCCCTATCAATGTTAAAGTATAAAAGAATAACACAATGTAATACAATGGTCATCATATAGGCAATATAGCAACACTACTCAACTTATAGCTTATACAAATAAGTTTTTTACCAAACTTTCACCAGGCTTATATCAATATGAGCTTCTTATAGCTCAAACTTTTTACTATTGAATTTTTTAGCTCATTGTATTCTTCAACCCTTGAAATCATAAAAAAAGCCATTAGCATGAAAGAGAACTACAGAACCATCATATAAATATCAGAAGTGCATAAAAAAACGTGCAATATCCATAAGAAATGAAAGCAACATACTAAGAGTTCAAAAGTTTAGAATCTCAAAAACATAAAAGTAAAAGTGAATCAATCCTCATCCGAGGAGAAGCAAGCAGTGGGTAGAAGATCTTTGATGAACTTTTTGAGCTTTCCAATGGATTTTTTAGCTTTCTATTCTCTTCTTTAATCTCTTCAAAATCCCTCTTATGCTCATCGTAGACGGCTTGATATCTTTCATTCAACTCACCAAGTTTGGGCGCCATACCCATAGAGACTCTTATTATCATCATCAGTGCCGGTATTATACTCCAGAGCACTACGAGACCCACCAACTGCTAAATTTTCCACCTCAATATCATCAAAAACATCATCCGGAACTCAGGAAGTAGACGCTCCAGCACGACCTTTTGCCGACTTGGTAGGACGTCTTTGCATATTCCTACACATCTGAATCATATGTTGAATGTTATCATTGTCAAAATCATTGCTAATAACCTCAGTGTTAAGCTCGGTAGGTGGAAGACCAGATTGAAGAAGAAGATTACAAATTAAATTACCCAATGCGAATTGTTTGGAACCCAAAGTAACGTCATCTATCAAGCATTGAATAAATACAACCCCATAGTTAACCAATCCACCTCTTTTGATTTTGTACGTTAGAAAAATAATCCATATTACTAGGAAGTTTGACGAACTTCTCACAAATGCAATAAGAAACAATAAGAGAAATAATCAGGAGCTTATCATGTCATATAGATGGGTGGTAAATTTTGGCATGAAACCCAAAAAGGTTTAACCTCCGCAACATCACTCCTAATTTCCTATCATCCTATCGAATACAAGAGACATAATCCCAACCACCTTCGTGGATACCAAACAACCGATAAATATCATTAGGAGCCCAACAAAAGTGACGCCCTTTTACAAACGAGTTCAAGGCAATTGACTTATTATCATTATCAAACTGAATCCATATATTCGCATAAAAATATTTAATCACCTTATCATCGTACATACCAAATGGATGATCCCACAAACACATCCAACCTTGAGCAGCAAAGAAATCACGAATAGAGGGAAATTCATTCGAAAAAGTCTCAAAATGGCAAATGTTGGTCCGACCAACTTGTTTATTCGATAAGATGATGTGTGTAAAATATACGTGCATTTTAGGGCTTAAAATTACATATATTTGATGCATTTGCACGCATATTTAGTGTGTTTTTACTTGGTTTCCTTAGAAGGGCATGATACTGCGTATTCTTATGACGTTTTACAGGAAACGGAGCTTAAAACGAAGAAATATCAGTTGGAAGGCCCATATAAGACTGACAAGTGCGAAGCGAATATCAAAAAGACGAAGAAAATGGACAAAAACACTTCACACGGCTGGACCGTGTGGTGTCACACGGCCGTGTGAAAATTCCCGTGTTAAGTGGCACAACCGTGTGGAAAAGAGAAAGAAAATAGGGGACATAACCAAGCCGCACGACCAGACCGTGTAGGCCCACATGGGCGTGTGGTATTGGGCAATGCGAAAATCCACACGACCATGTGGTGTCACACGGCCAGGCCGTGTGGGACTCTGTAAATGCGTTTTTCCGGAGTTTTGTTCCCGTTCCAACTCTACAAGTGATCTCTCCCAGCATCTATAAAAGGGACCCAAGGCTTGCACGAAAAATCATCACTTCATACAGAGAAAACACATCAAATTATGTAGGAACACAAGATTTGAAGTCTTCTGAGAGAGGAGGGCTAGGTCGCGAAGAACACCACAAGGCCTTTCGCATCTACGGGAGCACAAGAGCTTCGAAGGCTTAGGAGGGGAATCCATCCTAACACGAAGGGGTTTTCTTTCTATGTCTAGATCTCTTTGTCGTGCTTAAACAATGTCATAATGTTGATTTGAATTTGTCTATGAATTTGTTATCAATGTTTGGCTAATCTTTCGAATCTTAGGGCATAATCAAAGCGTGGATTCATGTTAAATCTTGATTAATCGCTTTCATAATTGATTCATGTATTCTATTTTATGAAATCGAAAGTGCTTATTTATAATTGTCTATTATCCGATCAATAATTTGCATGTCATACTTGTTAGTCCATAATTCGGGAGGTGAGTTCTAACTAGATTTAAAATCGAATTCAAACATAAACAGGGTAATGTATTGGGAAACTACTTATGTGTGTGGGGAGTATTTCAATTCAAAGATCTTTTGGGAGTTAATAATAGTTGTGGTAGATCGGGAGGCCTCAATTATTATTAATATACTATTTATGCGCCACCCGGAGGGTGAATAAACTATTTTAGGAATTGAACCCATATAATTGCATGAATTGGTTATTGAAACTTTAGTTGGATTTAATATTGAAGAAACATGTTGAGATTATGTGCCCAAGGTTGCTCTTGTAGTTGTTGAAAATACTTGTGGGGTTCGCAAATTTATTTAATTTTATTATTATTTTTGACTTTTATTACAAACACGATATTTAGTCGCTTCAATAAAATGGGAATGCGATGTTATTATAGCCTAAGTGTTTCACAAATCAATCCATGAGGAATACGACATTGCTTGCTATTATTCTATAAACTACCTTGTACACTTGAAATTGTATGATCCATATATTTTTGGCGAACAAGTTTTTGGCGCCGTTGCCGGGGATTAATGGATTCTACTTAGATATAGTAATAAGTAGTTCATTCTTAATTGAAGCTCTTACAAATGATTAGTTCACTGGTTGGTGCAGTTGATGGTCGATTAGACTGTCGTCAACATGGTCGAGTTGGGGTCGGGGAATATGTTGGTCGATTTACCGGTGCTGTCGGTTTTAAGTTTTGGTCCTTTTATAGTCGGTGTGCTTGTCGATTCCGTGATCGATTTTATTAGTGTCCTGGACAATTTATTTTCGTTTATTCGGTGTTGTACGAATATTGTTTCGTTTTATTCAGTGTCTCTGTTTCCTATGCAACTGCGTGCTGTGATATAGAAATTTGAAAATTGAAAAAGAAAATTGTACTAATACATACAACATACTACCATTTGATACCATTCGCATAACTACTAATCAAACAAAGTGCTAATCACATACAACATACTAATACACATGTTTGACTAGGATAGTTCAGATACAAGATACTAATAAATAACAATGTCTTCACGATGAAAAAGTTCGACACAAATTCTAAGTCTAAACTGGATCCACATCCCAGGATCTATGGCAGTCACACATCCTCCCGCTGCCAATGATTCCATGAACTTGATGGCCATCACTCCACAGTCACTACCATTGGTTTGCTGCGGAGGGTGCTCCATTCTAATAACCAACATTGAATCACTAACCCAAAATAATGAATCAACGCATGTCCACCGAGGCAAAAAAGCATCTGGATGAATGTTTCTTTTATGAAGCAAAATATATGTAAGCGCATCTAGATTCTGCATTTTCATAAGATAAAAAACTATATTAAAAATATGTCAGTATAATGCACATGTAGCATAAGTAAATGGGACATACTGCATTGTTCAGCCATGCTCTTGGTGTAACCAGTGGGGTAAACCAAGAAGGTGAAACTATTCAAGATTCATCCACAGATAGATAATGTTTTGGGGTATAGAAATCTTCAGTTGTGGGCCTTGTGGCCCACCAATTATTAAATGTTTCTAACTTACCAGTCGGGTAGTTCCCACATGGATCATATCGATGATCAAAGACGGCCCGACAATGGGATGATCATGCGGTTCCTCAACAACCATTTTTTGTGTCTTTCTCTTTTTCTTCTCAGGGAAAATTTGATGGTTGGGATTCGTGTACGGGGATTTCCCTTTGGGAACTTTTCTTTTCACCCTTACAGGCCTCCTTACAGGGGGATCATCATGCTCGGCATCCTCTGAACCCCCAAACAAATTCTTCTTTATGTCGGCATATGGGTCGGGAGGATGGACGGAGATAGGTTCAAGGAAATCGAAGGGCTCTTATATGAGAACCAGAGAGTCGAACATATGGACGATGGCAGGGTTAGGAGTCACAGGGAATTCATCATCGACCACCATTGGTTCCATAGGGTGGTCGACATCTTGGTCTCCTGGGCAGACAGAAAGCGGTCGGACAAATAAGTCGGTAGAAACGTCATTTAGGCGGTCGTGTATGGGGTCGAAATCTTCTGTAGATTTCTCAGCCACAATCTTCTATGGTTCTCCTCCAGTAGACTCTTCTCCTCGTTCACCCCCATCTTTCTTCTCAGTCTCTTCCCCCCATCAATTTTTCAAATTTATCAGTTTTCTCATTTTTCTCAGTCTTATCTCCCTTATCAGTTTTCTCTCCCCCACTTTGCTTTCCAACACTTTCCTTACTAACATCAGATTCCTCCACCTCTTCAATTTCCTCCACCTCATCACTCTCTTCACTCTCCTCCACCTCATCATTCTCTTCACTTTCCTTCACCTCATCATTCTCGTCATCCACCCTACATCCAATCTTCTTCATTACTGTTGTTAGCATCATTTTTATCGTTGCCATTTCTTCTTCAATCTTCTTAATTTTTTTCCAACTTTCTGAAGTTCATTGAGATCAACAACACCCTGAAAAAAACATGGATTGATATAAGTACAAATATATGGTAACAAATAAAATAAAATTTATTTGCATTGCACTTACATTTATGGAATATTTTCGGGCATCCACAACATGCTTTCCTACATCCACATCATACTTCTTTTTGGTTCTTTGCTCTTGTCTTATATTCCTTGGAGTGTTTTCTGCCTTCAGGTTCACATCTTCACATGTGAAACGGGTGCCATGATTTCCTGTTGCCACTTCAACAGAGATTGAAACTAGTCGGAGGCCTTCTCAGCACGTGTAGGATTCAATCTATTCTTGACAGTAATATGTTTTTAGATTATTAAAGTCATTTATCTACTTCAAATAAGAATAAAATAATATAGTACCTAACAAAAAATAAAGCAACTTACACGGTCGACAACATGATCACCAGGTCAAGTTAAAAAAAAATATTTTTTTCAGCGGGGCATCCTCCGCAGACCGCCGTAGCATCCGAGGAGTTAAATCATAAGAGTTGGCCACACGCTTCGCACACAATTTAGCCAAATCAGGCATAACTTCGTACGCCCACACTTGTAGGGCATGTGTGAACCCGGAGACATTAAACTTCTCCATTTTGTGCACTTTTTTGGCCTTCTTTCTCTCCCAAAGTTTCTTGACTCTTTCGGACATGCAACTACCAATATCACCAACCAGGTTTTCAAAAGCAACTCGACCCCATGGATATGCATTGAATTCTTTCAAATTGTCCACCAAATGAATATATTGTTCATCCAGCCTTTTTGTGTGCCCAGACTGCAACAAAACCCCATATAAAACATACAAAAGGGTCAATTTTAGAGTAATCTTGCCCTTGCCACTTTTCTATGTGGCATGTTCCTCGAAAGCACTTACTATGTCGGACAAGTAAACTCCACCATCCGTTTTACCAAAAAACTTATTCAAAAAGTTGGATGACTTTAACTCGATCGGTGGCTTTGGGCCAAATTGAAGGCCAGTGATCGAGGCAAACTCTTCAGGTCCAAAAACAACCTCTTAATTATTGATATGAAACACAACCTTTTCCTTCGAAAGCCCAGAATCTTGTCGAAAGAGTAGGTGCAATACAAGCAGTCCCTGGAACTTGATGCTATTTGTCTCAAGGAACTGCCCGAAGTAAGATGTCTTGAATTTTTTAATATCTTCCTCCTTCAACCGATCACCAATAACTTCCATTGCATTGAAAAGAGACTCCGCAGGATAGCTTGCCTTTAAAATGATCATTTTCATCTCAAACGAGAGCCACATTGTCCTTGTTTCAAACAAAAACAACAAAGTGTAAGGTTGAAATAACAGTCGAAATGAGGTTGGAAGATAGGCCGTACTACAACTACATTACATAAGGGTCGACCATATGGTCGATACACAGTCGAGAACACGGTTGGAATTACATTAAGTACATACATACCGTCAGAAAATAAAGGAACATAACTAACAGAGGTCGAAAAATGCAAACAACATCCAAAACTAAAAAAATCCAACTGAAAAACATCACAAATAAACTTCAAAATAATACTATCATGCTTTTAGAGAATATTAAAACGACCCAAAACTCATCAAAATGACGCAAAATATCACAGTTACTTAACATTATTTTTGGGCAAAAATGCAGAGATCATTGACCAAAACCCATCAACGCTAACCCATGAAAGTCCAAAAAGCTGACCAAAAACAAAATTGCAACAACAACCAAAGATGAAAACGTGAAGCATAATACAACACATTTTCTGAAGAATAAAATTAAAAAAACAAACAAACAAACAGAAATGCAAGAAAAACCCTAGATTTGAAGAACAATATAGCCAAAATCAAACTTAGGAAAATGTACTTGATAATGGACGCGAGAAAGAGAATAAGTAGACAATGGTCTGCGCCGAAATCCGATCGGAAAAGGAATAGTAACTAACTTCACGGAAGAAATGCGACCACAAACCCGAGCGCGACACATAGGGAGAACACGGAGAGGGACGACGCGAGAGAATAATGGGGGACGCCGGAGAGTAGTCGAGAATCGCGAGAAAAAATGGAGACGGGAAGGGAGAGAGAGAGAGACCAGGGAGATAATTGTTAACTTTTGTTGTTTTCTCGGACACATGAGAATGAGAGGGAAAGTTATTTGGGTCATTTTCTTTCGAAATGGGTATCTTGGACATTTCACAGGAGTGAGGAGGGTAAAATTTAGAGGATTTAGATTGGGTCACATTTTTCCAGAAATTATTTTATAAAGTGGCATTTTTCCAAATTTCTCTTTATACTAAAATGCCGTTTCTCATGGTCTTTGTGTAATGAATTGGGCCTCATAGGCTGTAATCAATAATATGGGCGTCATGAGCCACTTTATTACTATTTTGAACCAACAATTAATAATTGGACAATTAAATATATAAATTGAAAATTAGATAATGAAATAGTTAGAGAATACTCAAAAGTCGATTTACCCCATCACAATGAGACTCAATACAAAAAATAACATCATTACATTTTTTTTAATTTTTATTATTGTAAATATAAAGTTCTATTAGCACTTCAAAAAAAATAAATAACGAAATCAATTTATCTATAGAAAAATCTGTAGGTAATATTAAAAATGTAAATTGTAGGTAAAATCGTCATAGGTAAAATATTGTAGGTAAACATTTTACCTACAGAATTCAAAACTGCTGGTAAATACCTACAATATTTTTGTCGGTAAATATAAAAACTATCGGTGATCTGTCGGTAATTTATCGATATAATTTGAGGATAAATAATATTTTTTATTTTGTAGGTATTCTATAGGTAACTGTAAAGTTTAGTGACAAAATCATTTCTGTCGGTAAATTTTGTCGGTAAACTGGAATTTTCTTGTAGTGTAGTATTTAAATATTGTGTAATCTTTGATAAATAACTAAATTACTAGTTACATTAGTTTCAATAATAATTTGAAACCATATTTAATATTTTAATGCTTATTATCTAAATTATATTTTATTTTTACACACTTGGTGTAGATTTATCATACAAGTATCTACTTCTATATAAAACACTTATTATTCATCCATATACGATGAGATTACTTAATTATTATTTATCCACCAAGTGTATTACGCTTCGGACAGTGTAGCATGCAACGTCGGACCCAAGGAGTGCCCCCACCCCAAAAGTTTTCCAAATTATTTTTAAAAGGTAAAATAAATGAATTAATTTACAAATGCCCCCAAAACTTTCCAAAAATTCCCCTCCCCAAAACTTATCCAAATTATTTTTTAAAGGTAAAATAAATGAATTAATTTACAACTTCCCCCAAAATTTGACTAAAACTTCAAATAGTTGTCTTTTATAATATAAAAAGCCATTAATTATGGTTAGTATATGAAAAAAATTTAGCATAGTTTAAATTTATAAATTCGGTCCGTTTTTTTCGCCCCAAAGCCGGGTCTCGTCTGCCACTAGTAGCATGGTTACCAAATTGCTTATTCGAGTAATTTGTTGAAGAGAAACTTAATTTTCTATACTTCAAATTATTAACTACCAAAAACTAATTATATAATCATCTCAGAAGTATTTCTATATCACTTAGTAATGGGACACGATTAAAACGTGGCTAACAGAATTTTATGGGGCCATTGAATATATATAACATAATTATGGGATCATTGAATTTAATCTTTAGACATGGGGTACAAGATGAGCTTTCGTTATTGTTTCGTCAAGTTCAACTATCAATATTCAAGATTTTAGTGCTAGACAAGTCATCTCTTTAGCTTTTCCGTAGCCTCGAAGCCTCTTGGCACCTAACTTAATTTTTTCCTCTATGGCCATTATAAGATTATGCTTGTCAATCCAAATCTTTAAATATTTAAAGTTCCATGTTTTTTATTCTCCAACTATAATAGATAGTAAGAAAATGCTTTTAAATAATCCAGAGAATTTCAATTATTTATCATATAAACCAATTTTTATACCCTCAATTCCTGACAAATGATTCTTTTCGTAATAACTTATTGTTTGTATATTGGATTTAAATATATGATATAAAATATTGATAGTGCGTCGAATCTTGGAATATCTTGTCGTAAACTAATTGGACGCCTTAAGGCGTTTGATACTTTTTTTTTTTTTGACAATTCGGGCTTGATTTAATTTGCCACCTCTAATTGGAGGAAGTGGCTAATTATTGTTGTTGACTATATAACTGAAAAATGAATCAAACTACTCAAAATTCTACTTGAGATCTATTGTTAAAGGTTCGTTTGAGTTTGGTTCTTTAAATCAGTTGATCAAACTTGAATGTACTTTTTTGTTAGTTAAAATGTAAATATCGGGTTGAGCTCAAGTCGATTAGTAAAATATAATAAAATATGTGTAAAAGTATCAAACTACTCAAACTCGATTTGTATTCGGTTCGACTAGAAATCGTTCAAACTCGGCTCAATTAGTAATCTAGCTAAATTCAAACACAAGTTATGAAGCTTGATAAAAATTGAAACAAGTTTGAACATTATTTTTTTTGGTTCTACTCGATGGGACAACTCTATCCTAGAGTGGCTGAAAAAAAACAATTTTTTATTTTTTTATTTTCAAGTGTACCTCTCAAACTTTTAGGTATCATTTGGATAGGAGAATTTGGATTTGGGGAGATGATTTGAGGGAAGAAATCCAAATAACTCAATCTAATATGAATTTGAATTTTTTCCAAAATAACCCAAGAAATAGCTTCCAAGAATTTGAATTCATTGCGAAATGAGTTTGTCCAAACAATCTCGATGAATTTGTTATCCTCAACTTTAATTAAATCCATTTATGCACACGAAGCCTCAAGGCGTCTGGTATTTTTCTTCCTCATATCTCAAACTAACTACAAAATGCAAATTTGATATACAAGTTGTTCAAAAGTTAAGTTAGTTGAGCCAATCGATTAGCGGCCAAAAGGCAGACAACAAAACAATTAATCAAATAGGTCGGCTAAATCCAAAAGATATTTTCACAAAATTAAAGTTGCAAAATGACACGAAAGTTAGGTAAAATGCGTAATTCAACAAAAAAGTGATTCTCTTGTGTGGAACTCGTTCTCTCATTTTCATTGATTGTAAGGTCATTATCACCGAACTATATGTTATATATTATAGTCATCCATTGTCAACTAACTTCAGTTAAATTTACTAAGCATTAATTTAATGTTGGAAATATTTCCTGAAATACTTGTAGATGATGCATAAAGGCAACCGAGAATAAATAAAAGAGACAAACAAATTTAGTAATAAGATTGGTGTTGATTTCTTTTTAAGTGAAATTAATAGTGTGCGGAGTCATTACTTTACTAATCATCATTTGCTTCTTGATCCCATTTTAATGAATGTGGGACTTGGGAGCCCATTGAAGCAATCTTCCATGGTTTATAATTTAAAAGTGTAGGTGTATGTTAACATCTCTGTTTGTTAAAATTGATGTTATATTCATATATATACTGTACGTACAAAAAATGTTTATATTTTCTGTGGGAACCTTGTTCGTGCCTTTATAAAGCAAAATGTCTATTGCGCGACTAATTATACTCCATTTTGATTCTTTTAAATAGGTCTAATATGATTAAAAAAAAAAAAAGAGTTTGATTCACAAAGCCGAATAGTGCTATAAAAAAATAGATGCAAATATATTCAAAGAGAAAAAAGAAATAAAAACTAAGATCCATAGGAAACCACACTGCGATTGCTCAATAGGATTACGGATTAAAGATTCAATATCCATGGTCTAGACGTGCAAATTCTTCTAACAGAACCTGGTAAGCGGACGAGTTTGAAAGTTTTTAAGATCCCAAAACGTTCGTTTTAGCAAATGTAACACCAGATGTTATAACACTTTGCAAAATATGCAGCAGAAAAAGAACATACGAAGTAAAAATTTATCTACAAGTTATTAAGTGTCAATTATGACGAAATGCTAGTTGAATGTATATGAAACAACAGCCTGATTGTCACAAAATAAGACAACAGGACCAGGTCTGGAAATCTGAAAATCAAAAAGTAACTGATCAAGCCAAAGGAGTTCACTGGTGGTGACTGCTAGGGCGCGATATTCGGCTTCGGCGGAGGAACGGGAGACGGTAGTTTGCTTCTTGGACTTCCAAGAGATAAGAGCGGAGCCCAAAAATATTCAAAATCCTGTAGTGGAACGGCGTGTGTCCGGGCATGAGGCCCAGTCGGCATCAGAGAAGGCCTTCAAATGCAGGGATGAAGTGGCTGGAAAAAGGAGACCTTGGCCAGGGGACCCTTTAAGGTAACGGAGCAAGTGAAAAACGGCTTGGAGATGAGGAGCTCTTGGATGGGCAACAAACTGACTCAATTTGTGGACTGCAAATGTAATGTCCGGTCGCGTGTGAGTAAGATAGAGAAGACGACAAACGAGGCGGCGATAATGAGACTGATCTTGTAATTCTTCACCTTCAGATGCGTGTAGTTTAATAGTAGGATCCATGGGAGTCGAGACGGGCTTGGCAGCGAGCATACCGGTATCATCAAGAAGTTGAAGTGTGTAGTGACGTTGAGATAATGAAATCCCCTGAGATGATTTCGCAATTTCTAAACCAAGAAAATACTTTAAATCACCTAAATCTTTGATTTTGAATTGAGACTGTAGGAAATCTTTTACCAAGGCAATATACTGAGGAGACGGACCAGTAATGATGATATCATCGACGTAGAGTAGAAGTGCAACAAATGAATCACCGGACCCCTTAGTAAATAAAGAGTAATCCACTTTGGACTGGGTAAAACCAAACTGTAGGAGAGTAGTGGAGAATTTTGCATTCCATTGGCGTGAAGCTTGTTTGAGACCGTCAAGTGACTTATTTAACTTGCACACAAGCTTGTGAGGTGAGGTATTATGAGAAGCAGGAACTTTATAACCCAAAGGAATATCCATGTAGACTTTTTCATACAAATCATCGTTTAGGAAGGCGTTATTCACATCCATTTGGGAGAGAGACCAACGATATTGAGCAGCAAGGGCCAACAAGATTTTGACAGTAACGAGTTTAGCCACAGGGGAGAAAGTGTCTAGGTAATCAATCCCTTCTTGTTGATTATAACCCTTGGCGACTAAACGGGCTTTGTACCGTTCGACTGAACCATCGGCCTTATACTTGACTTTGTATAACCAACGACAACCAACAGTGTGTTTATCCGGGGAAATTGAAACAATGGACCATGTATTATTTGCTTCCAAGGCATCAAGTTCATCTTTCATAGTGGATCGCCATTGTTCAAATTTGACGGCTTGATGATAAAATTGAGGCTCATATATGGTGGAAATGGAAAGGACATAGTGTCTGTATGTAGGTGAGAGAGAATCATACGACAGGACATGAGATATGGGAAATAAAGTGTCAGGCTTGTGCGAGGAAGGGCTGTGTAAAAGGTTACAATGATAATCTTGCAAGTAGGATGGGGTTTTAGAAGCTCGAGTGGAGCGTCTAGGAGGAGGGGACTGAGTGGTATGCTCAATGGGAGAAGACAGAGCGATGAGTAGTGGATATATCAGTTGGTGTAGGAGGTTCGACTTGTGGGGAGTACAATGTCCGGGAATAAAATGGGAAAATGGGAGGCTTATTATTCGAAAAGGAAAGATGGTTTCATGAAAAATTACGTCTCGAGAAATAAATGTTTGCTGAGATTGAATATCAAGAAGTTTGTATCCTTTTACACCCGGAGGATATCCAATAAAGACATAAGCACGAGCACGCGGTTCAAATTTGGAACGATGAGAAGCCAAGGTGGAGGCATAAGCTAAGCATCCAAATGTCCGTAAGAGGGTGTAATCGAAGTCATGTGCAAATAATTTGAAATAGGGAGTTGAATGCTGTAAAATTTGTGAAGGGGTTCGGTTGATGAGGAATGTGGCCGTGAGAATGCAATCAGTCCAATGTGCAATGGGAAGGTTGGACTGAAAATAAAGAGCTCGAGCCACATTGAGAAGATGCTGGTGTTTTCTTTCGACGACTGAGTTCTGTTGAGGTGTTTCAACACAAGAGAACTGATGTAAAACACCATTGACAGCGAAAAAATCAGTAAAATGAAGTTCTTTTGCATTGTCGAATCTAAACATTTTAATTGTTGCACCGAACTGAGTAGAAGCCATGGCAAAAAAATTTGGTATAACACGACCAACCTCAGATTTAGAACGCAGCAAAAATACCCAAGTAAATCTTGTAAAATCATCCACCAAAGTCAAAAAATAGCGATGACCCGTATAAGAGATATGTGCAAACGGGCCCCATACATCACAATGGATGAGCTCAAAAGGTGCAGAGCTTACATGATTGCTAGTAGGAAAAGCAAGTCTCTTTTGCTTAGCTAACGGGCACACAGAGCATACACCACTATACTTCTCATGAAATTTTGGTAACTGATCTTTTATTGAATGTAAAACTTTCCAAGACGGATGTCCAAATCTGGTATGCCAAATGTAGAATGGATCTGAGATGGAGATGGAATTAATAGCATGACTCAGAGCAGTTGGAAATGTCTGGGAATCTAGAACATACAAGCCATCAAGGTAATCACCCTTGCCAATCATCCCCTGTGATGGAGTGTCCTGAATGATGAATTGATTGTCAACAAATTTGACCATGTAACCAGTGTGACGGAGTAATGAACTGACGGACAGCAAATTAAATTTGAACTGAAGGAGATATAGCACATCCTTAAGAACAATCAAAGGGCTCAACTGAACATCCCCAGAAAAACAGCTTTCAATTGACATGTCATTGGGTAGAATGACAGATGCAGTGAAAGGACGTAATGAAGTGAAGGCATGCCGATGACAACAAATATGCCGTGATGCTCCAGAATCAATAATCCAAAATCGAGAGCTAGAAATGCTGGAATCCAAGGAAACCGAAAAACAAGTACCTGTGGAATGAGTAGTGTCCTGTGCTGGGGTATGCGAATCCATAGAGAAGGTTGACATACGGTTGGAGAGCATTGCTATTAATTGCTGACATTGTTGTGGGTTAAGAATTGATAGATCATCTCCAGGTAGAGGCTGTGAAGAGGAACTTTCTCCTGTGGGCTGAGTGACAAAAGTAGTAACTTGATTCACAGACACAGGCTTAGGGGTGGGTTTGGGGCGTGGTTTGTAACTAGGGGGATACCCATGTAGCTTGTAGCATCTATCAATAGTATGGCCATGAAATTGACAATGTGTGCAAAAAGGCCGATCTCTTTTCTGAGGCTCGTGTGTGGACGGATGATTGGACATGTGGGCAGGAGCTGTAGTGCGAGCAGAATTGTTCACAGCAAAGGCCAAATTTGGAGTAGAATTATCAGAGTAAGTACCAATTTTCCTCTGTTGTTCTTCTTGAGAGATTAATGAGAAAACATGGTTCATAGGTGGTAAAGGATCTAACAGCAAAATTTGACTGCGAACTTGAGAAAACGAATCATTCAACCCCATTAGAAAGGCGAGCACATATTCCGATTGAAAATACGTAGTTAAATCGCGTACACCTCCACAAGTGCAGTGACCACATGAACAATTAGGGCGAAAATTGCCAAGTTCTTCCCAGAGTGTTTTAAGTTTGGTAAAATACGTACCAATAGGCAAGTTATCCTGCTTCAAATTCATCAAATCTCGTCGAAGCTGGAAAAGTCTGGGACCATTGCTTTGATGGAATCGCTCTTGAAGATCCAACCATAATTATACATTGAAAGCTTAATTGAAAGAAATGAATATTTTGTATTGTATATTTCATCCGTCGCTTGTACATTGAGTGTATTTATACAATGAGGATTGCAGTTGCCTAACATAATTACAGCTGTATTAACAAACTAACAAACTAGACTAACAAACATAACAGAATAACTGATTTTATGAACTGAATGAGTAACTATTCTAATACTTGTTCGTCCAAAATACTATGAGAAAAACTCAATAACACTCAACGAAAAACTGTATGGATGAAAACAATACAACAAGACTCGAATCTGGATAAACTATTATTCTAGATATTAAAGACACTTCGAACAACACTTTTGACTGTGGATCTCTTTTGCACTCGATGTCTTGTTGCTTCTCTCTCGACTGAATCTCTCGTGTATTGTTCTCTCAAAATTCGTGAATCTTGGTGTAGAAAAACTGAACGGCCGATACTCTTTATATAGGGTTGAATTCTTGAGTCCCAAGAATCCTACAAGAATATGGAAACAAGGAAAGCACAAGTTTAGAAGGAATAATCCTTAAAAAAAGGTATAGAAGGAATAAGATTCTACAAGTTAGGAAAGAAGATAATATCTACAAGGAGTCCTAACTTGCCACCATATTTGAATCCTAACATGAATAGGAATCTAAAACTTTATCATATACACCACATTCCAATCTAGATATATATACAAAAATAAATCTTTCCAATTCATTCAAACTTTATTTTTGGAAACAAGTCTAGAAAGACAAAACTTAATTAACAACTCATAAAAATCGAAAATATATTAGGAATTAAAATTCCTAACAATCTCCCCTTTTTTTTCCTTTCTAGACAAAACCAATAAAGTTTATCCAAGAGTATAAATCACAACAAAACTCCCCATAAGTTAAAAATCCCCTGTTTCAAGTGTTAGTCGAAATGTCATTGTACATGTTAAAACATCTCCTGTACCACACTTAACTTAGCAACAGAAAACAATATAATATAAACATATGTAAGCTCTAGAGAAAATTACCAACCTAACTAAGATCAAAACAAAAAACCATTAGAGTCAGAAAACATCAGTTTTCGAACACCACGAACTAATCACATAGTAAATAATCAGAAAAATGGGAAAAAATCCAAATACAAATATCAACAACATCATAGCACTAAAGCTCCATACTGTTAATATTTGCATCAATCATCAAATCTCTCCCAACTGTAGCTTGGTCTCCTTCATGAGCAACACTTGTGTTGGCGCAGAGCTCCACCTTCATGTGTGCTGGGCTCCTCCAAACGTCATATTCAGGCAGAGGTACACTTGCACTTCTTTCACCCCTTTTTTGTCCAATAAGCTTGGTGAGAAGACCTTGAAATTGTTCCTTGTAGGCCACAAAGTAACCCGACTGCTTCTGGGTGTTTAGAATGGTGGTTTGAGCAGTGGAAAGAGTCTGCTGAGTGAACTGAATTTGTTGTTCAGCAAAAGTGATATGGCCCTGCACAAAATCAAGAGAAAGAGGGATAGAGCCTGCAGAAGAAGTGTTAGCAGCAGTGTCAATAGAAATATTGGGAACATTATGCAAGACATCTGGAAGAACATTTGGATGAACATCTTCCTCAGCGGCTACTTCATCATCAGAAAAGTGCAAAGGCAGGTCGACTTCGCTTCTCTTTTTATCCACAAGCTTATGAGACACATAGATCATTTCAATGAGGAAAGAGAAAGATTCATTGGGCAATTTCTCAAATCCTTAAGAGCACAGGATCATGTATATAGTACTGGGGAATGGAAAAGCACCAACTGTCAAGCAGGACTCGTCATGTCTCATAACTTGATCAAACACCATTTGGCCAAAATTCAGATGCAGTCCTTTACCAATCAAATAAATAACCCAAGCATGTTCTCTTGTGACACTTGAACTATGCGAAGAGGAACCTAATTGGACACAACAATTATATACAATATGCCATAAAAGGAAGTGAGAGCATATGAGGAAACTTTCTTAGGGTGTGCAGGCCATTGATTCATCCTATTCCCAGTCAAAACCCTAAGAACCAAATTGAAATCACGTAACTGATTACCTTCTTCACAATCTGGAGTCCAAAAGAACTCATTAATCATTGTTGTACTGAACTCATAAACCTTATTTCCAACAAAGACATTCCCGAATTTCGCAGATTATTTTGACCCCACATCACAAGTCAAATTTGCATAAGACTCATGAACAAATTTTTCAAATGAAAGGTATGGCAGTATAAATAGTGCTCACAAGAGACCGTTGAATGAAAATTTTATTCAAATTGTACCTTTCAAAAAAGGTGTGATCACGGACCTTTTTTTCAATGAACTTACGACCCTCGAGCACTTGATAGCGGTCTGCGGCAAAGACGTTGAGATTATATCACTATATTTTTTTCAAGTATCTACTACAAATGAAAGCATAAATTCAAACAAAGGTTGATCATAAACTAGAAATCCAAAAACCCATCGTATTGAATAATGAAAAATGCAACATTTTCGTTACATAAAAATTAGAATAACTAAGTTGCTAATAGGAAATAATGATAACGTAAAATTAGTTTTCTCCCTAACATACGAATACTAATAAATAGAAAAAAATTCATTGGCTTCCCCTCCATCAGCTCTGCACCCATCCGGAAAATCTGAAAAACAAATGAGTAATAGGGGGTGAGTAACACATACTCAGTAGGGATCCTAACTGTCCAAATTAAATATATACAAGCATAATTTCACAAATTTACGCACATATACTTTGCCATCCGGCCGAAGCCATCACATATACTTTGCCATTGGTCAAGCCATCACATATACTTTGCCATTGGCCGAAGCCACACATATACTTTGCCATTGGCCGAAGCCTACTTTGCCATTTCACATAAATAAATACATATTCTTCACATATAATAGGCACATCAAGTTCAACAATTTTAATCACATTGTCAAGTTAAAATTCATAAAATTATACAAGTACGTATTTAATAAAGATAATTAAACTTCGCACTTAAAAGTGTAAAGAAAAATCCCTACCTCGAATGTAGTTGGTAGTTGTACGAAGAGTGAACTAGAAAGCCTAAACGTTTAGTTCTTCGTCACCTACAATAAATATTGGTATAATTAAGTGATTGAAAATAAATTCTAACTCTAATTCAAAGTAAAAGTGCTTATGAAATAAGTTAAGGCTCCTAATAGGTGAAATTTAACCAAAAATATCAGTTATGGGGCTTAAAAGAAAGAACACAAAAAATAAATTTATTATTCTGGACTTAATTGAATATGTGTGGGGGTTAAATTAGAAAGTCCAGAAACTTGAGTTGGGTTCCTAGGCTAAAATAGGAATTTCTGAAAATTACAAGAAATAGGATTTAGAATTAACGGGGACTGAATAGGACAAATTGAAGAATGCTAGGGACTTTTATTTTAGGAAAACAGGTCTAATCGAAAACTTGGGGGACCTAATTGAAAATCTGAAATTGTTATTAAGCCCAAACCTTAATCAAATTCCCAAAATACAGCCCTTGGGTCAACCCCAATTTGAACAACCCCTCAGTTTCACCATATCCGGCGTCGGCGAACAATTACTATCGGGGAGCTCACACACCCGATCAGACGCACGCACACACAAGCACACACATACACATGCACACTGTTACACTGCTACAAACATGAAACACAAACTTATAGATATATACATATATATTATATATATATATATACATATTTTTGAAATATCCTCAAATTTTAGTAAACTATCAACAAAATTCTACTGGTGGTCGAGAGACAACTAAAATTTGAAGATTCTTGCTTAAAATGTAAATCTCCCAAAAGAGTTTTGAAGTATTTTGCTGAAATTTGTAAATTTCCTCAAAGACCATGGATTTCGTTGTTGATCATATGATCTCCCAAAATTAATTTTTGAAACTACAACCTAAATATTTCTACGGTGCGTTGTTTAGGCAATCTATAGAATTTAATCATACATTAATAAAGTAGAGAAATCAAATAAGAGAAACCTGGAGATGATGAGAGCAAAAATATCGGGATGAGAACAATTGAGTGAATTGATGTATTCTTAGCCGAGGAACTTTTATGTAAAGACGTAGTAGAAAATAAAGACTGAAGATATGAGGAATAAAATTACGTAGAGTAGTGGGAGTTGAGGGTTTATGCTTTCTGCTATTAAAACTGCTGAACGTGGGATGAGGATGGAGTGATTTGTTCCTATTTTTCAAAATCAAAAAGGGATTTCTAAAGTATGTGGGTTTGAATGTGGGAGGATTTGGTGGAATACAAGTCTATCTAAAAGATGTTTGAAAAAATATAACTCTTTAATCCCATTAATAGCTTTATTATAAAAAATTATATTATAAGATATATATATATATCAGAAAAAAATATTTAAATAGAATAAATAAATAGGAAATAAATAAACAAATAATTTTTATATATATAAATAAATATCAGGTATTACACGAAGAGGAGGACTTATTTGGGCTTCTAAATATCTTCTGCAGAACTGAAACAATTTTATCCATGGATGGAATGTGGAGAGCGAGAAAATGCGATTTATCGTGAGAGAGAGAGAGAGAGAGAAAGAGATAACAGAGAGAAGAAATGAGTTTTTGTGGTAAAACGTGAAATAGTAGGGCCACAATAGAGTTTAAAAAGAGAGTAAGTAATCAAGCAATTATTACTCCTATCAAATCAAATCACATACCCCTAGAAACACAATTATGTTTTATTTAAAACATCTGAAAATAAGAATAATCAGATTTTATTTAAAAAAATCTAGGAGATATATCCAAATAATTAAGGAAATATAATCCTACAAACTTGGGACACAATTAACCAAAGATATAGATAACTATGGAAAGATTTCAACCAATCATCCAAGTTTCCATAATGCACACAACTCCACTTTTCATAAGATATCAAAAAATTCAAAAATTTGGGGAGAGAAAAATAATATCACAAATCCCATATTTTTACCAAAATTCGGTCAGTTTTTCAAGATTCACCAAGATATGCAGTCTTAATTTATGCCTAAAATAAAATAAAAACTCGCACACAATAGTGTATAAGGACTTTCACAGTTGTTGTTGTTCTAAGTGTTGCAACATCTTGAAGGACACCTGTACTAACAGATTCAATTGCAATTCGAGTATCCAGCATAAAGAATTTTTGAGTTTTATTGATATGAGAGAAACATGTCAGATTTAACCAGTGGGTAGCTTTCACACTAATCCAAAAATAACTATTTTTCACATGATCATTCCTCTTTAAACTATTTTAAACAAACGTGAAAATTTGTCACAAGGAATAGCTTTCACATAGAGGGTAGGTAGATGTTTCCCTCAAAGGCCTCTATAGCCATGATCTGTAATTGTTTTACTCATCAACTGGGAAAGATCAAGTACGAAAGATGAACTTACACTGACTTTCCAAGTGAAATCCAATCGTCACTAGTGTTTGATACATGTTTTTATCTTAATTTTGATGATTTTATTTTGTCACCAAAACAATGTTTTTAAGGGTTGTCCAAATACTCCTAAATGATTTAAAAATGGTTTTAATATTTTCCGGAGTATTTTCCTAGTTTATGTTTGATAATAATGGACAACACTTTTAATGATCAATGGATTTTTACACCTAAACAAGATTTCTAAATGTTGTCTAAATACTCCCGATTGGTTTAAAATGTTTTTACTAAATTTTCGGAGTATTTCTCGAGTTTTATTTTCGACAAAAATTGGACAACATTTGCCTCGTGGTCGACCGGTCGGCCTATAGGGCAACCGTACACTGAAGATGTTTTCGAGAAACGAGAAAATGAGATGGGAGTAAAAAAACAAGCGGTCGACCGGTCGCCCACAAATCTCTCAAGAAACCCACCACCAAAAGCCTTCAAATTTCCATCTTCTCCAAGTTCTAGACCAAGTTTGGGGGTTCTCAAAAACTCCAAATTTCAATTTTTCCACCTCAAAAGCTTGGAATTCATGGCTTCTAGAGATGAAAGAGGAACAAGGAGAAATACAAGAAGAAGAAGGGAGCCAACTCCGAAGCCCGAACTCGAGGCTCAACCAGTATTCGACCCCGAAGAGCCTGAAGCATTGAATGATATTTTGCCAAACGACACACACTAGGCTAGATGGACGATACTCTACTTTCATCCATGGTTTAACACAAGGTATCTCGATGAACCTACTTTTGCTAATTTAGGTTTATTGGAGGATTTTAGAGCTATGTTTGGTAGATTTGATTGGCAGGAATTGTTAAATGGGCATTGGGCCACTTATTCGATTATCACACTTGAATTTTTTAAGTAGCTTTGAATTGGTGGTTAGAAAAAAAAACTTGATGGGAATTAGGTTTCGATTGGGAATGAGCTGAGGGAGTTAAGCATCGATGATTTGAATGAAATTTACAAAACTCCGGCTTATGGGGTTGAGGAGCACGAGGAGTTTGATAAGGATAGGTTTTGGAGAATAATAAAATGATTCTACACGACGGGTACCTCAAAGGCATCTAATATTCGAAACCCAGTATTCCGCTATGTCCAGCGAGCTTTAGCAAAAACAATTTTTGAAAGGAAGGAGAGTAAAGGAGCAATGAGGGTAGATGAATTATTCATCATATGGTGTATGGCGTCGGGGACTGAAATTGTGCCAAACGTCGGGGCTATGATAGCCCGGCAATTTGATAGGATAAGAAAATCTGAGAGGGGTGGAATTTGAATTGGGGGGATGATTACCCCTATTGCTGAATACTTCAATATTAACTTGGATGGGTATGAGGAGGCCACGGGGCCTAAATTGATTGATCTGATCGTTCTAGCTGCTATGAAGATGATAAAATTCGATGGGCGTGATTACTGGCTCAATCAAGCAAATAGATCAAAAGTTAGGATTCCTAACCCTGAAGCGACATCCATTAGAAATAGGGGTAATTGGCTGCTTAGAGAGGATCAAGGGGTTGCTGCTCAACAAGAGCAAGATGAGCCGATGAGGGAGATGCCGGAATCCTCTAGACAAGGGGGTAACCGGCTATTGACTATGAGTGAGAGGCTCGAAAGGGTGGAAGCTGACGTGGGCAGATTGATAGATGACATGTATTAGTTGACGGCTATGGCTAATGAGTACCACCAGGAGTACTGACAGTGATTTGATGCCATCACCCAGCAGCAGCATCATATGTACGAGATGATTTCTCATATGGACCAGTGCCATATCTCACAGGGCCAATACCCTCCACCTCCACCATCATAGTGATCCATGTAAGTACTTATTATGTATTTCTCTTTTCTTTTGGTAATCTCCTCATATGATCGGGACGAAACATATTTTAAGTTTGGGGGGATTGTCAAGAATGCGTAATTTAGTACTTTCTTGCATTTAGCATTGCATTTACAATTGCATGTAGAGCATTTTTACATTAAAATTTTTCGATTTTTTTTTGTATTTTCGATTTTTATGTTTTATTTTATTATTAGCATGTCGACCGCTTTACACGTTTAATTATTTTTGTGTGTGATTTTTAATCAAGATTTTTGAAAATGCCCTTGACTTCGTATGATTTTACTATGAGCATTTTATGGAATGAGATAACATATTTACGGAAATAATGTGATGAATTGTTGTGAAGATGTCATTTATTTGCTTAGCACTAGTTAAGAAAATTGGGTATTCAAGCATGTTGCGAAAAACAAGCTTGTGAGCTTTTGTGCCTTAAATCGCTCTATATTATGCGGACTTATTTTTTTTTTTTTTTGAGTGTGTCATTCATGATTGATAGAACTCTACAGAACTTGCTCGTATCTTCATTGAAACTATGTGTGTGTGCAATTTTTGAAAATGATTTAAAGTCATCTTTGTTTAGCCTACTTAGTCTAAAAAAGCCTACCTATGAACTCATGATTCCCTATTTGGCCAATTTTGAGCCAAAACTTTTTTATTCTTAGCCACATTGATCTTTAAAATTGCAAAATAATTTTATCCCTGAAAGTGAACAAGTTTGGGGGAGATGTGGTAAAAATTTATGAAACAAAGAGAGGAAGTTGGCAAAAGAATGAGGGATGAGCAGTATTTGGGTAAATGAAACAAGCATGAAGCTCGAAAAAGAAAAAATATATATATATCGAAAAAGAATAGAGAAATTCGAGGAAAAGCAAAAGAAAAATTTTGAAAATTGTGAAAAAAATGAGAAACTAGAAGCTAAAGAAAAAGAAAGAAGGCAAAAAGGCCTAAGAATGAAAAAAAATGAGAAATAAGGGTAGAATTGAAAAAGAAAATTAGTATTATATGAAATTGGGTTGGTGAATTGCAAGTCGGTATGCTTAAATTCTATTTGCTCAAGCCAAGTCACTTTAATCAAAAAAATTCCTACCCTTACCAAAGAGCCTACATTACAACCAAATGCAGTCCTTTTTGATTATTAGATTATGCACACAAAAGTGGTCGAGATGTTAGACGATTTGCAAGCCTATGGTAGTTCTACTTTCACTGAATTGAATTTGAGCGTAAACACTATCCATACACTTCTGAAAGTCGAGTGATACACTATCTACTTGTGAGGCGCGATGTCAAGTACCCAAAAGAGTATTAACTAGGCCAAGTTTATGAATGATGACTTCTTGATTATGAATTACATGGTTTTCTTAATTATGGAGTCAAATGTTATTTAATGTTCATATTGTTCTTGTGTGTTCTTTTTAACCCTTGATATTTTTTTTTCTTAATTTGCTCGAGGACGAGCAATGCTTTAAGTTTGGGGGATTTTTATGTGTGTAAAATATACGTGCATTTTGGGGCTTAAAATGATGTATATTTGATGCATTTGCACACATATTTAGTGTGTTTTTACGTAGTTTCCTTAGAAGGGCATGATACTATGTATTCTTATAACTTTTTGCAGGAAACAAAACTTTAAACAAAGAAATATCAGTTGGAATGTCCGGATAAGACTGACAAGTGCGAAGAGGAGATCAAAACGACGAAGAAAACGGACAGAAACACTTCAACACAAGGCCAGACCGTGTAATGTCACGCGACCGTGTGAAAATAACCGTGTGAAGTGGCACAACCGTGTGGAAAAGAGAAAGAAAACAGGGGACAGAACCAAGCCGCATGGCCAGACCGTGTAGGTCCACACGGGCGTATGGTATTGGGAAACGCAAAAATCCACACAGTCGTGTGGTGTCACGCGGCCAGGCCGTGTGGGATTCTGCAAACGCGATTTTCCAGAGTTCTTTTCCTATTCCAACTCTACAAGTGATCTCTCCCAGCATCTATAAATGGGACCCAAGGCATGCACGAAAAATGATGACTTCATACAGAATACAAAACATCAAATTACGCAGGAACACAAAATTCGATTTCTTCTGAGAGAGGAGGGCTAGGTTGCGAAGAACACCACAAGGCCTTTCGCATCTACGGGAGCATAAGAGCTTAGAAGGCTTAGGAGGGGAATCCATCCTCACAAGAAAGGGTTTTCTTTCTATGTCTAGATCTCTTGTCTATGCTTAAACAATATCATAATATTGATTTTGAATTTGTCTATGAATTTGTTATCAATGTTTGGCTAATCTTTTGGATCTTAGGGTCATAATCAAAACTGTGCATTCATGTTAAATCTTGATTAATTGTTTTCTTAATTATTCATTTTTTCTATTTTATGAATTTGAGTGTCTATTCTTAATTGCTTATTATTTGGCTGGGAATAATTTCATGTCATATTTGTTAGTGAAAGATTCGGGAGATGAGTTCTAACAAAGACGGAAATCAAATTAAGACATAAACGGGTGTAACGAGTCGGGAGACCTACAACTTCAATTCATAAATCTTTTGGGAGTTAATAACAGTTGTAACGTATCGGGAGATCTACAATTGCTATTAATCTACTGTTTATTTATCACCCAGGAGGGGGAATAGACTATCTTAGGAATTGAACCCATAGAATTGCATGAATTGGTTTTGAAACTTTAATTGGATTTAATATTGAAGAAACATATTGAGATTATGTGCATAAAGTTGCTCCTGTAATTGTTGAAAATACTTGTGGGTTCGCAAATTTATTTATTTTTCTGTTATTTTTTATTTTTGTATAAATTTGATATTCGGGCACTTCAATATCATTGGAATACGATGTTATTATAGCCTAAGTGTTTCACAAATCAATCCCTGAGGAATACGACCTTGCTTGCCATTATTCTATAAACTACACTGTACACTTGCAGTTGTATGATCCAAATATTTTTGGCGAACACGTGCATACTTACTTTGGGAGATAAAAATCCCAACATCAGACTGTTTGATTAGCAAACCCAAGAAGATACTCAATTCACCAACCATGCTCATTTCAAAAGTAGAGCACATGCATTCAATAAAATTCATTCAACAACTTTTGGGATGAAGACCAAAGACAATATCATGTACGTAGATTTGAGAAATAATGATATTATGATCAGACCTTTGAATAAACAGTGTTTTATCCACTTCACCTGTTTTCAAACCAATTCGAAGAAGACATTTAGTTAACCTTCCGTACCAAGCTCTAGGAGTCTGTTTTAGACCATAGAGGGCCTTTTTAAGCTTATATACATGGTTAGGCTTAGAAGGGTCCTCAAATCCTTTAGGTTGTTCAACAAAAGCTTCTTCATGTAAAATATCATTTAAAAATGCACTTTTGACATCCATTTGGTGAAGGGTATTACCCAGATGACAAGCTATAGCAAGTAATAATCGAATAGACTCAATACGGTCTACAAGAGCAAATGTTTCATCGAAATCCACCCCTTCAACCTGTGTATACCCTTGAGCAACTATTCTTGCTTTATTACGAACAATTTTGCCTAACTCATGAGTTTTGTTTTTAAAAATCCATTTTGTACCAATTACATTCACATTCTTAGGTCTGGGAACCAAATATCACACATCATTTTTCACAAACTGATAATGTTCCTCTTGCATAGCATTAATCCAAAATTGATCTTTCAAAGCCTCAGAAACAATCTTAGGCTCAATATTAGAAATGAAACAGCAAGTTCTTACAATAGTGCAGATTGGAGACAAATATGCAGATCTTACCATATCTCGATTGTTTACCTTTTCTTTCCTCCTAGTTCATATACCTTCAGTAACTTCACCTATTACTTGAGTAGTAGGATGATTTTTCCGAATTCTGCTTGGTATATCCCTGCTTCGATCAGTCACATGATCATTTAGTACATGATTTTGTTCAACATCATGTTTAGAGACATGAGATTCAGTTTCTGAGTTTGTTGCCAAAGGTGTCTCTGCATATGTTGTTCCAGGTGTTTTAACATCTGTTGGAACACTTGGTACGACATCTGTAGGGACATTCTGTTCAGCTTCAGTTTCAGGCACATGGTCAGATGTCTTGCACGTCTCAATAAGATCAGAGATATCATGTTCTTCAGCTTTTCCTACAAGGTCAGCATAATCATCAAAGACAACATTCACAGTTTCCATAATAGTCCTTGTTCAGAGATAAACACTCTATATGCATGTCTATTAACAAGTATCCTAGAAACAGACTTTTATCACTCTTAGAATCGAACTTAACAAGCTGATCTCTATCATTCAACACATAGCACATGCATCCAAACACATGAAAATACTTAAGGTTAGGTTTTTGCCTAAAAGAATCTCATATGGTGTCATAGTACTGCCTACCCTTAAGTATAATCGATTTGCAATGTGACAAGCAGTGTTTAAGGCTTTAGCCTAAAAATGTTTTGTCAAATTTTTAGAACTCTGCATGACGCGTGCTATTTCTTGTATGTTCGATTCTTTCTTTCCACCACTCCATTTTGTTGTGGAGTTTTGGGTGCAGAGGATTCATGTGAAATACCTTTTCTATCACAGGAAGATGAAAAATATGATCCCTCCTAATCCCTAGCAACATTGATACTATATAAATTACACATCCTTTTATGCGAACTTCGAAAAGACTCAAATGCATCAGATTTCTCACGCAAAAAGTTAACTCAAGTGTAACGGGAAAAATTATCAACACACTCAAAGGAGTATTTCTTACCATCTACACTCTCAACTTCAATAGGACCCATAATATCCATGTGAAGAAGTTCAAAACACTAAGTTATGTTAAAATATTGTGACACTTGGTGCGACACCCGAGTTTGTTTACTCTTTTGACACGAACCACACACAGAGGTATTTTTCGTGTTTAATTTCGGCATACCTCTCACAGCTTCATATTTAACCAATTTGTCAATCATTCTGAAGTTATCATGACCTAACTTTTGATGCCACAACTCAGTTTCATTCAAACTCACACTATGATATGCACTAATGCCACCAAATTGGTAACAATTATCTATAGATCTCAGTCTTGTCAAGACATAAGTGTTCATGTTATCATGAAAATTGCAGGACTCTTTATCAAAACTTACATGCATATTTTCATCACACGAATGGCTTATACTGAGAAGATTCGTTGTAAGCCCTTCAACGTGTAAAATGTTCCAAAGCTTAGGTAAGCCTTTCACATTCAGAGTACCCTTACCAATAATCAGTCCACGAGCACCTCCACCATATTTTACCATACCTCCAAAAAGTTCATAGTTAGTCAGATATTCAATGGTACTTGTCATGTGGCGAGAACACCCGCTATCAAGGTACCAAGATCCTGGAATGTTAGATCTTAAGGAAGTATAGATAATAATACACTTTAATTCAGTTTTGTGAACCCAAACAGATTTTTGAAAATGTGAGGTGTTACTAGAAATGTTCCCAGATTCATGTGACATTTGTGGTGATATCTAACCAGATGACCTTTGAAAATTTAGATAGTGTTTTAACATGTGACAGTGAGGTCTAATATGGCCAGTCTTATAGCAGTAATGACATACGTAGTGCCTTCTTCTTTTTCGACCATTTGATTTGAAGACTTAAGCTTCTCAACAGATAAAGTGGATGTTTCAAATTTTTTGTTTTCCTTAACAAAAATAGGAGTTTGGCTTTGCCATTATTTAGCCTTTTCAAAGTTTCAAGAGACTTGTCGAGTTCTGATTTAACCTTTTCCAGTTCTTCATCCTTCCTAGTTAAAAGCACTTCCAAACGAGTTATGGAATTCTTCTGTTCTTCATTCTCCTTAGTGAGCTTTTCATTTTCCTTTGAGAGATTTCCAACCTGTTGAATGCGTTTGCTCAAATCCTGGTATAGCTTCTGGTAAGCTTCAACAATGTTTTTATCTTCACCATCTTAGTCCTCAGCACCCTGATAATCTAGTTCAAGTACAAAGGCAGATGTTAAGCAAAAAATATCAGAAGTGTTGGCGAAAGTGTACCTGGTAGGTGTTAGAACATTTCAAGTGACACCTCGAGAAACACCTAAAGGATTGATTTGCAGTGCCCTTTTTCCTTCAATAACCGTTATGAATATAGGATTTTCAGCTTCCTAACTAGTGTTCTCTTCTTTGGACTCATCATCACTTAAGGTATCTGACAAATTCATACCTCTTTTTCTCAAGGTGTTAGCACATTCATTAGCATAGTGCCCAAAACCTGTGCAAGCTCCACACTTAACCTTTTCAATATCAAACTGGTTTCCAGATCTATCTTGATTCATGTCAGGTATGTTTCTTTGAGGATATTTAGGAGCATCAGTTTTAAAAGGCTTTTTGGCTTTGGAAGAAAACTGGTTTTTGCTTTTGTTTTTCATGATTCTACTAATTGTTTTAGCAAACAAAGCCATTGACTCATCTCCTAATTCATATTCCTTTACTTCCTTAGTCAATTGAGTTAACTCGTTAGATTCATCGGATAATACCTGTAAAGCAACACTTTTCCCCTGCGACCTTCTTTTGCTGACAAAGTTGAGTTCCCAGGTTTTGAGAATCCCATCCAACTTATCCAAATGCAATGTAGTAATATTTGACAGTTCTTCAACAACATCAATTTTGACATTGAATCTCTCAGGCAAGGAATACATCATCTTACTAACCATTCTTGAGTTCGAAAAAGGTTCACCCAGAGATTGAGACTCATTCGCAATATCACATAGTTTTCCATGATATGTTGTGATGTCTTCATTCTCTTCCATCTTCAGATTCTTAAACCTGACATTAGATGTAACTTGGAGAGACGAACACTAGCAGACCCTTCACAATATTTTTGTGAAGCCTCTCATGCATCTTTGGCTGCAGAATACTTAAAGATAATTTAAACATATTAAAATCTATTGCGCCAAAGATAGCATTGAGAGCCTCAGAATTATGGTTTGTCAGTTGGATATCATCATTGGACCATCTAATCTCGTTTTGATTTATGAAATCACCATCAACGTCTAAGATCTTTGGAGGAGTCCATTCGGTTAATATTGCTCGCCAAGCTTTCTCATCAATTGATTTGATAAAGGCACGCATCTTAATCTTCCAGATAGAGTAGTTCATTCCATCAAGCATAGGAGGACGAAACATGACCAATACTTGAATATCCTTTGCTTATCCAAACGTAGGATCAAAACATTCGTTTTAGCAAATGTCAGAGAAAGTGTTACACCAGATGTTATAACATTTTGTCGAACATGCAGTGGAATAAGAACACACGAAGTAAAAATTTATCTAGAAGTTATAAATAACTTGTAGAAATGTCGATTATGACGAAATCACTAGTTGAATGTATACGAAGTACAACTCAATCGTGAATAAATAGACTAGTCTAGAAAAACAAACTCTTATTGAGTAGATCTATTCTAAGTAAACTTGTTTGTCCAAAATACTATGAGAAAAACTTGACAACACTCAATGATAAACTGTACGGACGGAAATAATACAACAAGACTCGAATTTGGACAAAGTGTTATTCTAGATATTGTAAGATAAATGTTTTTATCAAGATTTTGATGATTTTGTTTAAATAAGTTTTTATACCAAAACAATATTTATAAATGTTGTCCAAATACTCCCAATTGATTTAAAATGTTTTTACTAATTTTTTGGAGTATTTCTTGAAGTTTATTTTTGACAAAAATCGGACAATATTTCAATTTGGAGGTCGACTGGTCGAGCAAATGGTCGACCCGTATCTGAAAGCACGAAAAATGAAACAGAAATCAATTCTGTGAAAAAAAGAGGGAAGGCGACCGGTCCAAGGTAGGGCCAACCGGTCGGACCCGTGACCTGGCCGTCGGACCCCCGCAACCTCGTGCACTGGATCGCACTAATTTCATTCAACGTTCGAAATTTTATACATGGCGACGATCGTTGTGTAATCTTTTCACAAAGAAAATTTGTACTTGTTGGATATCCTTATCGCCAGATTTGCTTTTCATTTTTGTACATTATTTCTACATCTTGTGATCCTCTTTTTGTAGACAAAAGTGAAGAAGGAGGAGCCTATGTTTATGAAGACTCTCCTATAAATAGAGGATAATTTGAAGACACAAGAGAAGAACAATACAAGCAAATACACAATAAGAAATCGCAAATTTCTAAGCTTTCATATTCAAAACTCTTGTTGTATTTATAGCCTAAGTATTTCACTTTCACATCTTGAGGTCTAGGTTTGATTCTTGATTACACTTGCACTCAAAATTGTATTATTCATTATCGAGTTGTAATCTTGAATTTTTGGGTTCATCATTCAACACAAGATATCCTTGTGAGTGTTCTTGTGGTAAGAACACACTTGGGTGATCTAGGTGTTAGGTGCAAGAAGATTGTGGTAATCTTCTTATTGAAGAGTTTGGTGCTCTTTGAGGTGTTGAAGAATTTGGCATTCTTCAAGGTTGAAGATTGTGGTAATCTTCACAAGGTGCCGTAGAAGATTGTGGTAATCTTCAAGGGAGATTGAGGTAATATCTAAAGAGGTGTTGTAAGGTGATGTTGTATTAATTGTGGTAATTAATAAAATCTTTTTTCTTTTTGAAATCCATCCCGGAGATATTGGGGTGGTAGAGGACTAGGCCCTAGGTGGGTTGAACCTCTATACATCGAGGCGTGTTGTTTAATTTCCGCACCTTTATTCTTGCCTCTGATTGATCATTCAAAAAAGAGGGCTAATTGCGAAAAATCGGCATAATATATTCACCCCCCCCTCTAGATTATCGTAGCCACTTGGACTAACAAGTGGTATCAAAGCCAAACTCTTTGGCTAGCTCATTCCGAGAAAAAAGGAAAAATCCATGGCTACGAATGAGAGCTATCTACTAACCGGCGCATCATTCAATAGACTGCCTCTTTTTGACTCCAACAATTATTCTTTTTGGAAAGATAGAATGGAATGCTTCTTACAAGGTTGCGGGTTTGATATTTGGGACACGGTTATAAATGGAGTATCCATCCCGATGAAGAAAAAGGAAGACGACACCCAAATTCGCAAAGCCCTCAAGGAGTATGATGATGAAGACAAGAAAATATTCTCATTAAACGGTAAAGCTCTTAATATTCTTCATTGTTCTCTTACCGCTACGGAATATAATCGTATTAGAGGTATACGATCCGCTCATGAAGTTTGGGAAAAATTAGAAACTATCTATGAAGGCAACAAGAAAGTTAAACAAGCTAGAAAAACGATGCTTGTTAAAGATTTTGAAAATTTCACAATGCTCGAGGGTGAAAGGATTTCAAAAATGGTTGAAAGGCTCGAAAACATTGTAAATTCTTTGTGGGCACTCAGAAAAGTCATTTCGGAAAAAGACAAAGTTACCAAAGTTTTAAATGTTCTTCCCGGCTCTTGGTCCGAAAAGGTGGCGGCTATCATGGAAGCTCAAAATTTAGAAACTCTAAATTTTGATGAGCTTATTGGAAATCTTATCATCTATGAAGCATATGCAAATGAAAAGAGTAATTCAAAAGCATCCACCTCTCAATTGGATTTTATAACAACTTGGGATGAGCTTCTTACAACTTCCGATGATGAAGAAGCCGAGCAATGTCTAATGGGAATCGAAGAAGAAAATGAGGTACGCTCTAATCCCTCTACTTCCTTTAGTAATGAATTGCATGATGATTATGATGAATTACAAAATGATTTTGATGAGCTTCAAAATGAATTCCAAAGCTTGCTCTTTAAATATAAGAATTTGAAAAAGGAATTCAACACCATGAATAATGAAAAGGATAGTTTACATGCTTCTTATGAATCTCTTACTAATGCTCATAATGTTATACTCGATAAGGTTAGAAATCTTGAAGAAGAAAATAGTACTCTAGTTAAGGATATTGATTGCATGAAAAATGATATGTTGAAGTTTAACTTGAGTACCGATAAAATGACCAAAATTCTTGATGTTCAACATTGTGATCATTTGAAACTAGGACTTGGTTATAAGCCTAATGTTATTAATGTTAAGAAAAAGAACCAAGTCTCTATGCATGTTAGTCATTATGCTTCTAGAACTATTACATGTTTCTATTGTGGTAAAATTGGTCACTCGACTAATACTTGTCGGGTTAAAAATAGTTCTAATTATTATTGGAGACCTAAAAGTCTCAATGTTAATCCCAAATGACCCAAACACTTGAGGGTACCACAAGAAAATTTTATGTTAGGTACTCGGCGCAATAAAAATCGAAGGAGTTTTAAATTGTCATATAGACAACAAACGATCGCGCCATATGATCAAACGAAGAGATATTATCAACAAAATTATTTCTCAAGAAGAAGGTATAATCAACAATGGGAAAGATACAACCCTTGGCAATGACGAAATTGGTAACTTTTATCCTCTTCTTGAAATATGAATTGTCTTTTTATAATTATTGCATATTTTCATGTCTTTAATTTTGTATTGATTGTCAAAATTCTTTATAAAATTATTTCTTAAAAATGAGGTCTCAATTTTGTATTCTCGGATTTTCAAATTTCAAAAGAGACCTTATATGAATTTTCAATAAGCACTTGTGTTATCAAACTTTGTTGATTCCTTAAATAGCATAGTATGTGCTATTTGTTCAACTTCTATGTTGTTCAATATTGTGTATATTATTCGATATTACTATGCTCTTGTGCAAGATATTTTGTCAAGTTTTTGCAGGAAATATATTGGTATTAATGAACAAATGATCGTAGACTCATCCATTGCAATCTACGTCATAAAGTGTCAAGATTGCGAAAGGCATATTGGTTGACAAATAAATTCGAGGTATGTTTATCAATTTTCATTGTTCTTATAGACTCGAAATTCTTCATGCCTTATGCCTATATGCTCGATTTCAAAATTATCCCAATGAATCTCATTAAAGTGTCGTTAAAAGAAATTTTCAAATATTGGAAAGGAACTTCTTCTTATGGCTTGTTTTATCCAAAATTTTAAAACGTTAAATATTTTTCGGGATAACAAGTCCGGTGAATATAATTTTTCAAAATTCAGTTCTTCATAATCAAACTAAACATATTGAGATTCGATATTTTTTTTAAGGGATTGTGTCTCTTAACGGAAAATTGAGACGTGTTTAATTCCGTGTCAAGGATAACTCGCGGACATTCATTTTTAACCATTAACCGCCAAGTCTTTTACCTCATTTCGAGCTTGTTTAGGCATAATGTATATTGAATGAGGTCTATGTTTGCAATTTGCATGTCTTTAAAACTTAGGGGTGAAAAATCGGATTTTTGGTGCAAAATTCGGACAGAAACAGAACTGGTGTTCAAGCACCGGTCGACAGAGAGGTCGACCGGTCGACCAGTTGCAGGCACCAGTCGCCCTACCCGTCGACCGGTCGCCCTAGGTGATTTCAGGGATAAAATTGGTTCTGTCCTTCATTTCGTATTTTTGATCATTTTCTTCCAAAATCGAACCCCTTCGCATTTATTTCACTCAAAATGATTTTCTTCTTATAAAATCTATATTTTTGAGTTTATATAACTTCTATTTCATCCATATCATCCGACTTCTCCGATCAATTGGTAAGAATTTCTCCTTTTAATCTCAATTGGGTTGAACCTTTGAGAATGTGCTTGTATATTGCTATTTTGATGAATTCTTGCATTAGTATAATGTATATGATGATTGTTGATGGATGAATGTTGTTATATTGCATTTGGTGATGAAATATTTTGGCTTAAATGATTTACAAAGGCATTATATATCTCTTGTTTTATTCGACGCACGCCAAGTGTTCGACAAAATGTTTCTATGAAAAATTCATCACCTACATGATTCTCTTGATTTGAAAAGTCTTATAAGTTTATAGAGATCATGTTTTATCAATCAAATGAGCTTTTGCAAATCAAATGAGCAATTTTTCCCTTTTTATTTGGAATTTAAGCTTCAATGTTCAAAATGCTCGATAAATCGATTAAATTGCGCACTTTGATATAATTGTATAATGTTTTTATCGTGCTAACATTCTTTTTAATGATTCCAAAGAGGGAGAAACAGGAAAACGCTCATACGCTCAAAGAAGCAAAAATAAGCTCGCAAGAAAAGTTATAAGCTAGGGCTCTTAAAAGCCAAAAGCTGTGAATAATATTTAGTCCATGTGATGTATTATGGACTTTTATGCTTAACTAATGATGTCTTTGTGACAGGGGAGCTTCTAAGCTCAAATAATTCAAGCTTATTTTGTAAAAGCTAAGCTTTTAGCTTTTTAGTTGATGTCCATATTGATAGGGGGAGCTTGTGCAAAATGTTTTTGAAATATATTTTCTCCTATCCTAGTGTTTGTACTTATGATAAATGTTGCTTGTTATGGATTGATGTTTTAGACCGGAAAATGTGTTTTGTTTTTAAAAATCGATCTCCTAAAATTGTTTTGGTTTGTAATCATCAAAAAGGGGGAGATTGTTAGATAAATGTTTTTATCAAAATTTTGATGATTTTGTTTAAATAAGTTTTTATACCAAAACAATGTTTATAAATGTTGTCCAAATACTCCCAATTGATTTAAAATGTTTTTACCAATTTTTTGGAGTATTTCTTGAAGTTTATTTTTGACAAAAATCGGACAACATTTCAATTTGAGGTCGATCGGTCGAGCAAATGGTCGACCGTATCTCGAAAGCACGAAAAATGATACGTAAATCAATTTCGAGAAAAAAGAGGGAAGGCGACCGGTCCAAGGTAGGGCCGATCGATCGAACCCCCCTGTGACCGGTCGGACCCCCCTGCAACCTGTACCTGGATCACACTAATTTCATTCAACGTTCGAAATTTTATACATGGCGACCGGTCTCGCTATGTAATCTTTTGACAGCAAAATTTGTACCGTTGGACTTCCTTATCAACATATTTGCTTTTCATTTTTGTACATTATTTCTACATCTTGTGATCCTCTTTTTGTAGACAAAAGTGAAGAAGAAGGAGCCTATGTTTGTGAAGACTCTCCTATAAATAGAGGATGATTTGAAGACACAAGAGAAGAACAATACAAGCATATACACAACAAGAAATCTGCAAATTTCTAAGCTTTCATATTCAACACTCTTGTTGTATTTATAGCCTAAGTATTTTACTTTCACATCTTGAGGTCTAGGCTTGATTCTTGATTACACTTGCACTCAAAATTGTATTATTCATTATCGAGTTGTAATCTTGAATTTTTGGGTTCATCATTCAACACAAGATATCCTTGTGAGTGTTCTTGTGGTAAGAACACACTTGGGTGATCTAGGTGTTAGGTGCAAGAAGATTGTGGTAATCTTCTTATTGAAGAGTTTGGTGCTCTTTGAGGTGTTGAAGAATTTGGCATTCTTCAAGGTTGAAGATTGTGGTAATCTTCACAAGGTGCCGTAGAAGATTGTGGTAATCTTCAAGGGAGATTGAGGTAATCTCCAAAGAGGTGTTGTAAGGTGATGTTGTATTAATTGTGGTAATTAATAATATCTTTTTTCTTTTTGAAATCCATCCCGGAGATACTGGGGTGGTAGAGGACTAGGCCTTAGGTGGGTTGAACATCTATAAATCGAGGCGTGTTGTTTAATTTCTGCACCTTTATTCTTATCTTTGATTGATCATTCGAAAAAGAGGGCTAATTGCGAAAAATCGGCATAATCTATTCACCCCCCCTCTAGATTATCGTAGCCACTTGGACTAACAGATATTGCAGACACTTCGAACAATACTTTTGACTGTGGGTCTCTTTTGCACTTGATATCTTGTTGCTTCTCTCTCGACTGAATCTCTCGTGTATTGCTCTCTCAAAATATGTGGTTCTTGGTGTAGAAAAACCGAATGGTCGATCCTCTTTATATAATGTTGAATTATCGAGTCCCAAGAGTCCTACAAGAATATGGAAACAAGAAAAGCTCAAGTATAGAAGGAATATGATTCTATAAGTTAGGAAAGAAGATAATATCTACAAGGAGTCCTAACTTACCACCATATTCTAATACTAATATGAATAGGAATCCAAAACTTTATCATATACACAATATTAATTCCAATCTAGATATATACAAAAATAGATCTTTCCATATTCATTCAAACTCTATTTTTGAAAACAAGTCTAGAAAGGTAAAACTTAATTAATAACTCATAAAGACCGAAAATTAGAAATTAAAATTCCTAACAGCTTTTTCGTTATAGACTTTTAAATAATGTTTGGCTTATCTCATCATCTAGGTCGTCAGTAAAATCAGTCCATGTTTTTGGAGTTTCATTTGAATTTGGATCTAGTTTTACCATCATCTGGGCGAGATCGTCCAACCTCTTGCACACACTCTTCCTATTAGTGATTCCATATTAATGAATCGTAATACTATAATGGATCATTTGAAATGAACTTCACAGGCTCGATAGTTTCGAAAGTTGAAACCCAACTTAATACTCCATCTTGATTTAATATATCTATATAGAGATTGGATCAAATGAGGCATAGGTCTCTATGTAAGACAGTGTGGACTAATCTCAACTATTTATTTATCAAAACCAATGGATGAGATTATTTCAAATTTGTAATTATTTAATTATTTATTTTCCTTCATTAAGGGTATTTTAGAACTTTTATTATTTGACAGTTTTTTAGAAACATAACTGTTCATTTCTTCTGTGATTTAAGGGATTGGATATATGATATGAAATCTCCTGCTATTTAGTTTATGTTATATATGCATCATATTGATTTTATATATATAATATGTTCCCTTCACGTATGCACCAAAATGAACATAATTATGCGGTACATTTTCGACAATATAAGCAATATATATTCTAAATATGCAATTTATTCAAACCAAGTATGAATTATATCAAGCATCATTCAATAACTAACTATCCATTGTGTTACAATTATATATGCATCAAACAACCAATAATTATGCATCAAACAATAATTAACTATGAATTGCCTCATAATTATATATGCATCAAACAACAACTAACTATGGGTTGCCTCATAATTATATATGCATCAAACAACTATTAACTTAATATTATCTCATTACTATCCATGCACCAAATAAAATATGAATATGTAGTATATTATAACCATGTATGTATTAAGCAATAACTAACTGTGCAGTGTCTTATAACTATTTATGCAGTATATGTTTTCTAAATATGCATTTGAGTCACAATAATTATATTCTACGTTAGTGGTGGAACTATGAGAGAGAGAAAGAGAGAGAGATTTGATTGTGGGATTCGATGGAGATTTTTGTGGGATTGATTTATGTATGGAACATAATTGATATTGTTTGATTTTATTTCCATTTTTATCTACCCGCATTTAATGATAAGGAGGTCACATTTTTTTGTGATTTTACGGTGTTACCCTTTTTGTGATTAAATTAAATGTTTAATCTAATTTTATTCATTATAATCTCAGCCATCAATTATTTAATGGGAGCGGTTGTGATTAGTCCTTACGGTCTCATGGTAAGGGGCTGTCTCACGAGATCATATCCATGTGTGTGTGTGTGTGTGTGTGTGTGTGTGTGTGTGTATATATATATAGGATTTGGATCTGATGAGTCTAGATAATTTTAATAAGTACGTGAGACCAAATCTGGAGCATTGACCTCTTTTTTTAACGATGCAGATTTAATTGATTTTTATTTTAGTTTAATATTTAATTAATGGTTGTTAAGGGTAATTAGGTAATTTTGTTTCAATATCAGTTAAAAACGGGAGTTTTTGGTAGTGTCTGTTCACATTCCAGATTTTATTGAATTTGTTTGGAATCGTATTGCTGACCTTATCCACTGGAAATATGTTGCTTATTGAGGACAAATATGTTGCTTATTCAAGACAAATGTGTTGTTATTTGGGGATATGTTTCAAATCGTATCTCTAATATTCTTTCTTTCCTTTCACAATCAAACATGCAATCAATATTGGCGCATTCCGCTGTGCGAAATATGTTGATTATTGAGGAAAAATATGTTGCTTATTTAGGCAGACAATATTGCAACCACAACTATTCCCTTCCATTTGTTTTTCTTTTATATATATGTATTTTTGTTGCTTTTTTATGTCAATTATGATGCTTATCGAGGACAAATATGTTGCTTATTTAGGCAGACAATGTTGCTAAGATGGTGAAAATGTGTTGATCTAAATAGATTATATGTCTTTGTATATATATGTATGTTACTTTTTTATGTGGACTATATTGCTTATTGAAGACAAATATGTTGCTTATTAAGGTAGACAATCTTGCTAAGATGGGTGCAAAAGTGTTGATTTAAATAGATCATCTATCTTTTATATATATGTAATTTTGTTATTTTTTCATGTCAACCGTGTTGCTTATTGAGGACAAATATGTTGCTTAGCCAGTGTATATCTGTTGCTTATGTAGTTCAGTATTTTGTATCCATATTTATAGGACAAGATATTTCTTTTTTTTCTTTTGCAGTTTTTCTTCAAATAAGATTGTAGAATCTGGGACAAATATTACGTGATTATGGTATGATTTTAGATGGTAAGATAACATATATATTGTTGTGTATAACATCCCTAATTTCATTGGATATGATTGATTGGTTTGGACTAATGTACCCTTCTACTAGTTTAATTAGGTTTTTATATATATATTAAACATATTTAGTATTATCCATTGAAATTTATTGATATGTGGTTCAGATACGTATACTAAATAGCGTCCCTAAATTTAACAACGCTTTTAGCGTCATCAAAAATTCATTTAAAATATATTAAATTTATAATAATTGTGACAGAAAGTAGCGTCGCCACATAATGACGCATTTGATAAAAGCGTCAGGAAATGAATTTCACCTTCGCATAGATTTTGCGTCACATATATTTTCGTGACAACAAATTTAACAACGCAACTCATTACGCTTTCAAAAGTGTAGGTAATGTACATTGTGAAGCTAATAAGCGTCACCAAGTGAAAATTTTAGCGTCACTAAACACAGTTTTATTTGTAGTGGTACTTACCTAAGGCATTAGTCTCATATAACTCTCCCCATATATAGTATATATATATATATATATTTCTAATACTGGAAAACTATATATCAATTTACTGTCATACAACTAAAAAATAAATGTCGTTGTAATATTAAAAAATTGACTATCATTGAACATATTTCCTAATTTTTGTCATAATTGTAAATAAAATAGTATAGTACACAATACACATATTAAACGATTTTTGTAATAATTTAAACTAGACACATACAATAATGCCAAAATAAATTGTATTTTACTCTCAAAACAGTTCTTTTCAACGTGCGTTCACGAATTATGTACTTAAAATTTCTAAGTCTTTTTCACCAAAACATTTTACAAAATTCATAATTCATGTCATGTATTTAACTAATTAGACTTATTTTTAGTGTGTAAAATTTAACCTCGCAACTGACAACTTCGAGCGGGAGGAAGGAAATTCTTTAGTTTACCAGGTTTGCTTAAATCATTTCTAGCCAAAAAATAAAACGTGCCACTCCATTTTTGGAGAATATTCATGAATGTGAACCACAAAACTAGGGACTTACTTGTTAAGTTTTTGGAAAACTCTGTCCTCATAATGACAGTTAAATTATATATTGTCCAATCTCACTTATTATTTTGTTAATGGTGTTTCCATTATCAATAAATCGCAAAACACCTATGGAAACGTGAAATCGCATGTTACATTAGTGCAATTAATTTGGCCATCTTGCTCAAGCTTTTAATCGCAATTGTTACAACTGGGTTATATGAACAATGACAGAGTCATTACTCAAAAGTGGGGAAGCCGAATAAAAAACTCCAAAAATCATATAAATTCTAACTTCATTTTTTTTATTTCTTAATAATATAAGCTATTAAAACAAAAATTGAGGGGGAAGGGGGTTTCAGTTTGCCCCAACTCCACCAGTATATATAACTACTCTGAAATTGAATTCTCAGGGTTTATAAAACAACTGAAATTATTCCTCACGCGCTATAACAAATCCTTTACATAGCGAGGGGTCGAGAAATGAGGGCATAACAGTTCTAATTTATTTAGAAGGAGAAAGGTACCAATGAATGAGGCAAAAGTTTTAGTTCAAAGTGTTGGATGTTCAGAAATTATTTATTTCTTAAAGTGGGTGATATATTTTAAATATGCAATTATAATTATCATTTAAATTATTATTGGATTAATTAAGAGATCTAATGAATTTGGTGTTGGTTTCGCAAATTCGGGATGGACAAAATTAAATATCTACATAAAATTAAACATGCATATAACAAGTTATATCTAATCCCGGTATTTAGTGCGAATTTTCGGATGGCGTTTCAAATTACCCTTTAATAGTACTAAAGTTGCGAAATCATACTTTCTGCGAAAACTCCTTTTCTCACGTAGCACAGGTTAGAAGGAATCTGAATTCCTACCAGTAGGGTGAATTCTCGTAATCTTTCTTCAACTCCTCAGGAATCTAAGGGTCTTCCCTCCAAAGTTAGTGCACACGAACGGATAAAACATTCAAGTACGCCTCAGGAATCCAAGTTAGTCCACACGAATTGATAAAACCTTCAAGTAGAATCTCACTAGCAATACTTGATCTTCTAATCTTGTTGGATGAAGTATTTATGAATTGATGTAAAAGAGATAGCACTTCACAGTTTTTACCACAAAAATATTGACCAAAAGAGAGAAATTTCGGAATTGTTTTGAAGCTCTTATATTTATAGTTGGTAATTTTAGGGTTTAATTAGAATCTCATTCCAGCTTGGCAACCTTTTTTCTTGTCAACAAAGTAATACAAGTTATGGTAGAGTCTAACTCTTCAATAAGTTAATATCCTAACAATTAGGAAACTTCTACATTATCCAATTGCTTGATGGCCCCTCCTATGCGGGTTTATCAAATTGGGCTAGACCATTTGATTTTAGGGGAAATTCCACCATATACCCTCTTTTTTGAAAAAATACCAAAAATACGCTCTTATCACTTTTATACCTATTTTAGGGAAATTCCACCATATATCTGTCGTTTTCACGTAGTTTTCAATGTTTAAATACAATTTGTACCTATTTGTAAGCTCTTTTTGCTCATATGGTGTTTTCTATATTGTTTCCAGTTTGTTTCTATGTTGTTTCTTGGTTGTTTCTATGTGTTTTATGTTTTCATGCATTAGATCCATAATTGAATTTTGTTTTTTTACTCATGTTGTTTCTATATTATTTTTCAAATTTGTTTGGTTTTAATATGTGTTGTTTTATGTGTATATTTCTTGTTTTTTTTTATAAGATTTCAAGTATAAAATAGATTATTTAACGGGGGCAAAATTTATTTTTTCACTGAAATTTGATTAGAAGAAACATGTTTGAAACAACAAACAACTAATAAAGAAACAACAAACATGTTTGAAACAACAAAGAAACAAACGTAAAAAAGTCCGGGAATTTTGGCAGGAGCGTATTTTTGTCCAAAAAAAGGAGAAAGGCGTATTTTTGTCAAAAAATCACCGGAAAGCATATTTTGCTGTCTTTTGTCCAGAAAAGTTGGGTAGTTGTGTCCTTATCCCTTGATTTTAATTAAAGGTCCATTAATTAATTCTCCAATTAATTAATTAGACCCATTTAATTTAGTTTATCATCATCAATTAATTCCACCAGGCCCAATTAAGTAATTTAATTATTTAATGTCTAAATTATTTCAACTATTAAATTAATTTAGATTTCTTATAATTAATTAACCACTTTATTCAATTTTTTTGACTCCAACTTGGGTTTCCTAACATTTATTAGGTTCAATTAAATAATATTATTATTTAATTAAATATTTAATCCATCAAGTAAATTAAATTAAAACCCCATTTAATAAATCTCTATTAGTTAAACAGATTCAACTCTTTGAATCAATTCAAGATCGGAAAAGTTCCATCTCGTCTTTTGTGTGTGACCCTTTAGTTTCACAACTAAGCTAGAAGTGGGCTTGCTGTTAGATCAAAGTATTTTATTGATTTTGATGATTTCATATAAATGAGTTTTAAACCAAAAACAAATGTTTTTATAAGTTATCCAAATACTTCAATTCATTTTGCTTACTTTTTACTATGTATTTGAAGTACTTCTTGAACTTTATTTTTGACAAAAATTGGACTTCTCTGTGAAGAGGGCGACGGTAAAAATTGAAACAGAACAGAGATATTTTTACATATAGGTCGACCGGTGCTTGAAGAGTTGAACTTTTTGCTTTTCTTCTCTGTTTCTAAGGCGAACACTCACTATCCATAGCAATCGGTCACTGTGGTACAATGAATGGTCACTATAGACATTGACCGGTCGCCATCTATGCCATCTTGTGTCAAAAATTTATTCAACGGTTTAATATTTCGAATTTTAAACATAGTGACCGGTCGCTATATACTATTGACAACAAATTCTATTCGTTGTAGTAGCACTTATCAGCAAATTAAGGCTTTTAATTTATCAACCATTTTTGGAGATTTTTTTATCCTTTTTTTGTAGACAAAATTCACTTATGAGGAGCCTATGCTGAAGATTACATCTTGGAGCTCTTCTATGAATAGATGAAGCATTGGAGGATCAAAAACAACACATAATTCTACATCACAACAAGAATATCTTAGCGAAATCTCAAAAGCTATCATTTTCATATCTTGTTGTAATAGCCTAAGCACTACACTTTCACATCTTGCTTATTAGGCTTTTCTTCTGGATTACACTTGCACTTTTGAGTTGTGATATGTCATTCAAAGTGTAATCTTGATTGTATTTGTAACATCATCAGAAATAAAGAAATCCTTGTTAGTGTTCTTTTGGCAAGAACACGTTTGGTTGATTAGAGTTAGTTGATTGAAAAGTTTGGTGCTTTTCATGTTGAAAGAGTTTGGTGCTCTTCGAGGTGTTGAAGAGTTTGGTACTCTTCAAGGTTGTTGTGGTAAGAAGAGTTTGGTGCTCTTTAAAATGAAGTTATAATCGTTTGGTGTCAATTAATAAATTATTTTTTTAAAATCCACTCGGACATACGGATGAGAGTTATCTTCCAACAGGTGCTTCATCCAATAGGCTACCTCTTTTCGACTCCAACAATTATTCTTTTCGGAAAGATAGAATGGAGTGCTTCTTACAAGGTTGTGGGTTCAATATTTAGAATGAGGACATTGAAATAGTAGCTCAACCAACCAAGAAATTGGAGGATGGGAATATGGCTCCCAAAAGTTTCAAAGAGTTCGATGATAAAGACAAGAAGTCATTTTCTCTAAACAATAAGGTTTTAAATATCTTGCATTGTTCACTTACGCTACCGAGTATAATTGCATTAGAGGAATAAGGTTTGCACATGAAGTATGGGAAAAATTAGAAACTATCTATGATAGAACTAAGAAGTTTAAACAAGCTCGAAAAGCTATGTTTGTTAAAGACTTCAAAAATTTCATCATGTTCGAAGAAGAAGGAATTTCAAAGAAGGTGGAAAGGCTCGACACCATCGTCAACGTTCTGTTGGCACTTGGAAAAGTCATCTCCGAAGAAGACAAGTTAACCAAAGTATTGAATGCTCTTCCCAGTTCTTGTTCCGAAATATCATGGAAGCTCAAAATTTGGAAACTCTAAATTTTGATGAGCTTATCGGCAGTCTTCTCATCTATGAAGTTTATATCAACTAAAGGAGTAATTCAAGAGTATCTACTTCTCAACCGAATATGGAATCAACTCCAAAAGGTCTCGCCTTAAAATCGTAAAGAAAAGCAAAAAGCAAGTCTCGCCTTAAGTGCGAAAAACTCGGACACTATGTTGTCGATTGTCCAAGAGGGAAATAAGAACAAAGGAAGAAAAAAGCACTTTCACAGAATAGTAAAAGCCTTGAATGTGAAAGTCGAAGCAAAAGCATGGGATGAGCTTCTTGCAACATCTGAAGATGAAGAAACCGAGCAATGTCTAATGGGCATCGATGATGTACGCTCTAATTCTTCTATCTCTTTCATTAATGAATTGCAAGATGATTATGATGAATTGCAAAATGAGTTTCAAAATATGATTGTTTAATACAAGCATTTGAAGGAGTTTAACAACATGACATTAGAAAGATAAAATTTACTTGTTTCTTATGAATCTCTTACTAGTGGTCATAATGTTACATTTGATAAGGTTAGAGACCTTGAAAAAGAAAATGGAACTCTTATTAAGGATATTGATTTCATGAAAAATGATATAATGAATTTTAACTTAGTACCAATAAAATCACCAAAATTCTTGATGTACAACGTAGTGATCACTACAACCTAGGACTTGGTTATAAGCCAAATGTTATCAATGATATGAAAAAGAACCAAGTACCCACTTTTGCTTATGCCAATCATCATGCTTCTAAAACTATTACATGTTTTTATTGTGCTAAATATGGACACACGGGCAATACTTGTCAGGCTAGAAATAGCTCAGATTATCATTGGAGGTCTAAAAGTCTCAATGCTATTCCCAATGGACCAAAACACTTGAGGGTACCACAAAATAATTTTATTTTAGGTACTCGATGCAACAACGGTCAAACAAAGTCCAAAATGACCAATAAACAACAAATGATCGCGCCATATGGTCAAAGGAGAAAATACTTTCAATGAAATCATATCTCAAGAAGAAGGTATAATTATGATCAACAACGGGAAAGATAAAATCCTTGGTAATGGTGGCGTTGGTAACTTTTCTCTCCTTATATTTTACATTATTAGAATTAGCCATATTTTTTAAATTTTTAGCCATTAATAATTAATGTGCAAATATTGGTTTTATTTTCAAAATTCACATTTCTAAATGTTTTTCAAGAAGTGATATCTCAATTATATAATTCCCGGATTTTTAACTGTCAAATGAGACCTTATATAATTTTTAAATAAGCACATTAGACTTTACATGATACCTCAAACTTATTTTGGTTTTGCAAAGCATAGTGTATGTTACTTGTCTTATTTTTCCAAAGAAAATTGAATTTTATTTTAAATCAACATAGTCGATATTAACCGGTACTACTAAAATCATGTGCAAGATATTTTCTAGATATTGCAGAAGATAATTTGGTATTAAATGTCAAATGACCATAGAAAAATCAATGGATACCAACATCAAATTGGACAAGTTGTTAAAAACAAAATCGAGGTATGTTCATCAACTTATCCTACTACTCATAGACTCGATATGCTTTATGTCGTATGCCTATATTCTCAATTTCAAAGCAATCCCAAATAATCTCATTGAACTGTCATGAAAAGAATTTTTCGATATTTGAAAGACATTATTTGTTATGGCTTGATTTAACCATAGAATGAAAATTTTATTTAAAAGGATATAGTAACTCGGATTATACTGGTAATATTCATGATTGTAAAAGTTCATCTGGCTCGTGTCAATTTTAGGCGATTACCTAGTTTCATGGTTTTCAAAGAAATAAAATTGTGTATATTTATCAGCGGCTGAAGCCAAATATATTTCCGCACCTTTTATTGTACATAATTACCTTGGATGAAACAAACCTTAGCGGACTACAAATTTTGTTTTAAAAAAGTTCTTATCTTTTGTGATAAAACTTCTGCTATCAATATTTAACCTGTGATTTGAAGAAGTTTTTATGGGACATTATTGTACTTTATGTGTTTCGTATTCAATCCCTGAGGAATACGACCTTGATCGCTTCTATCTCGCTTAGCTAGCTACACTGTTCACTTGCGTTTAGTGAAAAGATTTTCACGATCAGTGTCCTTCGAGTCGGCCGACTTGGACTCCCCTACTATCAATGCAATTGTCTTTGGTGCGCTTATCTCATCTTGCTCCTTCTTTTTGAGCTCGACCATAAGTCTTCAAATCTGAGAAAAGCTCATGGTTTGATATCTTTGTTAAGTTCATTGAATGCCTTAGAGCCATAACCTTCATTTCCCACTCAGCTGGGAGTGCTCTCAAAATGTTCATACACATTTCCTTCAATATATATTCTTTTCCTAATGCAAATAACTCATTTATTTTCTCTCGTAAATCGTGCATCTAGTTGATATAATGACTCTTTAGTCATCATTTTGAAATTCTCAAATTTCGAACCGCAACCGTAAGCTTGTTTTTCTTTATCCGCATTGAACCTTCACAGCATTAAACTCGGCTTTTCCCAAATTTCTTTTGTTGTCCCGCATGGTTTGATTTTATTGAACATGGCTTTATACAAGATTTGTATAATATATCTTTAGCCACATTATCCAAGTTATATCTTCGTCTGTCCTTGTTGGTCCATTTACTCCTAGGTTTATCAACCTCAGCAGCTCTCTCAGCATCATCTTCTGTTGCTCTTAGAGTTGTATTCACTTTGGTGATTCTAATGGGTTCATCTTCGATAACAAACCATATTTCATCATGAAGTGCGAGAGATATGGTCGCATACGAAATTTCAAATCATCAAATTCTTCAATTGTAAACATGAAAATACGAGATAGATTTTCTTCCATGATAATAACTCGGATAAAACTTTTGAAAACTTAAGTGTTGATTCTTTAAGAAAATGAGATATATTTCACTAACTGCGGAAGGTTCTTTGAACCAACCGCTCGATATCACTTGTAGGCCCCAAAGAGTGTAGAGTAAAGTTTAGAAGGCGAGCTTTTGGTTTTTTCATGTTATCAAAATAGTTGAACAATGGTTTTTCGTGTTGTCAAAGATTTGAACAATGAAAATAGATGGACTTTACCTAATTTTTTGATTCTTTTTAAAATCGAGTTTTTAAGAAAATAGTTAAATCTTTTAAAAGACAATTGTGTGTTAAGCTTTAGTAGAAGGGTTAACCACTCAACGATTCTTTGAGAGATTTGTTGATAGAGTAACTCATTGAATGAAGTTGACTTTTGGAAAAATCAGTTTTCTTGTTTTACAGCTGAAGTCTTACACCCTTTTGAAGTTTGGATTGTCAACACTTATACTATTTGAGAGGTTATTATCTTAATGGATAACAAATATAACAATTAAATGAAATGCAGAATTTACAGTACAGAAATTTAAAGAACACAAAAATTTTATAATGGTTTGAGGATGGCGTAATTCCTCTACTCCACTCTTCTCCTACTCCAGTAGGAATCCAGTAATGCAACAGTAACTTCGATACAAAAGTACAGTCCAAGAATCACTTTGATCACACAACCAACTAATCTTCTGGGACTCAGCTCTTCACAAGGCAACTACCTCACTACTTAAGCTCTTCAAATCTTCAGGATTGATCACACAGTCCTCCTTCAGATTCGAATCAAGTTTGACCTTGAACCTCACTGAACTTCCTTCAATACTTGGAAGAACAGACCCCTTTGTTTTCACAAATGATTTTCCTCTTCAACTTGATGAAACAACTTCGATCTTTCCATGTGATAGTGTTAAATGAAGTGTCTTCAATTTAGGCTTGAGGATTTTCGAATATAGCTTGAGAGAGAGTATTTGCAGTTCTTGCTTTTGGTTTTTTGTCTTGCACTTGTAATTTCTTGTATGAATGCTCTCTTATTTCTCTCTGAAAAGCTCCTCAGCCTTTTACAATAGAGGTTTGAATTTTGTCTATTGAAGAGATAGAAAAAATTTCAAACTCTTACTTAGTGTTTGTTGGCTTGTCTTGTTTCTGCAGCTTGATGTTGACCGAACTTTGTTTACTAGCCTTTTGAAGATTTCTGGAAAGATGTCAGAGTTCTGCAAGCTTCCCATTTGCTCTTCCTCTTGCACTCTTTCAGCAAGAACACTTTAAGGTTGTAGGTCGGTCTTTATTACCAAAACATGTAACTTGTTGACTTTAACACAACAGACTCTTTTCAGTTGTCTGCAAGTCCTTCAGCTACTTTACCCATTTGACTTGAGTCATCTCCATCATTCCTTGGGTTGACTCTGTTGTAAGTCTTCTGAAAGACTTAGCTGATATACTTGACTGAAAAGTCTCCTTGATCAACTCAGTTGCAACTCAGCTGATTATTCTCTGCACTCTTCAGCAAGTCTTTTGCAAATCTACTTTGCTGCTATTTGACTTAGCTAATATTCTATCTATTACAAAGTAGAATTTACATACAAAAATGGGATATGCTAACATCCTAATATAAAGTTTTCTAAGCATCATCAAAATCTATACAATAAACTTCCTAACACCGCGCACGTCGCACTTAGTCGCATTGGGGACTTTAGAGGTACACTTTGTACTTCAAGGGTTGTGTACCTTCAATGGGATGCAATCTGGACCATCAGATTGTTGTAGTTGATCAGAATGTAATTGACATTCCTGATTGATCCGATCCAAAGGTTGAAGTTCTATAAATAGGAGTCCCCCAGAACTCATTTTGCATCAGAAAAATTTGAATTTCACACATTCTCGAGATTCAAGAGAGAGTTCATAAACTCTAAAATTTGAAGTTCTTGTGATTTGTAGTGTTGATATCACAAGAAAGTAGTCGTTGTATCTTGGGAGGTGATTACTAGATTCCGTTAACACCGTGAGCGGCAATTTTGTCTTAAAGAAAAAGAGTCCAACTCTTTGCACGCTTTAATACTATTACATTGTTGAAATTATTTTTGGCTATTTGATATACACCAACCCAGTTTTCCAAAGACGTTTAAGATAAAATTTTCTATGTTTATCAAATGGCTTCAACATCATCAATTCAAAGACGACAGTATCAGGAGAAAAATCGAAGTTTGGCAAGTCTGATTTCAAGATATTGCAATAAAAGATGCTATTATATCTTATCTCTGAACCTTGCTCGATTCTTACGGATGATGTTCCAATTGTGGGGAAGAGGAAACTGATTCTCAAAAAAGGATGGCATTTGATGCTTGGAGTCAGAGTGACTTCCTATGTAGGAACTACATTCTCAACGGGCTGACAACACATTATATAATGTGTATTTTTTGGTAAAAATTTCTAAGAAGTTGTGGAGCTCCTTAGAAAAAAATACAAAAAAGAAGATGTCGGCACAAAGAAATTTATTGTCGGCAAATTCCTTGATTTGAAAATGGTTGATATCAAGACGGTAGTCAGCCAGTACAAGAAATTCATCTTATTTTGCACGATATAATCGCAGAAGGAATGGAGCTGAGTGAATCCTTTCAAGTAGCTGCTATTATAGAGAAGCTACCTCCTCTGTGAAAGAATTTAAAAACTAATTAAAGCATAAGCGGAAGGGGATGGGGTTTGAAGACTTAATTGTTAGATTATGAATTGAAGAAGACAATCGCATGTCTGAAATTAAGTCTGGCAAGCTTCAAACGGAGGCAAAGAAAACTTAATGGAGCCCAACACTAGCAAGAAGAGAAAGCACCCGGGAAATGGCCAGAAACATGGGAAAGCTAAAAAGTTCAAAGGGAACTGCTTCAACTGTGGCAAGCCAAATCACAAGGCCAAAGATTATCGTCTTCATAAGAAAGACAATCAGAACCAGGTTCATGTGACGGGGATAAGACTGTGCCAATTGATATATCCGAGCTTGATCTCTCAGTTGTTGTGTTTGAAGTCAACATGGTGGATAACCCAAGAGAATGATGGGTGGACACAGGTGTAACACACCACATTTGCTCCAATAAAGACATGTTCTAAAAGTCTACTCCTATCAACGGAAGAAAGCTATTTATGGGAAATTCTAGGCAAGTTGGTGGTGAAGATGACCTCGGGCAAGGAGCTGACCCAAACATTCAGAAGAATTTGATGTCGAGATCGCTATTGGTCAAAGCAGGGTTTAAACTAGTATTTGAGCCTCAAAAGTTTGTACTTATGAAAAATGGACAGTTCATAGGGAAGGGGTACTTAGAAAATGGACTGTTCAAGATGAATGTAATGAATGTACTTCGCAACTTTGAAAGCAATAAAATTAATGCTTCTATTTATTTGCTTGAGTGTTCAAATTTATGGCATGTTAGATTAGGACATGTGAATTTTAACACTTTAAGAAGATTAGTAAACTTGGAATTACTACCTAATGTTAAAATAGTTTCACATCACAAGTGTGAAATTTGTGTTGAGACAAAAAAAAGGCTAAAACACCATTCCACTCGGTGGAAAGAAATACATAACCTATAAAATCAATTCACAGTGATATATGTGATTTAGAGTTTGTGCAAACTTGAGGTAGTAAAAAGTAGTTTGTTACTTTTATCGATGATTGCACAAGATATTGTTATGTATATCTTTTGAGAAATAAGGATGAGGCCCTAAAAGCTTTTAAAACTCTAAGAATGAGGTTGAAAATCAACTTAGCAAAAAAATTAAGATAATTTTAAGTGATAGAGGTGGAGACTATGGAGCTCCTTTTGATGAATTTTGCTCATATGTTATTGTTTAACCCAAACACCAAACTCTTAAAGAGATGATGAACGCTTTGTTGATAAATTGATTTTACCTTAGAATTTGTGGAGGAAACAATTCCTCGGCTAACCACATTCTTAATAAAGTACCACACAGAAATAAAGATAAAACTCCGTATGAGTTGTGGAAAGGTCACAAACCTTCCTACAAATACCTTAAAGTGTAGGGGTGTTTGGCTAAATTAGAAATACCTTGGCCAAAACAAGTCAAAATAGGGCCTAAAATAATCGATTACATTTTCATTGGATATGCTAGTAACATTAGTGCATATCGATTTTTAGTGCACAAATCAGCGATTCTAGATGTACATGAAGGTACAATTATTGAATCAATGAATGTTGTATTTTTGAAGATGTCTTTCCTTGTCAAGAAAGTAAAGAAGTTAATTCTAGCAAAAGAATACATGATACTGCAGATGGTAATCATCAAAGTGATGAAGAACCAAGACGCAGTAAAAAGGCCAAAATAACTAAGTCTTTTGGTCCATATTTTCTAACTTATGTGTTAGAAAATGAACCAATGACAATTGGTGAAGCATTTTCCAATCCAGAAGCTCTATTCTAGAAGAAGCTATTAATAATGAGATAGATTCTATTATGCAAAATCATACTTAGGATTGGGTAGATCTCCCACCGGGAAATAAGCCTTTAGGATGCAAATAAATCCTTAAAAGAAAATATAAAGATGATGGAACTATTGATAAGTACAAGGCCATATTAGTAGCTAAAAGATTCAAACAAAAAGAAGGCGTTGACTTTTTGGATATGTATTCACATGTGACAAGGATCACATCTATTATAATTCTCATTGCTATTACTGCACTTCATAACCTTAAGATACATCAAATGGATGTGAAGACGACATTTCTAAATGTTAAATTAGAAGAAGAAATCTACATGAAACAACATGAAAGGTATGTCGCTCCTAGACAGGAGAAGGAGGTGTGTAAACTCGTTAAGTCATTGTATGATCTTAAGCAAGTTGTGAAACAATGGCACAAGAAATTTAACAGAACTATGTTGTCGATTGGTTTTAAAATTAAAGAGTGTGATAAATGCATTTATATTTAAAAATACACCAAATGCTTGTGTTATTGTTTGTCTATACGTTGATGACATATTGATTATGGGTAGTAATCATAATATCATCATGAACACTAAGAAAATATTGACAAAATATATTGATATGAAAGATATGCGTGAAACAGATGTTATTCTGGGAATTAATATCTCTAAACCATCTGATGGACTTTTCTTATCACAGTCTTATTATATTGAGACAGTGATTAGAAAGTTCAATGCTTATGACAGTCCTCCAACTAAAACACATGTTAATTTAAGCTTACACTTAGCCAAAAATCAGGGTGAGCAAGTATCTCAACTAGAATATTCTCGGATTATTGGCAGTCTAACGTATGTTACAAAATGTACTCGTCCAGATATTTCCTAGGTAGTTATTAAATTGAGTAAATTTACGAGTAATCCTAGTAATGACCATAGAAAGTCATTGATAAGAGTTCTTAGATATCTAAGACTCGCCTTAAATTATGGATTACATTATTCAAGATATCCAGCTGTATTAGAAGGATACAATGATGCTAATTGGATATCTGATACAAAAGATTCCAAGTCCACTAGTGGTTATGTTTTTACCATCGGTGGTACAACGGTGTCTGGATGTCCTCTAAACAAATTTGTATAGCTCGATCCATGATGGAATCAGAGTTTATAGCTCTGGATAAAGCTGGTGAAGAAATAGAATGGCTTCAAAACTTCTTAGAAGATACTCCTTGTTGTCCTAAGCCAGTGGCTACAATCATGATACATTGTGATAACCAGTCAGCTATAGGAAGGGCATAAAATAGTATGTACAGCGGTAAGTCTCGACATATACATCGAAAACACAATACCCTTAGGTAGTTGATCTCAAATGGGGTTATTACAATTGATCACGTGAAATCAAAGGAAAACCTAGTGGATCTGTTTAAATAGAGATCAAGAATACTGCTTATCAAAGGTAATGGGCTTAAAATCCACAAAATAAGAGTATACATAGTGGTTACCCAACCTTGTGAATTGGAGATCCCAAGACCTTGGTTCAATGGGATAACTAAGGTATGAATATTGAGTCAAACACTTGGAACATGTTACAGTTCATTCTTATCCAAGTGGAAAGAACCTGCAAAATGTGGTGAGGTTAAGTTATGAGCTTTTAATGATTCATATACTTGAAAGAGTTGGAGTATGGCGTGATACTCTTAATAAGAGATCACCTATATAAGTATGAAGACGGGCCGCTTCAATGAAACACTTATGAATCCAAGATGTTGTCCATGGCCAAAATGGACACAACAGTAAGAACCAAATAATGTTAAGAAAGATATTGTGTGAATATTGTTGTTTTGATTTACATAAACAGTTGAATAGTTTAAGACATCATCTCACTGTGCAGCCTAGTAAATCTTGTAGTATTCCATTAAGAAAGATTCAAAACCACAAGTTACCTCTCCCGATATAATAGCTTTCCGTTTGACCTCTCTTTATTGTCTGCATACTCATATGCATTAATTTTCATTAATGTTGGGGATTGTTGAAATTAGTTTGTGGAAATCGGGTTTTCACCCAATTTTGACCAATTATTTAAGTGGGTTCATTTATTTGTTGTATGAAATAAATGAGATAAATGTAATCTATATCGCAGATAGATGAGTTTAGCATTTTGAATTTCTCAAAACTAATATCGGGTGAATAGGGATGGAAATAGGCCAGACTACCCGACAGGGGCATACGGCTTGGCCTACTTTGGGCCCGGCCTGGCCTAGCCTATTTATTAAATAGGTCAGGCCCAGTTCTTTTAACAAGCCTACTTAGATAAATAGGATAAGCTTGGTCTTTTACAAAAGCCTTCGAGCTTAATAGGCCGACCTATTTAAGGCCTACATATTTAAATACCACAATATATATTATATATTTTATTAATTGTTTTTATGAATTATATATTTTATAATATAACTATTTTATATAATTATTTAATTATTATAATCGAAAAATATATATTAAAATAAAATATATATGGTTTATTGGCCTTTAATGGGCTTTTAATAGGCTTGAGCCAGGCCTATTTATTAAATAGGTCAGGCTTGGGTTGTAAAAAAAGCCTACTATGTATAACAGGCCAGGCTTAGGCCGAATACACGTAAAAATGTGCTCGGTCGTCCGACGCAAAGCCTAGCCCGACAAGCTTATTTCATTTTCGGTGAATGAGAAACTAATGCATAAAGTAAGCCACTTAAATGCCTTTAATATATGGAAATATAAAAGGGTGGGAATGTGGAAAGACACATCCCACATAGAAATTATTTCAAATATTTAACTTGTTTATATAAAGCTTAATCAATAATGAGTAATCATGTGGAGCTCCTTATGGTATACTCTAGTGGACCAACTTTGACTAGCCATCCGGTAGCTCAAAGCGCCGAGATGATGGTATGGAGCATTCTTCGAGCCCCGGATTAGGCCCGGATCGCGACGCCGCACTTAGTTGCATAAGGAACTTTAGAGGCGCACTTTGCAATAAGCATCATCGCGAGCAACTTTGAGTTTTGAAAAATTGAACCATGTTCGATCCAACGGCTCGGTGATGTGGCAAGGAAGCTCAAGTGGTAGTGACTTGATAAGAGGTCATCTGGATAGTGACATGTGGCAGATGGTGGCACTGATTGGACGCGTCTGTTTGCTAATAGGGCAACGAAAGCTCTATAAATAGGATCCCCCAGAACTCATTTTACGTCAGATTCAAATTTTACACACATTCTATATAAGTCAATAAGGAGTTCATAAATACCAAAAGTTTGAAGTTCTTGTGATTTGTAGTGTTGCTATCACAAGAAAGTAATCGTTGTAACTTGGGAGGTGATTGCCAGATTCTGTTAACACCATGAGCGGGATAATTTCGCCTTAAAGAAAAAGAGTCCAATTGTTGCCTCGACTTTCATATTGTTACTCTGCTCAAGTTATTTTCGACTATTTGATATAGTTTTTCCAGCAAGACTTTTGCATTTTAGTCCTAACAATGAATCTTTGTCACACATACTTATGCAAATACCAATGGCAGATGATGCTACAATAGAGCTCCTTTTATTACAATAAATGGAAGCAATATAAAAAATTCCCAAATATTAGTTAATGATAAAACATTGCTTATAATTTTATTTTTTGTGGATTAGCAAATCAAATGGTATTTATTTTCTATTTTTTTTCCTCCAGCAATAATTCAACCTTTTGGTTCAACTCATAATTGAAAGAAATTGCAAACTAACAGCACCTGTATATCTCGAAATATACAATCACCAATTGTTAATGAATCTACTGCTTGAAAATCTATCCAAGATTCCAATAAAATTCCATCAAAAGCAAGCGAGAAGGGAATCATACTTGACAAACCGATTGTGTGGTGGAGCAGACCCGATCCAAAGGTGACGTGTAAATCGCATTAAACCTCACTCCTTGAGACTTAAAAAACATAGAGAGCACGACGAGGCGGACGTGTGGCCCTGGCAAGGCAGTATTTCCCTCTTGTTTGACCTGATCTTGTGTTGTTTGGAATATCCTCAAAACAAATGTTATGAATTCTTTCTTCCTCTTGTGGTGTGGTTCTCACTTAGTTAAAACGCATATCATACCAATATATCAGCCGTACGTATGAATAATTGAAAAATATTTTTGTTTTCCATACGTATTTTGAAGCGCCGCTAAATATTCCGTACTTTTGAAATAAAAGATTTAGTACCCGTATTATAGTTATATGTATAATACTTGGCTAATAATACTTTGTTTTAATATTTTTATAATACTTAAATAAATCTAAAATTCCATCAAAATTGATCTATAAGTATAATTAATATATTATAAAAAGTAAATAAGAATATTAATAATATATAAATATATTATTATTACTAAATAATTATCTTGGATTTATGTTAAGTTAAAATTTAATATCATATAAACTATATATTAAGTTTTATATAATCTAAGTAAAATACAATTCACTTAAAAATATACTAACTATTATTAAATACTTATTTTTAATTTATGTTATAACTTACAATTAATTTATAAAGTTCCTTAAATTAAAATTTATATAATATAAACATAAGTATGAAATACAATCCATATAATAATGTTAAAATAAGTTGTATTATTACTTCCAAATAATTATTTTATATACAAAAATATTCGTATTATACCCATACGTCTATGAGTCCGTATATTAAATATTTTCGTATTTTTTGTTGATTCACTACAAGAAATTATTTTTTACCGACGGAATTAATTTGTATTTGTTTACCAAGAGACTACCAGCGATTATCGACAAATATTCATTTAAAAACACATTGATGGAACATTGACAGATTGAAGACGGATTATAACGACAGACAATAGTGTCTCGCTAATTTGAAGGTAAATTTCCCAGAAAAATTTCATCGGCATACGATTCTATCAAAGATTCAGCCGAAGTATCCGTTGGGATTCCGTCTGGAAAACATCCATCGGGGATCCGTCGGCGACCACTCCGTCGGTATTTCATTGGCATTTCATTATTATTGGGTGCTTAAATTGCCGACGAATATCATTGACTGACACAACATTCATTGATGTGGTATTTTCTATATTATTTTTCTTGATTTTAGGTTATTTCTATATTGTTTTAATGTTGTTATGATGTTTCTTTATTGTTCGACGTTGCATTTGATGTTTCATTGTATTTTTTCTTACCTATTTTTAAGTTCTTTTTGAATCTGTTTTTTTATATTGTTTCGGGGCTGTTTCTATATTAATTTTAATGTTGTTATGTTGTTTCATGGTGGTTTCTATCTGTTTTCGATGTTTTCAATGCATTGGATCAAAAATTGAATTGCGTTAATATGCATGTGTTGTTTCTATATTATTTTCAATGTCTTTTGTTTTAATACGTATTATTTTATGTGTATAATTTGTGACTGTTTATTATATTTCGAGTATAAAATTGAATTTTTAATAGGGACAAAAATTATTTTTTCACTGAAATCTTATTAGAAGAAACATGTTTGAAATATGTTCGAAACAACTATGAAACAACAACATAAAAAATCCGGAAAATTAGCAGGAATGTAAAAATGTATCGAAAAAAATGTTGGAGCGTATAAATGCTCAGAAATAGGACTGAGAACATAAAAGTGTCTTTTTCTACAATATTGAGTATTTTTGTCTTTATCACTAAAAAATAAGTACACAATGATCCACATCATTCTTTGGGAACAATACATTACATGAATTTGAACCACAATGGTAGGGACCTATGTAAAGATCCAACATCTAGTTAGAATCAGATATTTTGTATAGTAGTTAAAGTTAGTTTCAGAGTTAGTTTTGTTAGTTAATTTCTTGTTCAAAGTTAGTTGTGAAATATCTATATATTTGTAAAATCACTGAATGTACAATCACTTTTGATAATAAGAAATCTTCTTTTACACCAAAGATGCTCTCATCTCTCCTGCTTCCATTCTTCTGAAATTAATATGGTATCAGTTTGATTTTTCTTCACATTTCTGCTGCAATTCTATTCGATTCTATATCGATTATTCATAGCATGTTACTTGGCTATATCGGTTCTTTGTCAACATTCATTTTCAAGATTCTTGAAACTTTGTTTCATCAACAATCATGGTGGAGGCTCCTGGATTGAGACCTGCCTTGAATCCAGCTGATGATTTCAGCTCCCCCTTCTACTTACACCCTAGTGATAACCCCGGCGCAGTAATAGTTTACGAACCGTTCACGGGCGAGAATTACATATCATGGAGTAGAGCAGTCTCTATGGCTCTAAGTGTCAAGAACAAGATTGCATTCATAGATGGATCCTTGGAAGTGCCATCTCCTTCATCTGTTCTTCTTTATGCTTGCTGGCAACGTGCCAACAATTTAGTCCTTTCTTGGATTCTAAACTCCATAGCCAAAGACATTCGTCAGAGTTTGCTTTATTTTTCTACAACAAAAGAGGTCTGGGATGAACTTCGAGTTCGGTATGTTCGAAGTGATGGTCCTCAGGTGTTTCATCTTGATAAGTCTCTCAGTTCCATCTCTCAAGGCTCCCTGTCAATCACTGCTTACTATAATTCTTTTAAAGGGCTGTGGGATGAGTATATTAACTATAGGCCAATCATAAAGTGTTCTTGTGACATCTCTACTCAAATGGCTACAATTCAACAACAAGATTCTGTCATCAAGTTTCTTGTAGGCCTACATGAATCATATTCTCAAATCAGAAGTCAGTTGCTTTTGGCCTCTCCTTTACCCTCTCTTTCCAAGATTTACTCATTATTGCTACAAGAAGAGACACAAAGAACTCTTCACAATTCCACAGATTTTGCAGTTCACATTGACTCATCCATGGCAATGTTGGCTAGACAGGGATTTAATCCAAAATTTCAAAACAAAGACAAGAAAAAGGCAAAATGTTCTCATTGTGGTTTTACTGGTCATAATATAGACAAGTGTTTCCAAATTATTGGATATCCTCCAGGCTGGAAAGGTCCAAAGGGACCTAGAACATTTTCTGATTCAAAAAGCAGTGCTAAAAATGTTCAGACTGCCTCTAATGTGATTCAGTCCTCTGATCAAAAGGACACTCCTATGGAAAATCCCTTATTCTCTCATGATTTAGTTGAAAAGTTTCTAACTTTTGCTAAAAGTGTACAATCCAATGATTCTACACAGGTTTCTGCTCAATGCAACTCTGCCATTAATCAGTCATTCCCTACTGTTACTGATACATGTATATTTCCTGCTGTTTGTTTTGCTGCATTTAATAAAGGTAATTTCAATTGGATATTAGATACAGGTGCCACGGATCATATGATCTGCGACACTTCCCTTTACACTAACAATCATGTACAGGTATCAATTCCCATCCATTTACCTAATGGAAATATGACATATGCTACTCATGTTGGTGATGTCAAAATTACTGAATCTTTAGTCTTACACAAGGCATTGTGTGTGCCCTCTTTTTCTTATAATTTAATCTCTATATCTCAACTTACCAAATCCTCTCATCTTGCTATACATTTTTTGTCTTCTAAATGTCTACTACAGGACATGAACACAATGAAGATGATTGGTTTTGCTGAGGAGAAAAGTGGTTTATATCATTTACATCTTCCTGCTGCTGCTGCTGCTATGTCCATTTCAAATACTAGTATTTGGCATTCTAGATTAGGACATATTTCTGCTAAAAGATTGTCTTTAATTCCTCAGATAGCTTCTTCTAAATGTACAAACTTTGATTCTTGTGATGTTTGTCATTTTGCTAAACAAAAGAAATTACCCTTCTATACAAGTTCTAGTTGTTCTCAATCTATTTTTGATTTAGTAAATTGTGATATCTGGGGGCCCTTTTCTACAATATCTCATAATGGTTTCAAGTGTTTTTTAACTATTGTAGATGATTATTCTAGGTGCACTTGGATATACACGATTAAAACAAAATCAGAGACTAAAGTTCATTTACAAACTTTCTATTGTTCTGTTCTTACTCAAATTAACATTAAGATAAAATGCTTAAGGTCTGATAATGGCCTTGAATTTTTGCTTCCCAACTTTTATAAATAACATGGTATTATTCATCAAACAACATGTGTAGAAACACCACAACAAAATGGTATTGTTAAAAGAAAACACCAACACCTTTTACAAGTTGCAAGAGCTCTCCTTTTTCAGTCTAACCTCCCTTTAAAATTATGGGATGAGTCTGTTTTGACGGCTGCACATATCATTAATAGAGTGCCCACTCCTATCTTAGGGAATAAGACTCCTTTTGAGAAGCTTTTTAATAAAACTCCTGATTATTCTCACCTTAAGACTTTTGGTTGTCTTGCCTATGCTTCTACTCTTACAGCTCATAGGAACAAATTGGAGCCAAGGGCTTCAAAATGTGTTTTCATAGGATATCCTTTTGGAACAAAAGGCTATAAACTTTTTGATCTTAACAAACAAATTGTGTTCATATCTAGGAATATTAAGTTTTGTGAAAATATTTTTCCTTTCAAAAATACTCAGTCCACAATTGATCAATTTACAGATGTTTATTCTCAAGCACCTATGTTTACAAATTGCTTTTCTGAGGTCAGTCCAATGCAGCCTTCACAAACAGGAGTTTCAAACACAAGTCCTGATCATGATACTCATGGAATCTCAAATAAAAATATTCCTGTGGTTTTATCAATGGAACAGGAAACAGATACTTCTCAAGTTATACCAGTACAACAGGAACAATGCTTTACTACTCATGAAGAAAATTCTGATAACAGTGCAGAGAACTCTCAACTTGAAATAAGGAGGTCTACTAGAAGTAGACATATTCCTTCATATCTGCAAGTATATGATTATGGAATTCCACCTTCTCTTAAGCCTAACCACTCGCACAAAATTCAACCGGTAAACAATATTGCATCTCTAATTTCCTTTCTACTAACCAGGTTATCATTCAACATACCAAGTTTACAGCAACTATTAGCCAAATAATAGAGCCAAAAACATACAAACAAGCTAGTACTTCTATAGAGTGGCAGGATGCTATGAACAAAGAGGTACAAGCACTTGAGAAAAACAATACATGGGTTTTGGTTGATTTACCAAAGGGCAAGCACTGTATTGGATGCAAATGGGTCTATAAGGTTAAATACAAGTCCGATGGGTCTATAGAAAGATACAAAGCACGGCTAGTAGCCAAAGGCTACACACAAGAAGAAGGATTGGATTACTTTGATATATTTTCACCAGTGGCAAAGTTGACAACAGTCAGACTAGTTCTTGCTATTGCTGCTTCTAAGAACTGGTTTCTTCATCAATTGGATGTGAACAATGCCTTTTTGCATGGGGATTTGGATGAAGAGGTGTACATGACTCCACCTCCTGGTTATTGTAGTCCAACTGACAAAAGAGTATGCAAGTTAACTAAGAGTCTTTATGGCCTCAAACAAGCATCTAGACAGTGGTTTCAGAAACTCACTTCTTGTCTCATTACCTATGGATTTTCACAGGCAAAGTCTGATAGCTCTCTCTTTATTAAATCCAATTCTACTAATATTCTTATTTTGTGTGTTTATGTAGATGATATCATATTGGTTGGTAACAACATTCAAGATATTCAGGCTATAAAAACACATTTGGATGCTACTTTTACAATCAAAGACCTTGGCCAACTCAAATACATTCTTGGTATTGAAATTGCAAGGAACAAACAAGGAATAACTCTATGTCAAAGGAAATATGCACTTGATCTCTTGACTGAAACAGGATATCTAGGTTGCAAGCCATGTTCAACACCTATGGATCCTAAATCTGATTTATCAAGCAACAGTGGTGATCCTCTCCCTAATTCATCTGTCTATAGAAGGCTGGTTGGCAGACTACTCTACCTCACCATTACAAGACCAGACTTATCTTACAGCATCCAGACACTCAGCCAATTTATGTCCAAACCCACTTCTACACATTTAGCAGCTGCACATAGAGTCTTAAGATATATAAAATAAACCCCGTGTAAGGGACTTTTCTACTCATCAAATTCATCTTTACAGCTAAAGGGCTTTTGTGATGCAGACTGGGCAAGGTGCAAGGAAACTAGAAGGAGCATAAGTGGATTTGCAGTGTTCCTAGGAGATTCCTTAATATCTTGGAAAGCAAAGAAACAACCAACAATTAGTAGAAGCTCCACAGAAGCAGAATATAGAGCTGTGGCATTAATTTCATGTGAAGTCCAATGGCTTGTCTATTTACTACATGGTATAAAGATCCAACATCCTCAACCAGCACTTATTTACACAGACAGTAAATCAGCTTATTGCATTGCTCAGAATCTATGTCATCATGAACGTACTAAACACATCCAACTAGATTGTCACTTTGTAAGAGAGAAGATACAAGAAGGCCTTATTAAGCTAATTCATATAGCTGCCATTCATCAAGCAGCTGATATTCTTACTATACCTCTACATCCTAATCTATTTCAACATTGTATCAACAAGTTGAGCATGATGAACATCCATGCTCCACTTGCGGGGGAGTGTAAAGATCCAACATCTAGTTAGAATCAGATGTTTTGTATAGTAGTTAAAGTTAGTTTCAGAGTTAGTTTTGTTAGTTAATTTACTGTTCAAAGTTAGTTGTGAAATATCTATATATTTGTAAAATCACTGAATGTACAATCACTTTTGATGAAATCTTCTTTTACACCAAAGATGCTCTCATCTCTCCTGCTTCCATTCTTCTGAAATTAATAACCTACTTGCACCTAAAGGGTAGCGATTGAATATCATTCTACTTTTAGATCTCTTTTTTCCTTTTTTTTTAATCCCAAATGTGATTAAGGTGCGATTTTCCAGAAAATGTACTATTTATTCACTTTTACTTGTTCTCTCACCAATCACATCTAATTATTTTTCGAAAAAATCATCAAAACCACTCGTCATTATTACACATTTTCTCATAAATTTCACTATTCACTCGTTCACACATTTCCAATCACGAATTATATACAATCATTGTTTTACTATTTCTATATCCAATCAACTTTCATCATTACATTTTCATCGCATATCCAATCGAGTTGTCAAAAATATTCATTCTTTATTCAAATTATTTTTCATCATTATTCTCAAGCAAGAAAAACTATAATCAATCAATCTCACTTTATCAGATTGGTAGTTTCCAACTTTCCATCAACTGCGTCAAAACAATAAATCGCATTCAACACCAACAAAGACGTCAATGCACATCTTACAAATAGTGCACTTTGACCGTTGTAGTCGATGCTATCCACTTGGATAGCTATCCAAGTGGGTTCTATACCATTGGATTAACACACATCCATGTGTATGTGTATATGTATGTGTTGATCTAACGGTAAACTCATTTAGGTAGCTACCCAAGTGGGTAGCATCTACTTACCCTTCTTCCTCAGGCTTTATTAATAGCAGTTGTTGCCTGTTGGCACTGGTTATACAACCTCAGATGAGGCAAAAGTTTAATGGCAAAATCTAATTGAAGTGCAAATTTTAATGCCATCGAGGTGGATTTTAATTTATAATAGCCAATGTTTTTAAATCCGGACCGGAGATCGAACCGGATTAATAACTGGGTCATTGGGTCACTGGTTCAACCGGTTAAACCTTTCTAAAAAATCGGTTAACCCATATGCATACACATATATATGTACAAATGTAAAAGATAAATACAAGAACAAATGTAAAAATATCAAATACATATAAAATAAAAATAAATTTAATAAATTATAATATTCAAATATATGTATAAATTGAATATAAGGAAAAGTTATATGTAAATTTACCAAATACTTTTCTATTTGTAGTTAAATAAAGAAAATTTTGCTTGAAAAAAAATTGAACCGGGCTAACTGGGTCACCGATTTCCGGGTTTATTATCGGGTTTGACCGGGTGGCAACGGTTTTTTAGTCACTCGGTTTTAATTTAGAACCGAACCGGACATGTGACCGGTTCCCGGTTAAACCGGTTGAACTGGCCGGTCCGGTCCGGATTTCAAAACATTGATAATAGCACCACAAAAATTAACACAAGATGAAAACGAAGTATATAACAACTATAGTCAGAAATAATATTGTAGACAGAAGAAAACAATATTATTCAAAAGATGATTCGTTTTCGAGACGATACAATATACGATACAAAATATTGGCTCTACCACCAGCAATATGTAATATAGCACCGGGCCGATTGTAAATGTGAGCCATTAAACTTGCTAATCATCCATGTTCTTCATGTATTCTTTAGAAAGCTTACTTTCCATTATTAGCTTTTGCTCTTTAATGAGATCATATCCCGATTCAAGTAAAGCTTCCAGTGTTTGCTGTACAAGTGAAAAATGCAACACACAGATAATTAGATGCCTCATCTAACGAGAAAGAAAATCATTCAATAGAACAAATTAATCAGGATTGCAGAACGATACAAGATAAGTATTTCAAACTTTTAGGATATTACAACTCCTTTAGTAATTTTAATCATGTTGTTTGTTTATATTCCCGTGGTCTTCCACAGTATATAGCTAAAGTTTAAGTAACAGTATCTATTTCCACATGATGATTTTCGTAAGTCGAATCTCAAAATTGAGTTATGAACATTTTATTACTGTTTCTTTCTTCTATCTGGTCATATTCATCTTTGACTACTACATTTTGGGGTGTACAATATTGGATTTAACTGCAAGCCTGTTAACTCTTGTTTCATATTAGTTTAAACCACTATTAAGATTCAAAACCATGCAATTTTCTTATTTTCGCAGACATTCAATTGAATATCAAGCCTTGATCCATCCCAATGCGAAAACGTGCGATCTCTATGTTCTTTCTTTTCAACGTACATGCCCTGCCTCTTAAATTGCGTATATTCCAACAAATAAATGGAACAGTAGAAACTTTTCTAAAAGATGGACAATCTATAGGGAAAAACCAGTTAGCAACATAAGCTTAGTATTATTCAAATTCAATATGATACCTTCGGGGCGGTAAATACTGGAAGTTTTCCATCCTTTTTCTGTTTGAAAAGTCTGCTACCAAGATTTTCAGCACCTCCAGCATCGTTTACCCACTGCCCCAAAAAAAATAAACAAATAAAGAAAGAAAGAAAGAAAAGGTAAATAGATAAACAAATAAGATAAATAAATGAACAGAAAGATAGAAAGGAAAAAAAGGAATGGATGTTCTTTAGCAGCCAGAAAGCTCATATACCATAAAAAATACCCAGACGTATACTAGAGCTACTATGTGGACTAACAAACAAAAATGAAAAAAGGCACCCTAAGATTTAGAGGAGGAAATATGCTTCTCATTAGTTTCCAAGCATCAAATAATTTTCTATCAAAAGTATGTATGATATTCGTGTCAGCAGTTCTTACTTTTTGTTACAAAAAACGTAAGGACTGTTCATGCTTTCTATGGGATTAGGAGAGTACCTTTTCAAAGTTAAATACAAGTATACTATTTTTTTATTTAATTATGATCTCATGCATATTGGTCAGGCCTATAAACAAGCCCATAAAGCTTCAATCCTTGGGAAGACTTAAATTTCGTTAAAAAATTAATGACCCCACATGGACTAAGTACTTTATGCAAATATATGTGTTATCAACGATTTCTTCAAATGTCATTAGAAGTTTCATAACCTAGGGTCTAACATGCTTTTGAATTTCATAACCAGCCAACGAGATTAGGATTTGATAGGAAGGATGTAGGTAAAATGTGTACAATACTCCCATTCATCAACAATCATGGATCATTTTGAGTTAACTTCTTGAATGTTTTCTTAAGAATGCCATCAATGTCGCCAAATGTAAAATGTTTATTCTGTAAAAGTAACCAGGAAAATCCTAAAAGCCATACCATTAGGAAGAACTAAAGGAAACCAACAGTGATATACCAAAGGACCTTTTTGAAACTTTTGACAGGTACCTTTAGGATTGAGCGGTCATATGTTCTTGACCTAAGAGCACCATAAAAGTCCAATGCTGCCACACAGACAAAACAGAAATGAGGAGAGAAAACGCAAAAAACATATGCATAAGGATATATATGTGGCTTCACTTTTACGTTTGTTTATTTTCTTATAATATTCTTTGCTTATAGTCATCCACAATTGATATTTAGAAAAACTTAGACGCCACAGGATCATCCTAAACTCCGAAAATCTGCTGCAAAGACTTCTAAATAATCATATCATATGCATCTTTTACTACTTACTTAATCCAGATAAAATGGCATAAGAAGCAAATTAGATTTAGAAAATCATTATACAAGAAATAGAATAATAAGCATAACCTAATTAAGACAAACATGTAGCTCAACCTCTTCAATTGCCCAAATAAATAATTCATAATCTGGGATATTTAATTGCATATACAAAACTAATGCTTACGAAAGACAAACATGATGGTACCTTGATTAGGAAATTTGCTAACAATGCTGACAACCTCATCTCTTGTTATGCCATCTTTCTCATACATTCTCTGAACAATGTTTACAATGTCATCTTGAGTGGGTTGCCTGCACAAGAGAATTTATCCTAAGAGCCAAATGAGGGCAGAGAACAACTTTATTGTTTTAGTGACACAATAAGTATGACTGATTAAATTTTCTTAAACCACAATTTGAACAAGTTTTTGGTATCTATTTGTCTACAAAATCTAGTCGAAAACTACAGCAGCACTATGTATATTTGCTGATAGAATTAAGTTTTGAATTGTTTAAAAGAGCAAACATGGCAGCATGAGTTTAAAGATCATCACATATTATGTTTCCCCCAAATTCAAGAAAGTCTTATCCTTTAAGTATTTGGGATCGACTACGTGGGTTCTCTTCTTGTACTCTACTCGATGAAGTGAACACATTGAACCAGATGCAGTCATATCCTTTAAAATCAATATGGTGCCATATCAACAGTACAATCAAATATTTATTATGGCAACAACCCAAAACTCGGGATTAGGAGTTACCAGTAGAACTTATCCATCCTTCCATCACGGATCAATGGAGCATAAATTGTTGTAAGATCATTTCCCGTGACAATAATTGGGATTCTGTTTGTAATGTCCGTTTCTCTCCACACTTGCCCTATACTTACTCTTGTAGGATTATCTGCTATATTCATGAGAGTCCCAACCACGATCTGGGTATTTACTGTCATTTGAGTGTTACCTTGGGGTGGAAACAGAAAAATACATGTCAGGAATCTTATCGACTAGATCTCATGATACAGCTATGCAACCATAACAAAGCATGTGACAAAACATTCAAGGAGGTTCTTAAAGCAGTGGAACTTTAAACATTATTTGACAGTTAAGAATTTCAATTTGAAAAAGTAACTCTTCTCACCAAATCTACCCAGTCCAGCATCAATATCATTGATCATCAAACAGCTCATTTTTCCTGTAACATTCAAACAAAACAGTACTAATTGTCAAATTACAGAAAGCTGAGAAAGAACAAAGAGTGACATTTATAACTCAGTAACATAAACTGAGATGTCTCTCCACATAGTTGTCTTACTGAACATAGTTTTTCTTGTAGTGTTTCAATTTTATAGTTCCACTTTCAATGAAAAAATGCATGGTAATTTTAAGGAAGTCATATTCAAGAATTTTATCTCTTTACCTGCATCATTTGTAAACTAGCTATGGGCTAGCAAATGTGCATCCAAGATAATGGTCAACCCAAAACACAATTTAAGAAATAATGAATAAGACCGATATTTTCGGCCAATTATGATACGCTGCATTATAACTTAAGCCCCCAAATACCACTTATAATTTGCAAATCTTTCCCGTCCACAAACAAAGTGGAAACACATAAACGAAATGTTAAAATCAATCCTGTCAGAACCTTTGGCATTCTCATCTATCACCACCACATTTTAGGCCGCCAAACTACAGATATTACTGGCCACTCAGCATGACACCACTCAAGGTCAGATTCGTGATACAGTCACACTCAGCTATGCTTGGCCCAAAAGAGTGGTCCAGGAGTAGGTCAAAGAACAACAATTCTTTTTTGGCCTATTTCCATTTGACCCTTGTTTAACCTTGTATACAATGAAACCCACCTCTCTTTCTCAACAATTTCACGTTTCAAAGCCTAAATCTGATGTGAAACAAACCCATTGCTCTTAGCCCCTGGTAGAATAACCAAAGAGGAATATTATCATTAATTTGGCAGATTACAAAGGTGTAAGGATTGATACTGATGATCAACATATCTCTTCACAGCTTAAATATGTTGGTCACACTCACCTTTATAAACCATAACTCATCTAGTCGAATATCAATTCATAAAAGCAGCTAACCAGCATAATGTTTGAATCTTGTTCATTGGTACTTAGCATACAATCAGACACAATAATAAGGAACGTTTTACAACAATTCTGGTGACACTGCAGAAACAAATTGCCCAGTTGTCACCAAAACATAAATTTGATGTTGGAGGCTGAAGGTGACATTGTGGATCACCCATTTTCCAATCAGACAAAAAGTATAGAGACACATAGCACGACATTAAATCCGTAGAAAATGACAAGTCATATATGCAGTTATATATTCAGTTTTAGTCTTTAGATTTCTACGTTCCATTAGCACCCTTCTAATAAAATAGATGTTTTCCACTCTATCATATGTAGTTAACGTCCTACTATTTAGCATCAAACGAAAAAACTAATAGAAGAAAAAAACATGTGATCCAAAATCGAGGTGCAAACTAAAGTGCATGATCAGTGACCAAAAGAATCTCAGGACTCTAGAGATACATGACAGTGAAAGTAATATGGTATCTAACTTGGTTCTGAACCACTTGAGAAGCAGTTCTGTACCGTTCACGTATCAATTTTCCTGGTTCTCCTACAGAAAGTATGATTAATCCCGATTAAATACCACCTGGTGAAAGCGTAGAAAGAAAAAAAGAAAAGAAATGAAAAGAACTTCCATAATCAAACCCATCAACTTACCTGCTCTTTCTGATTCCAATTCCCCAGCTGACATAATAATCGGTTCAACTCCCAATGCCCGGAAAATAAGCTCAGTTTGAAAAGTTTTGCCTTGTCCTTTTCCTCCCCAAATTCCTACAAAAAAACAAGTTCACAAAATTGTTATCAGATATTTGTTCTATATATTGTGATGAGCCATAAAACACCCCAATTCTTCAATGTTAACATTCAGAAATTGAGGGACAACATGATATATGGCAACTTCAAAAATAAGATGGCCCTAAATGGAAAGTGTTAAAGGCTGAGTTAATTTACTATCTTAACAAACAGGTAATCATTTCCAATTTGGAAATAAGAAAACATACATTGAACATTTAGAAGTTAAGATGACAATATGATAATCAAATTGTTACATTCAAGGGGACTTGGTATGACCCACATAATTGAAACGTACCCAATACGAGAGGGAGATGCCAAAACCACCAAGTGAGGTTCCATCCTAAACCAATTGGTGATAGGAGTAGCTCACTTGGCTTATAAGTTAGACTCTCTTCCTCTAATTAATCAATATGGGACAACTCACAAGTGACATATTTCATCAAAAATAGATAAACTTTTCTTTTTTTCTTATAAACGTGCTCTTGATTTTAATGTTGCAGTTAGTAAATCCGAGAAGAAAGAGAAGAACATTGAGATAGTTTCCTTGATTGTGCTATTTACCCTTGTATCTGTGACAACTTATTCTTTGCTCCTTTCATAGATTTATAGCAAAATGTAATCACCTAAAATTAATGGAACTTTGGCATTGAGAAGATGAGCAATGTAATTCTTCACAATGTGGCAAACTGCAATTGAAACAACATAAATATTAGATAAGTATGGGATACAGCAGAATTACCAGAATTGCAAAAAAGATGGATATTTAATCTGAGCAATGACAGAAACCACATATGCTTAACCAATTGTTCAGTAATTATTGAAATTAAGCTAGTCGATTAACAGAACTCGTGAAGTAGCACTACCATAAGAATTGACCACTAGAGCGGCGTTGTACTGCTACAGAAACAGACTAGACTAAGGAGGACAAACTGTAAAGGAAATTTCCCTATAGGTTAGACACAAGTTTCAATGAGAAATAAATGGAAACACATAATACACTGTAGGTTAAATGCCTGAATTGTAGACAAAGGTTATAAATAGATACTTACACATCTACCACTAAGCTAAATCGTTCCAACGACTCACAATTGTGTAGTTACGAGATTAATAACAATTAAAGTCAAGTATCCCTCATATGTTTCTCCATGTAACAGGGGCATATCTACATTGACATCATGTTCATCCTTAAGGTATTAATTTTGAAGAAATATTCCTTTAAGAATTAATTTTATATGCACTGGAAAGAGATAATCAGGGCCTAATCATTTGCAACTTGTGTCCAAAAGAAAACGAATACACTGGTGCCTTGACTGTGGGATTTGGAAACCAATCACAGCTTGAGTACAGAATCTACGCCTCTTATTTATGGGAATTTTCACGTTTTTTCTCATTATATATACACATACTCATACGTGCATATACATGTATGTAATTTTTTCTTATTTATTTTGTGTGTATGTGAGTGACTATGTTAATTCTAGTTCCACCAACAAACAAAAGAACAGTGTAAACGCTAAGTTCTTAAATAGAGCACAATGGAATCGACATGCTTGCTAAAAGGTATAACTAGGAAAATATCACTTCATATGAGGGCATTGACAACCCAGCCATGTACAGTTCTGCCCCAAATTTCATTTTCTTTGACTGGAAAATCCATCACTTTTAGATTGAATGACCTTACCGACTTTATCCTGTCATATAAAAATGAAACACAGTGCATAGATCAGATGAATTAAATACAACTTATAATCAAAGAAGAAGTTTAAAAAAGAAATAAAAAAAAAAAACTAGAATCAGCCATTAAAACAATAATGTACCATGAAAGCTGGTGCGATATAATAATCGCCTTGAAGATACTCGAAAGACCTTGTCGCCTTTTGCCGATAATCAAAAACAATATCCGCTGCCAAATTTCAACCAATAAAATAAATATCAAGTACTGTTAACACAAATTTCGGTGCCATTTCCAACCCACTTCAAAACTAAAATCCCAAAAACTAATTCACAAATGTAAATTATATTTTCTCTCAGGTTATACATACAGTCTTTGCCGAGGAAATTGCCGGTGAAGAGGTCATCAATGACGCCAGCCCTAGCCCCAACGGCGATATTCATGTTATCGGCCTCTGCCCCGAGCCTGTATAAGTAATCTTTGCCCTCAGAGTCCTTTGATTCCCATGAAGACTGTTCAGATAGCTTCTTTTCCTGTTTGCTCGCTGCATTTGAGTTTGGATTCTCGTTTCCTTCACTTTGGCTGCAACAAATTGTGAGAAAATTGGAGGGTTTTCTAGAGGCGAATTGGGAATTGAAAGGATTACACGAGAATTGGGATTTGATGAGAGAAGGGGAAATTTGGAAGCAGAGAGCCATGTTTAAAGTTTGGGGGTTTTGGTTTTTCTTTTTTCCAAAATTCCAATAAATTTGAGGCCTTTCAAGTTGGATTTCACAATTTCATAATTCAGTTTTGTCCGTTAACTTTATCTTGTATTTGGGCGTCACATCAGCTCCCAACTGGGAAAAGTAATATAATATATAATAAATAATAATAGGCAACTATGCTTATAGGGCTCGTTTGACTTCCATGATAAGTTGGGATTGGACTATTTATCCAGGAAAATCACACGTTTTGTTTCCAGGTTAGCAGCCCGTGATTTTATCCAAGGCCCGTGAGTGAATCCCAATTTGGGTTGATATCTTGTCCAGGGTGCACCCCTGTGATAATTTAATCCCAACTTTTACTTACTCTTGAAAGTTCTATTTTACCCTTCATTTTGGCCCATTAATTACATCTCTGCCCTTTTTTTCTCCAAATTTTCAGCCCATGCCCACATAAAAGGAAATTTTCGAACGGGAGATTTACAGAAACCCTACCTGCCTCAAAGTTCAACACAAGGTAAATTCTAAGCTGTACTATTCGATTTTTCCGTCTATTTGTTGTAATTATTGCCGGATTTTTATGTTCACAAATATATAGTTGGCTTGAGTAGATGATTTGTTTACGACAATCATGGACCGTGATTGTTTTTTCATTGAGGTGTTATGTTCGACAAAAGTTCAAAATCGATTCGATTATGAATACCCATTTTCGTTTGTTCTTGTTTAAATTTCCTATTTATGGTATTGTTCTCTCGATCTTTGTTTTAATTTCTTGGTATTTTTATTTCTCCATTTTTGTGAAAGGTACATTATCCCGCGTATCCCCACTCAATTGTTGGAGCTTCCAAGGTAATTTATTTTACTGAAATTAGTATTATGCTAATTAACTGAGTCATACATTTTGTCCCTTTTTTTAATTGTTAAGGATGGTTGTCAAGCTTCTGTATAAAATCCTTAAATGTTTATCAATTGTTTAAATTCACCGACCTTCTATTTTTTAGATTGTTAATCATTTCTCTAATGTTTTACTAGTTTACTAGGTGGGTATGGCTATAAATTTTTACTCAGACTTGAAGTTGTGACTTTTTGGTGTAATCTCGATGGTTTTTATAAGTTATTTCAATGCAGAACATATTTGAAAAGTATTAATTTTCTTAATCATCCAAGGCATCATTTATAGAATTCTGTTTTATCATTCTTTTCTTTGTAATGTATTAATATGAATATTAATCTGTATGTTATTTTATGTTTTTAAATAATAGATGCCATCGGACCAGATAGAGATTGTCCTGATCATAGAAGAGGTTATTACACTTATAAATTTTTTTTTTTGATGTTCGTCGGTCTTTATCAAACTTTGTTTATGAATGGACGTCGTGGTCGTCGTCCTCGTAGAAACTATAATGCTAGAGCAGTATACAGATTGGTTGACCGACTTCCGGATCAAATTACTCATATGCGCCATCTAATTAGTGTAAGTGATAAGGATTGTCTTGATCAACTACGAATGGATAGAAATGCGTTCGGTAGCTTATGTTTTTTGTTGGAGAATATTGGTGGCCTGGTCCGAACTAGGAATGTTTAGACTAGTGAACAAGTTGCCATATTTTTTACTATTTTAGCACATCATAAAAAGAATCATGTTGTGAAATTTGATTTCAAGAGGTCCGGGTACACTATTAGCAGACACTTCAATCTTGTTCTCCAAGCTGTTCTTAGGCTACATTCTATCTTATTGGTTAACCCAACACCAGTGGATGACAATTGCACAGATGATAGATGGAAATGGTTTAAGGTTAGAAAAATACTCCATCTATTACAATTGTCATGATTAATATATATTTTTAATTCCATATTGTATTAAATAACAATAATTTCACCCGTTTTCCACCTTTGTAAGGGTTGTCTTGGAGCTTTAGATGGAACTTACATTGAAGTGCAAGTCCCAATAAGTGTAAAGGCCAGACATAGAAATCGAAATGGAGACATTTCTGTTAACGTGCTGGGTGTGTGCGATCCATCAATGCAAGACACATATGTTTTGAGTGGATGGGAAGGTTCATTTGTTGATAGTCGTGGTACTACGGACGCTATTAATCGACCAAATGGTTTGAGAGTACCCACCGATATTGCTATCCTTTAGTAAAAATACCCTTTCTAACAAATATAAAATGAACACCAATACTAAAATACACAACATTAATTATTTTAGTCACTTCAAAAATCTTCTACTAATTTTTCAGGTAACTATTACTTGTGTGATTGTGGATACACTAATGGCCCGGGATTTCTAGCTCCATATCGTGGCGTTAGATATCATCTAGACGAGTGGTCTTCCGGACGGGCGGCTCCACAAAATCATAGGGAATCGTTCAACTTAAGGCACGCTAAGGCACGCAATATAATAGAACGATCTTGGAGTCTACTAAAGTATAGATGGGCAATTCTAAGGAGTAATTCATTCTATCCCATTAAGACTCATAATCGTATAATTATGGTCTGTTGTTTACTCCACAATTTCATTTGTACGGCGATGCCAGTTGATCCTTTAGAAGATGAAGTTCCAGAATTTATTGTCGGGGGGAGCAACACACAAGAACAAGAAGGGACTGATTATGTTGACCAAGTAGAAACGACTCAAATATGGACAAATTGGAGGGAAACACTTGCTATTTCTATGTACAATGAGTGGAGGGGCAATAGATAACACTTAGTCCATGATGTGTAATTGTTGACCAAGTAGTTGGAATTTATGTTTGTAAACTTTATTATGCAACTGGTGATTTTGAACCTCAGTATTCTGATTTTATGTAATTTTGAGTATTGTTTTGTGTTGATTTTCAAGTTTATTATGTTAAGTGAATGGCATTTTGATTGGTCTCTTTGTATTCCTGGTATTGTAATTGTATGCCCCTTATAATTTTCCCTCTTTCGTCTTTCCTCATGTGCCTCATTTGATCAATTCCATAACACAAGTAGGGAGGACAACTTTTTGCGTTCACTCTATATAAATGGCAATGCTTGCCCTCCGAGTTGCATATATCAAATTCAATCACGTTTAAGTGCAAAATGATTTTCAAAGGTCAATACTGACTATGTTATATTGAAAAAATGGGTGTTGCAAATTCATTACAGGTTGCTAAGAAACTAGAATTTTCATTTATAAGGCAAAATAATAATTGCAACTGCATAGCAAATTGTTAACCTCAGTATTCTAATTCATTGCATGTTTTACGTTTAAAGTAATTTTTTATGTAATCTAACTGATATCTGCCAGCATTGAAATAAATGAGTCATCCGCAAATGTTGGAAAGAGTGGGCCTACTCGCAGTGTGAAACGTAGCTGGAGTTCCCAGGAGGAAAATGTTTTGTTACATTCATTGAAAGAAATAGTTGTGAGCGGGTACAAGTGTGATAATGGTTTTAAAGCTAGATATCAAGGATTATTGTAGAAGTCAATGATACAGGCATTTCCCTGAACAGACTTACGAGCCGAACCACATATCGCGTCCAAAATTCACGTATGGAAGAAAAATTATGGTTCCTTATGCATGATGTTTCGTACATCGGGGTTTGGTTGGGATGATGCAAAAAACATGATCACTGTCGAGAACGATATCATTTGGAACGATTATGTTAAGGTTCGTATGATATATATGCTCGCAACTATTACATTCTTAAATATGTGGAAAACTATCACCTTATCCTTGTTTTTTTTAAATTTATTACAATTGTACATCACAACTGACATGAAGAAAATTTCATCCAACAGACAGATGCCAATGCCAAGTCAATGAGGTATAAATCATGGCCTATGTACAACGATTGGTCGGAAATTTTTGGCAAGGACCGAGCAACCGGTGAAAATGCTGAAGCTTTTGCCGATATTGTGCAAGACATCATGAGTAGTGGTCAAACAAATAGGGGAACAAACAATGATAATCCAAGTCATAGATATACTAGTCCACGAGTCGAAGTAGGATACAACTCTCGCTACCGTGGTGGCGAGACTAATGCGAGTGAGAAAACTCGAAAATCTAAAAAGAAAAAACATTTGAATGCCATAGAAGAATGGTTTCTCGATATGATGGGTTCATTTTGTGATAAAGCTAAAAATTGTTTGGGTGATCTTGCGCAACGAATTGGTTTTGAACAAGACACAAGGCAACAACGAAAGGCCGTGTTCGAAGCACTACAACCGATGGAATTTCTTTCAGTTGAGGAGAAACTGGCTATAGCGAAGCAATTATGGAACAACACACAAGATCTTGACTTGTTCTTCAGCTTAGCCGACGAATTCAAGGGAGTCATGGTCAAGATGATGCGTGATGGGAGACTATGAAATTGCCCCCCAACCAAAAAAAAATGCACTTGACTTGTAATGTGCTATGTTCAGCCACCTACTAAATTAATGGTTTCTCATTTTGATTTTGGCATATTTTGGACAAACTGTGTTTTTGTTTATTAGGTGGCGACTATTTATTATGGCAGTACAATCCTTATTTATTTTTTAAGCTTCTGTAATGAAGACAATTTGTACTGATGGTGTGAAATATTTACTATTGCATTATTATGGAATTTTGAGGACAATTTCACATGCATTTATCTAGTGTTGTCTTTTCTGTATTTATTATGGTAGTTGATGTTTAATGTTAGATGGGTTTGTATGACAGATCTTTTGCATTTAAGACACTATTTGGTAGAAGAAATAAATATTGCATCTACCTTGTACTACCTACAAAGATGTAGTCAATTTTGTATTATAAATCCCAAGTCAGTAGACCGTCTTTTGCATTCCACTTTGAACACTTCAACTTATCTCCATTGCAGGTTGGTTCTATTTAGAATTCTTTTTTAATTAGGCCACAATTTTTGTACAGATTTCTGTAATGGTTATACGTTTGGTAGCATAGTAATATAATAGTTACTTTTTGCTTATGTGCCAAGCAGAGTGATTAATCAATAATGTTTTATATCATTTATAATTGTAGATATCATGGTGCAAACAAGAAACCAACTTGTTCACTCAAATTGGCGTGGGGTGGAATGGACCGAACTAGAGGAGGACGCATGCTACGAGATATTCCACGATTTCTATCGGCAAACAAACAACCTAAACGATACAACTGTTTTTAACGCAATCTTTTTCGATTTATCACATTCGTTGAGCGAGAGAATGCAAAAATATTATTCGATGGAGAAAGTAAGGGCAAAGATACTTAGGCTCCGGACACACTATGACGAGTTTGTTAAGTTTAAAGGATTGTCGGGCGTTATAATTCAATGTAAAAACCCATATGGTGAAGATTCTTCCACTTTATTGGATACGTATTAGAAAGGTAATATTTTTATTATGCAAAAAAAATTACAACTTACTTATTAATTGAAATATATATTTTTCGAAAACTTGGAATAACTTGTTCTTCAGGCTAATGAGTTAAAATATGAAACCAATTTTTGTCGAGACCAATATCCAACGATATTTTAGGATGAATGGGTTCCTATGTTTCTTAAATGCCAAGAGACATTCCATACAAGAAGAGCCGATATAGATTTTCATACCGATAGCGGTGATTATTCGGATGGGCTCTCATCCAACGAGTCGATGCACCTTGGGAAAGTGAGGATGACGTCCATGTAGAGTGGGAGTTTGCAGGCATGGTTGGACCACCTTCCCCCGTTACGGACGATGGAGACAAATCCTCAGGTGGAAGCATATGATATTGTCGGCATTGTATTAATATATTCTACGGTTGTCTATTTTTTTATGTCCCTCGTTTAATATTATGTCCTTATTTTATCAGATACCTCAATTTTTTTTGAGGCAATCAGATACCTCAAATTTAGCAACACGCATTTCAGTTAATTAATTTACATACTAATTTTTTTTTGAATAAATTCGAGAAGATAAATAAAAAATGAAAAAGAGTCGTCCTGATCACAGGCTGATCAGGTAGCCAAACAAGAAAGCCTGGAAATAGTCATAAACAAAAAAAAATGGTCACAAGCCGACCAGATGGCTGAATGGTTGGGGCCTCGTTAAAACCTCCCAAGGTAAAACTCACCCTTGTGGGAAAAACTCTTGGCAGGAAAAAGAGTACCCCCATGAAGAAAGGCGTCCCAAACGATACCACCAAAAAACCCAGACGCATTAGCTTACAAACCTATAATGGGACTGGCCAACATAATCCTCTGTGAGAGATGATATGATAGGAGGCACTCCCCACCAAGTCTTAGAGTGCGATCTCTTACTAAGTAAGTCGGCCACCCGACTGCCTTCCCAGAAAATGTGTGAGACCACCAAATCCATCTGGGGGAGAAGGTGCATAGTGTAATGCCACTTGCTAAGATGGCGCCAGGGGACCCCTTCGGATCGCTTCTGGAGCAACTCACCACATAAACAGAATCTAACTCCAGCCAAAGTTGAGTCCAACCCTTCTCAAATGCATAATGGATGGCCCACATAGCCGCCACCAATTCTACCTCAAAAGCAAAACCCGAGCCACAACGTTCCACAAAGCAACCACAAAAGAAGCCTCTGCAGTTTCGGAAGACCCCCGAAGCTGTAAGGCATCCAGGAGTCCCTGAAGCACTACCGTCCATGTTCACCTTGATCCAACCTGAGAGGGGTTTTTGCCAAGTAAACTGCACAATCTTCGGAGCCTGTCTAGACCGCCCGGGTACCCGAAGTCTCCGAAGAATGAAAAGGTCGTGTTGATCATTATGTATGCAATCCCGATCTAAGGAAGAAGATTCCAGAATGAGAACGCGAAGGCGGAGGATGGCCGCATCCACTGTCCATGTTTTGTCATTGAAAGTCAAGTCGTTCCGGATCTGCCAGATACAGGATAACACTGCCACGCGCCATAAGAAGGCCACCTGCTCACTGAAATGAAAACTCATTAAACGCACCAGGAATTCATTAAAGTTATAAGACATAAAATTGCGGACATCAAAAGAGTCAAAGATCCATCGCCAAAGGGCCCCTGCAAAAACACGAGATACGAGCAAATGATCAACAGATTCAAAGAAGAAAGACAATAAAGACCGCAGCGAGGGCCAATGAAGGAACCCCTAGGACGCAAAGATATCCAATACCGCTTGATCAATTGTGGATAACTCTCCATGCCACAATCGAACGTCATTCCAGGATATGAGGTGACCAAATTCAGGAACTCCACTGGACCACCGGAGAGTGGGGGCGCAAATGAGAGTAAGCTGATTTCGAAGTGATGATCCCATCATCAGAATTCATCCAAATGCGCGTATCATTCGAAGCCAGAGCAATGGGGACTCGAACAATATCCCGGACCAGATCCAAGTAAGCCTCAATGAACGAGAAGGTGAAGTGCCAGGACCCGTCATAGAAGTAATCCGAGATACGATGCCGAAATAAATGTTTGTATTCCTGCGGGATACCAATCCTGTCGGCAATGGCATAACCCAACCAGTTGTCAAACCAAAATAGACTACGGAGTTACACCTGGGGATCCAACGAGAGTCCTCCAAGAAACCCGTAATGCAAGGCCGAATCCCGGTCTAGATGGAAGAGGGGATAAACGAATGACGGAGAGAACCATCCAAAGTCAAAAAACATTTTCTGAGGATTTTGTAAATCAAAGAATCTGAATTCATAACCTTCCAACCCAGCTTCTTCAGGAACGCATTATTAACAATAATAATTTAGCGGACGCCCAGCCCCTCTTCGGCCTGTGGCACACAACAACGATTCCAATTTACCACCACCAAACCCTTAGAGTTGACATCACCAGTCCAGATAAAATTACACATTGCCTTTTCCATTTGCAGTAACAATGTTCGAGGCCACTTGTAAACCATCATCGTGTGCACAAAGGAGCTGGTAATCACTTAATTAACCGAGCAGACACGACGAACAATAGATAAAGATGTCCCTTTCCACCTTCTAAACTTCAGAATCACCTTATCAAAGACGGGTTGTAAATCTGCCACCTTGGGAGCACCTTTGAAAATAGGGGCTCCCAAATAAACTGTTGGGAAGGCCCCAACATGAATACCCATGATCTTCTGTATACGGCCACACACATGATTAGAGACCCGGTTGCCGAAGTAGATTTTGGATTTTTGAGGATTGAAGGCCTGCCCCGAGATATCTGCATAAAGCATGAGGATCTGAAGAAGAGTGTGTGCATTTGCCGAAGAGGCCCCGCACATAATCACATTATCATCCGCGTACATAATAGATGAAGGAAAAATGATTTTCTTTGGCGTCATAAATGTTGAAGTTGATTCTGGATAACTGCATCATCAATAAATCTGCTCAGCACTTCCTCCGCAATGCAAAAGAGTAAGGGAGACAAAGGATCGCCCTGTCTAACCCCTCGAAAACAAGAGAAATAGCCCACAGGCGACCCATTCAACAAAATGGAAATTCTGGAGGATCGAAGAATAATTTCAATCCAGTGAACGAACACCTCCAAAAAACCAAAACAACACAAAATGTGTAGCAAAAAGCCCCAATTAATAGTATCAAAGGCCTTGCGGATATCAATTTTCAAAATCATGTTGGTATCAGTCGTGAATCTTCCTGCCCGGGATAAAACCAAAGTGTGTAGGAGACAAATAAGTAGAAATGATAGAACCCAGTCGAGTCGCCACGATCTTGGTAATGATCTTAAAAAGAAAATTGCTCATAACGATTGGCCGAAAGTTCTCAATAACATTAGCATCCTTAGTCTTTGGAATGAGCGCCATAAAACTAGCGTTCAGTCCCGTAGGAAGGGACGCATTAACGAAGAAGAAACAGACCGTGGCCACTACATCTGCTGAAATAACGTCCCAAAAGTGGCGATAAAACATCCCGTTGAAACCGTCCGGCCCCGGAGAACTATCCGAACCCATATCAAAAGTCACATCATTAATCTCCGACTCCGAAGGAATAGCCGTCAAAAGAGCGTTATCCGTCGTGCCAACCCTAGAAGAAATTACCTGATCAACCAAAGAATAGTCTGAACTGGTGTGTCCTATATTGGCAAAGAGCTCCGTATAAAAGGAAATGATGTGATTCCCAAGAACAACTGGGTCATCTGAGTAGCTACCATCGATCATCAGACCCTGGATCCCTAAGCGTCCACTATGAATCTGACAATGACGATGGAAAAATGCAGTGTTACGATCCCTATCCTTCAGCCAAGCCGAGTGGGCTTTTCGCTTGTGAATTGATTGTAATAACAACGTGTGAGACAAAGCATTCTGAGCTTCCAGTTCCATGTCACGATGCGCAGTAGTGAAGCCCATGGACTCAATATCTGCCTGAATCTGACGAACTTTCTCCATCTGGTTATCCACCTGACGATTAATATCCCCAAAGACATCTTTATTCCAAACCTTAATAGTCTGTCGCAACCTCTTGAGTTTCCACATGACGCGCAACATAGGGTTGGGCAACGCGCACGGGAGGGCCCAAGAAGCAGTAACAATACTCCGAAAAGAATCATGATAAATCCACATGCTACTGAAACGGAATGGGACCGGCCCCCTGAGGACAGAGGAAGAACAAGAAACCAAAGTGGGATGGTGGTTCGAGCCAATACGAGGAAGAACCAAGCCCTTAACAAATTGCCAAAGAGAGAAAAATCGACACGTTGCTAAGGCTCGATCCAATTTCGCCTGGAGAAGGGAAAGAGGCGTACGGGGGGAGCACCAAGTGAACGAATTTCCCGTAGTCTGCACAGGGAACAACCCAGTGTCCTCTAAAAAGTCCCTGAAATCCTGACAAGAGGCCTGGGATAGAATACTACTGCCCGAACACTCATGATGACCCAAAATAACGTTAAAGTCCCCAATAAGCATCAGATCATCAAGACCCAAATTCCTCAACTCCAGCCAAAGCATGCACCGAGCAATATGATCACATAAATCATGAGCAAAACCAATATGAAAAACCATAGAACCCAATCGAACTTGCAGAACAATACACTGAGAAGAAGACCAAACTTGATTTAGAACGGAGATACCAGCATCACAGAAGACCCAAATATCAGCCCGGCCGTTTGCCCGAAAGCTCTGACCCATGAAACTCAAACCCAAACTACTCCAATAAGAATCTAAAATTGAGGAAATGTCCACCTTAGGCTCACAAATAGCTAAAATAGAAGTTTTATGCTTCTGACATAAAGCCTTAAGAACATTACGAGAAACAATGCTCCCAATCCCCTGGATGTTCCAGAAGATGCAATTCATTGAGACGGTGGGGATGTCGCCCATGTTGAACGCATGGTAAAAACAAGAGCATGGTGAGCTGCAGAATCCGATGATTGAGCGTTAGCCACTTCATCTGCGTACTCTGCCCATCTTTTTGAAGCTGCAAAATCTAACTCATTCGGTCCTGGGCGATCCGGCTTAATTGTAATGTCATGAATTGCCGGCGATGGACCTTGAGTAACACTCTGAAGTAATCTGGATTTAGCCGAGTCAAGTGAGTTGTCCTGGAAGGCACGACTAAGAGCACGGATATGCTTCTCCAATGGATGCTGAACCGTAAGAGGCAGAATAGTGGAGAAGGAGCGGGTGTTGGAAGGAGGAGCCTTGGGGACCGGTTACCTAGTTGGCAGATCTATCTGAGAATCCGGGATGGTTGGTCGGGGGCGTCATCTGAAGAAAGTGCCTCAAAAGTATTACCAAGGTGTATATCCGAAGGGCAAGTGACTATTGAGTCATCAACGGCCTTGCCCTTGTCCTGCTGCACAGGACGATAAACTTTACGAACTCTGGAACGACCTCTTTGAACCAACTTCGGACGTCCCTCCGGTGCCCTGGAGCAACCGTGAGAGGGGCTCGTGTGCCTATCCGTAGTCGTGTTACCCGTAGTAGAAATACGACAAGAAGCAGTCGCATGTCTCGTAACGTTACACTTAGCACAAAACTCTGGCAGTTTCTCATATCCCACCGACGCAAAGGAACACTGGCCAACCTGTTGCACCATAATGTGGTCCTCCAGTGGTTTTGCAAGATCAATATCTACAAAAACCCGAATGAAATGTCCAATAGATCCGTCAAGAGAGCGCTGATCAATTTGGATCGGATTACCAATCGCGTTGGCGATCCCCAAGATAGTATTGGGATCCCAATATTCCAGACCGAGCTCGAAGATACGGACCCAAACACTGGCAACCAAAGTGTACACCTTGTATGGATTGAAATCTGGGACCCAAGGAGAGAGCCGAATAGTGCCCGGATTAAGCGCCCAATTGAGACGTAGTTGAGCAGGAGCTCGATCCTGCGTATTAAAAAATTTAACACAAAAATATCCCTTACCCAAGGGGATTAGTTTCCATTCATTTTTAATGCCCCATAGCTCGGTAGCCTTTTATGCAAAAGCATAGTAGGCCATGCTTTATTACCTTTTCCCAAAAGCACCCTCCCAATCAAAGAATGAGAGAACTCGGCAAAGAAGCGTTCTTCGGGTAAACATTTTCATCAATAGTGACCGAATAGTAATCCCCCTTCCTAATCTGGTTTAGGGATAGATTGACTCTTACCAGAAACAATATGGGAAAATGATGCAGGATTAACTGGGGCCTGGGGAAGAGTATAATCCGTAGCATGGATATTACCTGGTGCCTGGGGAGGGATCTTATTGTGATGGTTACCTGAAACCACCTTAGCAAAAGTGTTCGAGTCAGGATTGCACCGCGGTGTAGAAGAACTTCCAGCGATCTGAGCAGCATCTTTGGAGGAGCATGCAGTATAGATGCCAGACATGTTGTAGTCAGAAGCCCAGGGGCCATCACCCCCCTGGGCAGTGGCAGCCAGAGGGCGCTACCACTAGGCCGCCCCCCCAAGGGAGCAATCTGGGGGGCGGAACCCCCATGGGCAAGGGAAGCCATGGGGCATAAGGAGGCATATCTCCATCCTTGAGGGGAGCCAGCCACCCTTGAGTAATTGTAGCCGTATTCATCACCAACGGAGGAGGAGTGCAATGTGACTTTTGTTGTGTTTCCAAATAGCATGATTCCGGCACCAATCCAAAACGCTGGGGGGCGTCAACTGTAGGTACTTTAGGGCGTGGAATAAAATTCGAAGGCAAGAAATATGATAACCCTAGATGTGAAGAACTAGGGTTAGCATATGTTTTGGCATCAGCCCTCTTAATTGAATCAATATCTGAATCTTTCAATGGTGATGAAGCTTGCATCGAGGAAGCAGCTATGGCGGAAGTGGACGCTGCTGCCATGCACGTCGAAGGAGCAGCAGGGTTTTTCAGAAAACGTGTATTATGGGGAGCATAGTTGGATGTGAGTCCAATGAAAGAATCCGGCATATTCATGCCGGAAAATAACGACCGGAAAAATCAAGAAGGCTGCCGGCGGTGATCTTAAGGAAGGAAGAAAGTCGCATACCGATCGCACACACTCAATGTGTAAATCGCACGCATAGAATCTTAATTTACAGACTACATGTATCATCTTATTTTGTCATAAGGTTTTCCTCAAAAAACAATTTATACTAAGGTTCAGTATTTGATTTTTCTCTGATTGGTCTAACTTTATTATAAAACTCTGTCTTCTTTAAAAGTGTAGCTATACAGTTTTTTAAATGATTGTTTTAAGTGTAGCATCCCAATGTTGGGTTGCCCGATTGTTTGCAAACCAAAACAAAAGGGAAAAGTCCAACTTCCAAATCCAAATGCCCAACAGTCCAATTGTCCGAAGTAATTAAAGAAAAAAGAAAGAAAGAAAAAGAAAAAAGAATAATTGAATTGTCCAAAATCATGCGCCGGGACTTTGTTGGGCCAAACCGGTCTTCCGCCCAGGGCTATTGGGTTGGTTCACGGATTGGGCTGATTCTTTTGGTGGAGCTAATAAGAGGCGTAATCCTTGTACCCTAAAACCTCGGAGAAATTACATGGAATACGCTGATTTTGGTCCCTATGCCACACAATACGTTCCTATTACTTTTGTACATAATTTTTTACTTTTGTACCTAATTTCTTTTTTTTTACGCTCCTGTATAATTTTTGATTTTTTTTTTTTGTTCTGCATTGTTTTACAAGTGTTATATGTTGTTTCGATATTGTTTAAATTTGTTTTTTTGTTTTTATCTTTTTTTCTTTGTTGTTTCGATGCTTCAAAACAGCTTTAACCTATTTTTATGTTATTTTTTATTCATATTATTTTGTACATTGTTTCTATTGTTTCGGTGTTGTTCTATAATATTTTTAATGTTGTTCTAATAATATTTTTTGTTGTTTTCATGTAGTGTTCAATGTATAAATACAATTTTACCTATTTTTAAGCTCTTTTTATTAATGTAGTGTTTTAAATATTTTTACGTTGTTTCTGGGTTGTTTCCATATCCTTTTTAATGTTGTTCCGATGTTTCTTTGTTCTTTCCATGAAGTTTTTTGATGTTTAAATAAAAAATTTACCTATATTTAACTTTTTTGCTCATATGGTGTTTCTATATTGTTTCTGGTTTGTTTTTTTATTTTTTTTTGGTTGTTGAAACATGTTAGAAACAATGTTGAAATAAAGCATAAAAATATCCGGGAATTTTTGCTGGAGCGTAATATTGTGTAAAAAAAAAAAGGCGGAGCGTAAATTTAGGTAAAATTGTACCAGGAAACGTAAAAGACTGACATTAACTTAAAAAAAATGGGTATTTTTGTCAATTGCCCAGAAACCTGCTCAGGTAGCCTCGCTCAGGTAGCCTGTTAATATTCATAGGCCGATTCTTGATGGGCTGTACCGAGCCCATCAACAAATGTACAACTTTCTAAAATTCTCCATTATTTAAAATATCATTATCCTTATAATTTCGACATTTCCAGTTAATACACCATCCTTTTCTGCTAGCTAGAGGAATTGTTTGAGGAAGTTGCTGTACTTGGAAACTTAAATTTGACAATTTGATTCTCGTATTATAGTTAGCATGTCTATTTCACAGAGAGACAGTTTTAATCCAACACCGATATAAGTGAAAAAGAAAGGATTGGAAAATATGGTCAATGTCATTGTTCTCGCATATAGTTAGCTTTTTTATACAACTCTCAATTTCATTTGTTTGTCAAATAAAATTTTGCCACTATCATTAATAAATGTTTCTTGGTTTGTTGCTTGGGGACCTCAAACTCTTGCCTTATCAGAGATTTTTTTTCTTTTAATTATTTTTATATGTTTGTCTCCCTGGTCTTAATAAAAAATAAAAAGATATTAAAAACTTTATGATATATACTATTTATTGTTTTTTTAAGAGGGAAAGGAAAAATGAGATGTCCTGGTAGAGGAAGGAGATGAGATTCGAACCCGAGACTGTTTACTCAGTAACAAAGCCTTTCATCATTTGGGCTACATTAGAAACCCCTTTTTTATTAGTACAAAGAGATCTAAGGCTCCATTTGGAATGATGAATTTGGAGCTAAGGATTTCAAATCCGTAATATCAAGTTCATTAATGTTATTTGGATGAAGTCATTTAATAATAATTTTCAAATCCTTCTTATTTAGCATTTGAAATATTTCCCTCAAATTCTCTCCCCAAGTCCAAATTCTCCCATCCAAATGCAACCAAAAGAAAGAATGAAAATAGGACATATGTACAATGTCTTTGACTCTTGGTACTCCAGTTCGGGGGAGAGAAAATGTATCCTGTAATATTAATTACTCCTTCCGTCCCAAATATATAGCCCACTATTCCTTTTTGTAATGTCCCAAATATATGATCTGCTTTCTATATTTAATAGTATTTTTTTCCATTCTTTTACTATTATACTCATATTTAATGTCCATTTTATATGGTTATTTTACTGTATGTGGCAAATGCCATAGACATTTTCGTTTTTGGGGTGGATTGGGGGGTATTGAAAAATAGGTGCAGGCGCCCTTTGAGTTGGCGCCTGCCTGGGAGGCCACTACCAAGGGTGCCTACTGCAGCCCTTTTTCTTTTTTTTTTTTTTTTTTTTTTTTAAAAAACTCGCTACTGCGCCTAGGTCATGGGCGCTTGGCACATCCCTCTAATGGCTGACACGGTAGGCACCTATGTGAACGACGCCTACCCCTCTATAAATAGCGCCCTTCCCTCCTCTCCTCCCTTCACTTTCATCCGTCTTCTTCTTCTCAACCTTAGTTCACCCCTCTTCATCCATCCCCCAAAGTTTGAAATCCCTCAAACACCCAAAATCCAAAGCACCAGTGGTGAGTGGCGGCAGACGGCGACGCACAGTTGCAGACAACAGTGTTGATTGAGCATTTTTCTAAAAATTTCAAGTAATTTTTCAAATATTTTGAGCAATTTTTAATATTTTTAGTTTATTTAGTTAATTATTTATTTTAGAGTAAATGATTGTTGTTGTTGGTAGATAATATTTATTAATTATTATTTTTAGGTATTTTTATAAACTATTGGTAAAATTTGTAGAATAATATATTGTTTATTGGTAATTTGTAGGTTTTTTTTTAAATGTTAGTACAATGATATAATGACATGATAATTTATTGTAGATATATTTTGGTAATGTTATTTTACTTTTAGCATTTTTACAAATTGTTAGTAGAATTGTTGAATAATATAGTTGGCATTTTTTTAAAAAGTATGATATATGATAGAATAAAATAATTATAATTGGTTGTAGATAACTTTTTGTAATGAATCATGTGTAACCCTTTTTAAATTAATTAATATGTCTGCTTTTTTTAATTGATTATTGTTTAGGCATTTTCTAAATAATAATTATATATAAGTTTTGAAAATATTTCAGACAAAATTGGAGTATTTGTGCATTTTGGAGGAGAAGTCGTTGGAGCAACACATATTGATTGTAGTATCGACCTATCAAATTTAATAGGACTTTTGTATGAAAAGACGGATTTGGATCCAAACCGCCATAAGTTGACAGTTTCTGCTAAATATTTTGAGAATGATAATTCACGAGTGATTCCAATTAAAAGAGACCGGGAACTTAGATTTTTTTTGGATCCGATAACTGCTTTAAGGTCTGTAGATCTATTTGTTGAATCAGAAATTTTGTCTCATACCGTACCACCACCAATTCCATTAGAAAATGAGTTTTACCAGTATTCATCTTACATTATTGGTGACTCTGAATTATCTTCGGTTACTCAAGGAATGACAAATATGAGTTTGGGTAGTACTTGTAGACCTAGTAAGGGCAATTTAAATGGATTGATTGTGCATGTTGAGAAGAGACCTACAGTTAGGGGTGATTCTTTTCTTGCGGATAAAAAAGAAAACTCGGAACCTAGTGATAATAGCGGGCTTGATGATAATAGTGATGATAGTGATGATCATATTGAGCATAATGATGTACATGATCATGAAGACGATCATCTTGCCTAGCGACATGTTCATTTGGTAGTTCCTCCTCATCATAATTTATCAAGATCATCTTTTTTTGAGTCTGGGTACAAAGATATTGATGGTGATTCGGTTGATGTCCCGTTAAAAATATGTATTATGACTTCGATAGAGGTGAGTTGAAAAAAGGTATAGTTTACGTAGATAAAAAAACATGTGCAATCTGTAGTTAAGAATTTTTCTGTGCGTCATGGCAGACGTGAGTATACAGTTGTGAAGTCTACGCCGTCATTGTGGAAAGTTGTTTGTAAGCATAATAAATCGGGAGCTATTGAAACGGGCTTATCATCACAACAATGCAATTGGTGGTTGAGATCGAGTTTTGTGAAAAGACGTTCAATTTGGTAAATTACCAAGTTGGGACCTCCCCATAGTTGTGTTATGAACACCGTCTCCAAAGATCATAGAAAATTGTGTAAAAATATTATAGCTAAAGATCTTATGGGGATGGTATAGTTTGACCCTGCGTATGATATCAAATATGTTCAGCAAAATGTGAAGGGAAAATATGGATATGAGATTTCATACAATAAAGTTTGGCACAACTTGAAACGGGCAAGGGAAAATATGTATAGGACTTGAGAGAGCTCTTGTCAATACTTGCCTAAATATATGTGGTGTCTTTGCAGTAAATACAATCCGAGAACAGTTGTGGAGTGGTTCCCTAAAGAAATAGACGATCGTGTTGTGCATACTTTGGGGTACGTTTTCTGGGCATTTAGGCCGTGCATCGAGGTTTTTAGGCATTGCCGCAAGGTCATAGTATGGACGGAACACACTTGTATACTAAATACAAGCATAAGATGTTAATTCTTGCATCTCGGTGCAAACCAACACGTGCTACCTCTAGCATATGCTATTGTAGTTGAGGAATATTTTAGGTCATGGAATTGGTTTCTTCACATGGTGGCTAAATACGTGGTTCGTGGCGCTGAGGGAATGTATCTTATTTCAGACCGCCATCCGGGTATAATAAAAGCGGTTGAATGTGTTCCTGAGTTTCAAGCACCTATGGGAGCACACCGCTTTTGTCTGAGGCATGTGACATCTAATTTGAATAATCATTTTAAGAATATCAGACTCAAGGACTTGTGTTGGCAAGCTTGATCAGAGTTGAGTGTTCATACATTTGAGAAAATAATGGAGCATATTAAATCATTCAACCCAGATGCTTACGAGTATTTGGAGGCGATTGATCATTGTCTATGGACACTCTGCTATGATGAAGGGAAGCGGTGTGGAATTATGACTACAAACACGTCTAAATGCATCAATGGAGTACTTAAGGGTGCCCGACGCCTTCCAATCGCAGTATTGTGCGGATCACCTTTGCAAGGTCGACTAAATGTTTTTTAAATCGTATGGAGAATGCATCGCTGACTCAACGATGGAACCAAATTTGGGCAGATGATATACACCATAGGTTTGACAAAATTCAGCACCTCGGATTACAACATATGGTGCAGATGTATGATTATACGTAAGAAGCTGCAAGTGTCATCACATAATACCGGGTTCTAGATGTTCACATACTTTCAAAGTGAGGTTATCTACCCAAGAATGTTCATGCGGTCAGTGAAAGAATGATGGAATTCCATGCTCTCATTCAATGCAAGTTTGTCGCCATTTTATGGTTGACCCAGGTGTTTTTATGAAACAATATTATATCACCAGCGCTTACTTGAGGACAATTCCTGAGGACATTTTGAACCATTGCCCGATGATGATGAGTGGGATGATCCACTTTTCCAGATGCAACATAATACTGAGCATCATGCTATCAGACGACGTGGAAGATATACAACATCAAGAATTCATAATGAAATGGATCGTCCACAAACCTGTGTGAGGAAGCATCATCGTGCAAGTGAAAGAGCTGAAACTTCACAACGTTGATCGTCATCCCGTCAGATTTACTTTGCTATGTTGTATCCTAGAATATCTTATTGTAATAATTAAATAGGAATGTAAGCTTTAGTTTGTTCAGTCGTATATCGGAATTGATCAATGTAATCTAGACGTTTGTCGGAATGTATGAAAGTGCTCACTACTTTCATTTCATTACTATCTGTCTTATTACATGTACATTTTCCTCCTATTTACACGCACTGTTAAATATCTTATTCATTATGTTATTTTTAATCGATTATTTACATTTTCGTTCACAGAATGGATGCCGATGCCATCAGACATGTTTATGGACCAAAGGATCCTGATGTTCTGAGCGCAATGGAGCAGCATCGGTCTGAGGCTATATATTACGGGGCAGTTGATAGAGTACTTTCTGTTAAAATATAGTATTATAATATTAGGATTCCTTATTTAGTTTTATTTCTTTTATGGTTAGGATTTCTAGTTCTATTAGGTTTAGGTTCCGTCTATATAAGTCTCGCTTTTTCTATTTTATAATTAACTTTTGGTTTTGCATAATAAGCTAAAACAAGTATTTATTTTCTGTCTCGATTCTTTGGTTTCAACATGGTATCTAGAGCCAAAATTTTAATCTTTTCTTTTTAGAAAATTCATTCGTCTTCGCTAGTTTTTTATTCAGATTTGAGTTTTTCTTTTTCTTTTTGCTCACCATAGAAGTTATGATTATGGGGAAGATGGGCATATTGCTTGTGAATGCTCCAACTACAACAACTGAGCTACTGGGATGGTAGATGCGTCTTTTCCGCTTTGCTAGTGGAGGAGATTTGGAGCGGTTGGAGGTGGTGGTCGACGTAGAAAATCTAGGGTCTCAACGGGTATTGGAAAAGGTGGGGTTTAAGTGAGAAAGGGTTTTGAGGAAGTATTATTAGTAATTATTTTTTGTTCGTTTTCTCTAGCATTTTGGTTCAGATTTGGTTTGTTTTCTCTAGTTTTGGTTCGTTTCGCTAGCTTTTGGTTTAGATTTGGTTTGTTTCCGCTAGTTTTTTGATTCAGATTTGGTTAGTTTAGTTGGGTGAATTTGATATGGTTTGTGGAGCAAAATTTGGTTGGTCATCATATGGTTGGTTTAGTTGGGTGAATTTGATATGGTTTCTGGAGCAAGATTTGGTTGATTATATTGTGGTTGGTTTAGTTGGATGAATTTGATGTGGTATATGGAGCAAAATATGGTTGATCATTTTGTGATTGGTTCTGGATCATCTTTCCTTTTGTCGGATTTGGTTTTCCTTTATTCGGTAAAGTAGTATTCAAGACTTGAAGATGCGTACTCTGTTTTGTCATCATGTTGCCCTTTTGTTTCTTTTTCGGTGCAGATTACTGATATGTTTACCAAGACAAATTCCACTTATCGTTTTCGTTTCTTGTTTGACAAACTCTCGATGCTTCTTGCAGTTGCAACGTGAGTCTGAAAGGGAGTGTTAAAATATAATGTTATAATATTAGGATTCCTTATTTAGTTTTATTTCTTTTATGGTTAGGATTTCTAGTTCTTTTAGTTTTAGGTTTTTTTGTCGTCTATATAAGTCTCGCTTTATCTATTTTATAATTAACTTTATTGTTGCATAATAAGCTAATGCAAATATTTATTTTCTCTCTCGATTCTTTGATTTCAACACTTTCTACTAAGAAGGGATGTGGTCTGTTTTGGAGTTTTAGGTCGGGCGCAAATGATCACCCGCATCCCCGTATTTTGGACATTTTGTATGAATGGGATTCTATGGTGTTGCACGCTGTGGCCAAATGAAGATTGATCATCATCTTATCACTGCATTAGTGGAGAGATTACGCCCTGAGATACATAATTTTAATTTGACTGTCGGAGAGGCTACAGTGACACTACATGATGTGGCCATTATATGGGGTTTATCCGTGGATGGGGGTTGTAATAGGTCGCGATTTGTTTCCTACTGTTGATGAGTGGAATTTCTATTGTGCATCATATCTGGGTTTCGTATCTACACCGGAGCAGATGAGAGGGAGGCCACGGATATATTGTGTAGCCATTAGAAACCATCTTAAATAGATTCAGATCGATGATGATACACCGGAGTACGTGGTTGAGCAGTATGCATGTCATTGTCCACTACTTTTGATAGGATGCCGTATGATGCCGGACTCCTCCGCAACAGTGTTTCATTGTTATATCTACAACAACTAGAGAATGTTCGAGCCGTGGGACATTTTAGTTGGGGCAACGCAGTTTTGGCATTTCTGTATCGTGGGCTTTGCAATGCTGGTGAAAAGGATAAAAAGTACGTGGGTGGACCATTGAGTGTTCTACATGTATATATTTATTATTATGCAGTTTATGTTATACATGGAATAGTTTTTGTAAGTATATAATTTGTTTTGTAGATTTGGACGTCGTCTCGGATGAGGACTATAGTGCCACATAATATAAGTTCTATGATTATACCTTGTACACTTCTAGGGATTGATGGTAGGGTGTTTGGGTTACCACCATATGGAGCCAGATGGGTACAACATCACAAGGTATTCCTCAGCATATACACCATACACATAGGGATCTGCATGAGTTTGATCGTAGAGGTCGAGACTACACTGATTGGATACATCAACATCGAGACTGGGTCCACTTCTGGGATCAGAAACATTCACATATCCTCAACGTTGAGCCGATCGTTGGAGATGATGATAAGGTCGATGGGTATATGGATTGGCATGTTAGGATTACACGGGAATTGATTACGTCTGGTCACTTGGATCAGCTTCCTGGGTTCCAGCCATCGGTCACATCAGCACGTGATGCCATGGTATAATTAAATACTATTTTATGATAACATCTTTATAATTAAGCAATAAAAAAATTTAACATTTATGTTATTTTTATTTTATAGTTTACGTGGATGGAACAACTTAGGGTTTCTTCAACTCAGGTGTCATTCGAGGATCACGAGTCAGTTGCACATTTACGACGTGTTGCTAGAGATGTTAGTGATCACATTGAGCGTACATTGCAAAGACAACTGCCGGGAGAGCCACGAGAGCGCCTACGAACGTAGGGCACATGGCGGAGGACGACGACACGATCCACAAAAACCATCTACAATCTGGACCTTCCACGACCCATGATGTTCCTTCATCGACGCTTCATGTTGACATAGCTGGACCTTCCAGAACTTATGATGTTCCTTCAGTTGGACCTCATGTTGACATAGTTGGACCTTCTACTTATACACCTCAGATGCACCATGATATGAAATTTATTAAATTCTTAAAAATGGTATTAATAGCAAAAGTTATTTTAGTTGATTAGTTTCCATTTTATATGACAGGTTCGTCTACATCCACTCTGGGTTTTTATGTCCCTCAGCCAGAAGATACTGACTACTACACACCACAGTGGATATCATTTTTCTCTGCCGAGGTATATGCTGATTGAGTCTGTCTTGTAGTCCTCAACAAGGAGATACTAGTCTAGGAATCGAGTGGACAACTTGTTTTTCCTTTCGATTAGAGTTTTGATTACAAAAAAGTCGGGAGCAAGCTGGATTTTGAAATTCAAGGTATAATTTATCGACTACAAAACAATGATTCAAAAGTATTAAGCCCGGGATTCTAGAATCTAATCTCGCACACAAGCCTGTGGCCGAGCCTCTCTCTGAGACAATGCCCAGATCGTTACGCGTTTCAGTAAGAGTAGGCATAGACTAGGATGTTCATATGTCATATAAGATAATTCGGTAAAAAGAGAGACAATCGACTGGGACTAAAAGAGCGAAGTGAAGCGCAGTGACTGACATTGGAAGGAGCAAACAAGTGAAGCGATCATCCGGGGCGAGCATTCCAGAGTGCTATTGGAGATAGATTATAGTGCCATGAGAGCTCCATATGTTGCCCATGATCCGTTCACGTCCAAGCGTCCATATTTTAACATATCGCCCATCTAATTTCTGCATACACTCAGTGCATATCGTGATTTGACCGGAGAGTCTATATCATCAGCTGCAGATGATCAAGATGATAAGGACGAGCCACACCATTTTGCACATGATGAGCAGCTGGATACTGGTAGGCGTAGGAGTGCTAGGCAGAGGGTAGCGCCTAGGTGTGGCACTCGGGGACATAGAATTTAGGAATATTCATAGAACTTATTGTGAAACAACTAATGGATCAACTTATTGATAAGTGTATTTTTATTCACATTTTTATAACTTTTTTTCGACAATTTCTTTAACTTTTTAGTTTATTAATCAATAAATTCAACAAAAATCACCTTGGCTTGTTTTAAATGATGAAGGTAAAGACTTAAAGCAAACTCATATGGATTTCGTATGAAAATACGAACAAAAATGAAGTCTAACATTGATGAAAAAGGAGGCAAGAAGACTCAATCTCGTGCAAAACACACCCCCAGTGTGTTAGGAAACATGGCCATGCTTCAAAGAGAAGAAAAACAAGAAAAGTAGAAAAACACACTCGGGCCGTGCTTTGAATGCACGGCAGTGTTCAGCATGACGACAAGGAAAACACGCCCAAACCGTATTTAAAAGCACACCCTGCCAAAATCCCCCAATTGACGTGAAAAAACACGGCCTTGCCGTGCTTCATAAGCCTGGCCTTGCTTTTTCTCCAGCTCAAATTTTTCTTTTGGCGGAAATTATGGAAGCTTTTCCTTTTTGCTTTTTGACAACTTTTGTACAACTTTTATATCTCATTTTTGCTGCAGTAAACCCTATTATTCCCTCAATTATCATATGAAAACAAGGATTCAACAACCCGACTATGGTAGTGGAGCAATAATTTGTAAGAGATGACATTGTTAATGTGTTCTTTCACAAAAATATAAAAGCCAAGAGTTTGGGATGGGGGATTCATTCATTCACTCTAAGTTTCAAAGCAAAATACATTGAGAGGATAAAAGAGAGGTAGAGTTGGAAGTTGAAGAGCATTAGAGGAGAAGGCTTGGAGCTCAACATCCTTGCAATCAACTAAGGAGGAAGTCTTGTATTGATCTTGAATAAGAGCTAAGTACACCATGTTTATTTTATTCAAATATTCTTGTGTAGTATACTCTTTCATCAAAGCCATGTATAGCTAAATTTCTAGTGTTTGAATGTAATGAACTCTAGAATGAATTTGTGATTAAGGTTTGTATGTTTTTAATAAAATCTTCATGTTTTGTGTGATTCACTTATATTACGCTTTATTCATTCGAGTTAATATTTCCGGTATATTAATTTGAAGTCTATTCCTCATCGGGTAATCGAGAGATTTATGGTGTGAAGGAACCTATATAAGTGAAAGATTTGCATGCAATCCTAGATATAGGACGACATAAATCTTCTGGATTAGAGTTAAACCTAATATGGGAATTCACAAATCGTTTTAATGCAATCTTGGGGGTTTTAACTAGAAAGAGATTTCAGTTAATCAACTTGAGATTAGGAGTTTTTCACCTTGAGAAAGGGTTTAACTTAAATCGGGAATTTCTACGGTCCATGAAACATGAGATTTTATTAAAAGAGGTTGATTTTTGCTTAAGGGCTTATGGTTGTATTTTTATCTTGTTGAATCACAAAAACTTTGTAGAGGGATTTACATTCAAACACATTTCTAGCTCTTGATTTGTTTTTCTACAATCTACTTTTATTTGATCTATTATAAGTTGTGATTATTTCAAATTCCTTATTTTTCATTTTCTATTTTTTAACAAACAAAAACTCTGAAAATTGCTAGATTAGATAATAAAAAGACGGTAATTATTAGTACTTACAATCCTCGTGGGAATGACACTCGGTACTCAATAATCTATACTATAATACGATAGGTGCACTTGTCTATGGTTTTCTAGAGTAGCTTTTGAGCCATCAAGTTTTTGGCGCCGTTGCCTGGGATTGTAATATTAATAACACTTTATTTTTGTTAATCTAATCATTTTTTATTTTTTATTTTTTATTTTACCATTGCCTTTCATCTTATTTATCTTCGTAAGTCTTGGATTACACTTATCCTCTTTATTTACCGCAGTGCATGCCTACTCACCGCCAAATTTGGAAGCGCGAGACCACCGGGAGCAACATAGAGGAAATCACTAATACAGACCACGAGGAGGATATTAACGAAGGCAAGGATCCTGACATGGCAGATGAACAACAAAGAACCATGTACGACTATGCCAAGCCATCTATGGACGGCACGTCATCTAGTATCGTGAGGCCCGCTATTGCAGCCAATAATTTTGAGATCAAACCAAATGTTATTCAAATGGTGCAACAGTTTGTTCAATTCGACGGACTACCGGACGAAGATCCAAATAACCATATCACAAATTTTCTCGAAATTTGCGATACCTTCAAAATCAATGGGGTCTCGACGATGCCATCCGCTTGCGCCTATTCCCATTTACTCTTCGGGGACGGGCTAAACAGTGGCTAAATACTTTACCAAAGGGAACAATCACAATATGGAGCATTATGGCTGAAAAGTTCCTTTTGAAATATTTTCCACCGGCCAAAACCGCATGATTATGGAATGAAATCTCTTTATGCACTCAAGAAGACGATGAGACCTTGTACGAGACTTGGGAAAGATTCAAAGAATTGTTGCGGAAATGCCCACATCATGCTCTTCCTATCTGGATGCAAGTCCAAACATTTTACAATGGTCTACTCTCATCAACGAGGCAAATGATTGATGCAGCGGCTAGGGGAACTTTGAACAATAAAACACCAGAAGCCGCCCTAGATCTAATAGAGGGAATGGCCATGAATGGCGATCAATGGCAATCCATACGAGGTAAAACCAACAGGACAGTGGGTGTATACAATGCAGACGCGGTAGTTACGCTAGTCGCACAAGTCGAAGCCCTAACTCAAAATATTAACGAGTTGGCAGTCCCGAAACCACCACTACAAATCTTCTCATGCGAGACTTGTGGAGGATCGCACAATCACCAAGAGTGCCCCCACGCAATACCACCGCATGAGCACGTGGATTATCTAGGTAACCAATCTCGACCTTCTCAACATAATCCTTTCAGTAATACCTATAATCCAGGTTGGAGCCAACACTCGAACTTCAGTTGGAGCAATCAAGGTCAACAACGGCCTAATCCGAACGCACTCCCCAACTCGTCTGCACCTCCCAGTTTCCAACCGCGAAAACCAAGTTTGGAGGACTTATTGTCCAAGTTCATCCAAACAACAAAAACCCGTTTCACGGCCAACGAAATATCATTAAGGAACCAAGAAGCGTCCATCCGCAACTTGGAAAATCAAATTGGCCAAATTGCCAAATTGATTTCCGAAAGGCCACAAGGGAGTTTACCCAGCAATACCGAACCAAACCGCGAGAATAGGTAAAAACAATCGCTTTAAGAAGCAAAACAAAGCTAGACGAGGTACGGATCCGAAGATGAGCCCACCCCAAGACAACAAAAAAGTAACAGTACTCAAGGAAATAAAGAAAATGGTGCCAGAATTCCAACCACCTATCCCGTATCCAAGCCGATTGCAAAAGGGCAAACATGACGATCAATTCGGTAAGTTTTTGGATTTGTTTAAACAGTTGCACATCAATATTTCTTTTGTTGAAGCCCTTTCACGATCTTTGAAATATGCCAAGTTCTTAAAAGATCTCCTTTCAAATAAAAAGAAGCTTGAAGAACTGTCAATGGTACAATTGAACGAGGAGTGTTCGACAATTATATAAAACAAGTTCCTGCAGAAAATCAAAGATCCAGGGAGTTGGTAATTTGATTGTTGATCGGGCATTGGCAGATCTCGGGTCCAGCTTTAATTTGATGCCTTATGATTTATTCAAACAAATGGGTCTAGGGGAACCAAAACCGACTAGGATGAGCTTACAATTAGCTGACAGGTCCATTAAATATCCTAGAGGCATTGTTGAGGATGTATTTGTCAAAGTCGATAAGTTTATATTTCCTGTCGATTTTATAATTCTTGACATGCATACCGACGTCGAAGTCCCCTTAATCCTAGGGCGTCCATCTTTAGCTACTGCTAAGGCAATCATTGATGTGCATGATGGCAAATTAATTTTACGAGTCGAAGATGAACAAGTCATTTTTAAAATCGCTACATCGATGAAAAATACGATAGATAAAGATGACTCTTGTTTTTTTATTGATCTTGTTGATCTGGAGATAACCAAGTCCTTACCAAGCATGATTTCTAATGAATTTTTGGAGACTTGTATTGTTCAAAGTGCAGGTATAGCAGAGAAAAATCCCTTTCTTAGGGAATCTGTACTCGCATTGGAGGAAAACACACCAACGGAACGGCAGAAAGAGTTCGAAAAAATTGAAAACTCTCAAGTGGGGCATAGCAAACCATCCATTGAGGACCCACCACTATTGGAGTTAAAAGAACTACCCGAACACCTTGAATATGCATTTCTAGCTGATAACTCCAAACTCCCCGTGATTATGTCCTCCAATTTATCCTCACATCAAAAGTATAGATTGTTGGCAATATTACGGGAACACAAAAAAGGCCATCGCTTGGAAAATCACTGACATTCAAGGGATCAATCCTTTCTTTTGCACATAAAATTTTGATGGAGGAAAATTTCAAGCCGGTTGTTCTACCTCAACGTCGCTTAAATCCAAACATGAAAGAGGTAGTCAAGGCAGAAGTAATCAAACTACTTGATGCTGGGCTCATTTACCCAATCTCTGACAGTAATTGGGTAAGCCCAGTCCAAGTGGTCCCAAAGAAAGGTGGGATGACGGTGGTATCGAATGAGAAGAAGGAACTTATTCCAATGTGACCGGTAACAGGTTGGCGAGTTTGCATCGATTACCGATGACTTAACGATGCTACTCGCAAAGACCATTTTCCCTTACCTTTTATTGATCCAATGCTTGAACGATTATCTGGTCACCTTTATTATTGCTTCCTTGATGGTATGTCAGGTTATTTTCAGATCCCGATAGCACCGGAGGACCAAGAGAAAACCACTTTCACTTGTCCCTACGGTACTTTCGCTTATCGACGCATGTCTTTCGGGTTGTGCAATGCACTGGCAACCTTTCAACGTTGCATGCTCGCCATCTTCGACGAACTTGTAGAAGAAATCATGGAAGTTTTCATGGATGACTTCTCGGTTTTTTGGGACTCCTTTGATCTTTGTCTGGCAAATCTTGAAAAAGTCATTGTTCGTTGCGCAGAAACAAACCTGGTTCTTAATTGGGAAAAGTGCCACTTCATGGTACAAGAAAGAATTGTTTTGGGACATATATTTTTTTGTAAGGGCATTGAAGTGGACAAGGCAAAGGTTGATACAATTTGCAAATTGCCACCACCCACCTCGGTGAAGGTAGTCCGAAGCTTTTTGGGGCACGCCGGGTTTTATAGGCGCTTCATCAAAGAGTTTTCCAAAATCGCCCGGCCACTTACTCGCCTCTTAGAGAAGGATGAGGTTTTTGATATCAACGATGAATGCCTTCAAGCATTCAATACTTTAAAAGAAAAACTCACAACTTCTCCCATCATGGTGGCTCCGGATTGGTCTCAACCGTTCGAACTCATGTGTGATGCCAGCGACTATGCGGTAGGTGCGGTACTCGGGCAACGAAAAGATAAACATTTTTGGCCAATTTACAATGCAAGTAAAACTCTGAATCCTGCTCACTCCAATTATACAACTACTAAAAAGGAGTTACTTGCATTGGTTTTCGTCTTTGACAAATTCCGCTCATACTTGATCCTATCAAAAGCCATTGTCTATACGGATCACTCCACCTTACGCTACTTGCTTGACAAAAATGATGCGAAGCCATGATTAATTCGTTGGGTCCTCTTACTCCAAGAATTCGATGTGGAGATCAAAGATAAATGGGATGCCAAAAATCTTGCCGCCGATCACTTATCTCGGCTCGAGCATTCCGGCACCGATAAGCAACACAATGAACATATCAACGATTCTTTTCTCGGATGAGCAATTATTTGCCCCGAACTCAATTTCAATTGATATTCCTTGGTTTGCGATTTTGCTATTGCGGCAGACAAGTTCTACCAAAAGGGATGACCCATCAACAAAAGAAGAAATTCTTTTCGGAGCTCAAATCGTATTTGGGATGATCCCCACCTCTTTCCGAGTTTGTGCAGATCAAATCATAAGAAGATGTGTAGCACTTCCGAAACAATCTCCATATTGAATCATCACAAGGGCCCACCGGTGGACACTACCAAGCAAATACCACAAAGACGCAAGGTCCTTGAGTCGGGTTTTTATTGGCCCACACTTTTCAAAGACGCAAAATGGTATGTTGAAACTTGTGATAATTGTCAACGAACAGGAATATTTTCGAAAAAATGAAATGCCCCAAAATGGTATTCTTGTTTGCGAAATTTTTGATGTTTGGGGTATTGATTTTATGGGACCTTTTACTGCGTCGTTTGGCAATAAATACATTTTAGTAGCCGTTGACTATATGTCTAAATGGGTGGAGGCTCAAGCCTTACCTAAAAATGATGCTCGAGTGGTGATACATTTTCTCAAAAACTTTTCACCGGATTCGTACACCATGATCCATCACTAGTGATAGAGGCACTCACTTTTGCAATAGCCAATTTGACAAAGTGTTAAAACGTTATGGTGTCACACATCGAGTCGCCATCGCCTATCACCCTCAAACTAGTGGTCAAGTCGAAGTGTCCAACCGCGAATTAAAATGAATTTTAGAAAAATGGTTGACACACTCGTAAGGATTGGTCCTCAAGCTTGGTGATGCCCTTTGGGCTTATAGAACGGCTTTCAAAACGCCGATAGGGACTACCCCATACTGACTCGTTTATGGTAAGGCATGTCATTTGCTGGTGGAGCTTGAATATAAAGCCTTTTGGGCTATTAAAATGCTTAACTATGATTTGTCAAGTGCAGGAAATAATCGTTTATTGCAGATTAACGAACTCGAAGAATGGCGGAATACGGCATACAAGAATTTGAAAATTTACAAGAAACGAACAAAGCAATGGCACGACAAACACCTTAAGAAAACGAGGGATTTCCAACCTGGTGATCAAGTGTTACTCTTTAATTCCCGACTCTGACTTTCCCAGGTAAGTTAAAATCCCGGTGGTCCGGCCCATTCACTGTCACTTAAGTGTTCTCTTACGGGACTATTGAAATCACGCACAAGGAAATGGGTACATTCAAGATGAATGGACACCGTCTGAAACTCTATTTTAGGGGCACCATCGATGATAGTTATCGAGATTCCATCCATCTTGACGTCCCCCAAAATACACCACACGAGTAGAGGTAAAACGGTCCAGCTATACGACGTCAAAGAAGCGCTATCCGGGAGGCAACCCGGCATTTTGTGTGCTTTTCCTTTTGCTTAATTTTTTTAAAAATTTGGTTAGTTGGGGATATTTTGTTTTAATTTGTATTAAAAACACGGTTTTTGTGTTTGTCAAACACGACCGTGTTCGCCCTCCTTTCGCGAACACACCCTTGCCGTGTTTAACATCCAAGGCCATGTTGGAAAATTGAGTGCAAAACACGGCAGGGGCGTGTTAATAGACACGCCCGTGTTTTAATTCCAAAATAAAAAGGGGAAAAATTCGTACAAAACATGTCACTGCCGTGTTAGTCAAACACGGCCGTGTTCGTCATTAAATTAACGAACACACCCTGGCCGTGTTTGTCAATACCGGTCCTATTTCGTACGAACCACGGTCGTGGCGTGTTTCTCCAGCACGCCCGTGTTTAATTAAAAAAATGGGGATAAAAATACGTGCAGAACCCGTCGAGGGCGTGTTGAATAAACACGCCCATGTTTTTAATTAAAAAAAATAATTTTTTTTTGGAACTTATTGACTTACCGAACATGGCCTGACCGTGCTTTTAAAGCACGGCCATGTTCGGTATCGTCTAAAAACAGGGGGGGCCATTTCTTCCCCTTTTTCTCTCCCAAAACCCTTCTTCTTCTTCCCCTAATCATCCCCTCCTCTCAAAGCCCCCCCTCCCATCCCCAAATTTCTTCTTTTTCTCTCAAATTCTTCACTCACACCACACTACCCATCTTCCCACCACAAGGTTCCCCACTCCCTCTCCTCACAATGCAACCAAGGTATGTGTTTTTGCTCTTTTCTTTTCTTTTTCAATTTTGCTTTCATTTTTGAATTTTTCTTGTTTTAATTAGAAGTTTTCTTCTTTTGTGTGTTGTGAAGGTTCTCCCATATTGTAATTAAGAAATTCATGAATATATGTTATCAATTTTTCATGCCCTAGAAATTGCAATTAGGGAAACTGAAATTGAGATATATGTTGTTCAATGCTATCATCATGAATCCTTTATTATGATATATTTCTTGTGCCATTTGTGAGATTTATTGGGTGGGTTTGTAGTAATTTCTAGTTTATTGTGATAATGGTGGAAATTGCCCTTTTGCTAATTGTGGTCATCTTGCTAAAATAAGGAATTGGTCATATGTTCTTGTTCTTCATGAGATAAGTTTGTGGAATTGGCCTTGGGCTTATATGCTAAATATATAGTAGTTGAAGATTGATATTCTTGAATTGTTGTTGCTAAGGGGATTTTTGTCGGAGAACACAAGTTAATTATCAACTAAGCTTTTCATCTTTGCCTATCATTCTTGTTGAATACTTGTGTTGATATAGTGGAATTTTAGATGAATTAGGGATTCTTCATGCTTGGGTTTGCTTGGAATATTGTCTATGTCTCTTAGAATAATTTTTCACGCTGTTGTAAGTTTCTATTGACATAGGAATTCCAGGTCAAAATACAGTCGTACCAGTGTTGCTTCATCCTTCGCAGCCCCCGCACCCAGCGGCCGCCGAGCCGCTCGCGCCGACCCACCGGCCCTTGCCAACCCATATGGCATCTCTTTCCGGGATGCCGATCATGAAAATTAATATCACCGTCTAGCTCAACGCCAAATTCTTATTACGCGATTCTCGGATAATTTCACGTTGGATGGACTCGGGCTACGTTCAGATGTGGAATGGATGTTCGCGCAGATTGGATTGGGATATTTCATGAATTTATGCATGCCCACCTACATCCATCTCACATTGGAGTTCCTTAGTTCTTATAATGCCAAGATAACATCAGGACGTCATGCTGACAAAGGGTGAATCACCTTTCGGCTCTTCAACAACGATCACCAACTCACATTAGCCAATTTTAACACCATTTACGGCTTACCCACAAATGGGTTGCACATCAAACCGTTGGGGTTCCGTGATCGTCAGTTTTGGCAAGCTATCACAAGGGAGCTAGAATATAACCCATCCTCATCAAAATCCTCATGTATCGTCAATCCGTGCCTCGGTTATGTACATCGGGTGCTCTCCAGCACACTTTTTGGCCGGGGCGAAAACGAAGGGGTCATCCGCCTTGACGAGCTTTATTTCTTATGGTGTATGATGTATTCTTCTCAGGCTGACACGGGCTCCTACTTAGCAAAGCATTTTCTAAAAGTCAGCAAGAAGGATCGAGGCAAAATGGTCATTGGTGGCCTTATTACTCCTATTGCCGCCCATTTTGGTTATGACCTCAATGGACTCGAGCAAGCCCGGGGACCGACCCGGATTGACTTTGAGTCTTGCATCGCCATGGGCATGATTCAACAGAGCGGTGTGGGTTATGTCTTAAAGTTCAAACATACCGACTACACGCATCCATTGCCGGATCCTTCTCGCACTTCGGTTCGGGATCCGGAAAATTGGAAGATGCTTTACCCTCATGGCGATAACCCAGACCCTCTCCAATTACCTGCCCCACCGGCCTCTGACACAGACTCTTATCAAAGTGAGGACCCGTATGTTGAGGGTCCCTCCACTTCTCAACCACCAAGAAGACCATCCCCTCCGGTGGATGACACTAGATCTCTCCTCCAAGCCATTCGATTGGAGCAAATGCAACAAAGAGAAATATTAGATCAACAGGAGGAGAAAATGGCGCGACACTTTGCTACAGTTGAAGAACAACAAAATCGGCATTTCATGAATCTTCAACGGCAGCAGCAACAACACTACGATCTCTTACACCAGCATCAACAACAACAATACGACCAACAACAGTCCTATTTTTCCATGTTGGATCGCATCCAACAATGGCATATTTCGCAAGGACATTTTCCACCACCACCACCACAATAAAGGTCGTATTTTTTCTTATTTTATTTTCGCTTTTTGATCCGTAATGTATCCCATCTCTTTCTTCACATTGAGGACAATGTGAACCTTGAAGTTGGAGGTGGTGAGACTTGTTAGCACGCTTGGATTTTTTTTAGACTTATTTTAGCTTTGCGTGAGATTTGCGTATTTTTAGTTATTTTTGTGGATGTTTTGTTTTCTTTTTATGCACTTTATCAATCTCTTGCAAACAAACATGAGATATTTTTTTTTACAATTAGATAAGTTGTTTGTGGATTTATTATAACCATTTTTCTCCCAAAAAAGTCATTTTTTTGAGAACTCAAAATTGCCAAAATGTTTTAAACTGTGTGACTCTAGTAAAAGGATGAACTTGGCCAAAAGAGTTTAACGTCATGAAAATAGTTTGGATTTTGCTTAAATATAGATACTTTGTGTCATGATCACTGGAGAAATCATAATTCGGGTTTTTTTTAAAAAACAAAATAAAAAAAATGTGTTTATATTTTTATAAAAAAGGATAAATCGAGATTATACTCCTCTGCTTGTTGCTGCTAGTAACTAGGAGCATTGATGAGCCCCATGTTTGTCTTTTACGTAAAACGGCAGCACAAATATGAATATGGGACACCACCCTAGGAGCTTTTGGAAAGTCATTCAAAACTTAAAACCTACTGGAAGTTTGCCTCAAAAATGTCCTAATTTATAATTATATGCATGAAAAAAAATCGAGTTTTGGATATCTCCTTTTATCATTACATTCTTGTATTTGGTCTAAACGAATGAATAACAATTTCTGTGATATGACAACTGTGATGATTAAACGATTCCAATTATTGAAGTCACTCTCTTTTCAACAAATTGGTCGACTTGAAAAATTGAATGGATTGGCTCAATTAGGAATAAAAAGGTTAGCGATTTACTTCAATCATGTCGAAATTGTGAAAATAGATGCCTCTTTTTGTTTTCAACCTCACTCTTTGTTTTAAAATTGCTTGAGGACAAGCAAAATTTCCAAGTTGGAGGCGGTTTGATAAGTGCATTTTTATTCACATTTTTATAACTCTTTTTCGACAATTTCTTTAACTTTTTAGTTTATTAATCAATAAATTCAAGAAAAATCACATTGACTTGTTTTAAATGATAAAGATAAAGACTTGAAGCAAACTCATATGGATTTCGTATGACAATACGAACAAAAATGAAGTCTAACATTGATCAAAAAGGAGGCAAGAAGACTCAATCTCGTGCAAAACACACCCCTAGTGTGTTGGGAAACATGGCCATGCTTCAAAGAGAAGAAAAACAAGAAAAGTAGAAAAATACACTCGGGCCGTTCTTTGAAAGCACGGCTGTGTTCAGCATGACGACAAGGAAAATACGCCCAAACCGTGTTTAAAAACACACCCTGCCAAAATCCCCCAATTGACGTGAAAAAACACGGCCTTGCCGTGCTTCATAAGCACGGCTGCGCTCGTCATTTTTGACGAACACGGCCTGGTCGTGCTTTTTCTCCAGCTCAAATTTTTCTTTTGGCGGAAATTATGGAAGCTTTTTCTTTTTTGCTTTTTGACAACTTTTACATCTCATTTTTGCTGCATTAAGCCTCATTATTCCCTCAATTATCATATGAAAACAAGGATTCAACAACCCAACTATGGTAGTGGAACAATTATTTGCAAGAGATGACATTGTTAATGTGTTCATTCACAAACATAATGCCTATAAAAGCCAAGAGTTTGGGATGGGGGATTCATTCATTTACTCTAAGTTTCAAAGCAAAATACATTGGGAGGATAAAAGAGAGGTAGAGATGGAAGTTGAAGAGCATTAGAGGAGAAGGCTTGGAGTTCAACATCATTGCAATCAACCAAGGAGGAAGTCTTGTATTAGTCTTGAATAAGAGCTAAGTACACCATGTTCATTTTATTCAAATCTTCTTGTGTAGTATACTCTTTCATTAAAGCCATGTGTAGCTAAATTTCTAGTGTTTGAATGTAATGAACTCTAGAATGAATTTGTGATTAAGGTTTGTATGTTTTTAATAATATCTTCATGTTTTTCTGTGATTCACTTATATTACGCTTTATTCATTCGAGTTAATATTTCCGGTATATTAATTTGAAGTCTATTCCTCATCGAGTAATCGAGAGATTTATGGTGAGAAAGAACCTATATAAGTGAAAAGAGTTGCATGCAATCCTAGATATATGACGACATAAATCTTCTGGATTAGGGTCAAACCTAATATGGGAATTCACAAATCATTTTAATGCAATCTTGGGGGTTTTAACTAGAAAGAGATTTTAGTTAATCAACTTGAGATTAGGAGTTTTTCACCTTGAGAAAGGGTTTAACTTAAATAGCGAATTTCTACGGTCCATGAAACATGAGATTTTATTAAAAGAGGTTGATATTTGCTTAAGGGCTTATGGTTGTATTTTTATCTTGTTGAATCACAAAAACATTCTAGAGGGATTTACATTCAAACACATTTCTAGCTCTTGATTTCTTTTTCTACAATCTACTTTTATTTGATTTATTATAAGTTGTGATTATTTCAAATTCCTTATTTTTCATTTTCCATTTTTTAACAAACCAAAACTCTGAAAATTGATAGATTAGATAACAAAAAGACGGTAATTATTAGTACTTACAATCCTCGTGGGAATGACACTCAAGACTAATAATCTATACTATAAAACGATAGGTGCACTTGCCTACGGTTTTCTAGAGTAGCTTTTGAGCCATCACTTATTTTATATTAAGTCCGCATCATTTTATTACATTTATTATTATACAGTTATTTGACATATATTTATTAACTTTGCATTGATACGTCTTATCTACAATACTTTTATCATCTGTAATCTTTAAACACATGTATGGTCTTGTCTACATTAACTTTATCAGGTGTAAGCTTTATGCACATATCTAGTCTTGTCTATAGTAGCTTTATCAGATGTCAATTTTATCAGATGTAAGCTTTATCAGATGTAAGTTTTATTAGATGTCAGTTTTATCAGATGTAAGCTTTATCCAATGATACATCTTGTCTACATAACTTTATCAGTTGTTGGGTCTTATCTGAATAACTTAACAGATTTACAAAATATGCCACTATGAATACTTCACACGGTCTATAAATACATGCTAAAAATTTCATTTGATTGCAACTTGAACTAGTCCCCTCTACCAACCCAAAAAAATTATATTATTTCTATTTTCACTACACGTTTAAATGGATGAGTTCAACTGGTCCCCTATACCATCCCCACAGAATCTTAACTCCCAGTTAATGATGAGACTCTATAATGAGAAAACTTCAAAATGGACATCATCCTCATCGATTCACTATTAAATAGAAGAGTAAAGACAACTGGGCAGTTGGTGAAACCAACAATAGTGTGGCCATTCTGTAGGCCAGAGCAATTCTGAAATTTGCATTCCAATGTAATTTTAAGTTCGCTGAGGTAAATTAACGAGTCACACATCTTCAAGCCAACTATACTTTGTTCGCCAAAATGCTAAGTACGCCGGTGTATATTGGGATTGTAAACTCAATTTCATTCACGTAGCGGAAAGAGACTGGGTCACTTGGCATTCGGTAAGTTAAATATTCTTATTTTCATCATGCGAGTTGTATTATATACCATTATGTATTGTAAGTATATTAATCATTCCTTTTCTTTATTTTTTAGGATGATGACACCATTACTCCAGATGCTTATATGATGGAGGGAGAACCTTTATTTGTGTTGGGAAATTTATTTTATAGATTTTGATGAATGCCATGTAAAACTTAAACTAGAAAGTTGGCACCCCATTTTCATTGTAATTTTCATTGTAATAGATAGGGCTGGAAAGCTGAGTCAAGACAACTATGCCTGGAAATACATGAAGTCAACTGAAGACTGAAGTGAAGACTCCACTGTGGAACAACTGAGTATGGCCAAGAAGGAAGATCAAGAACTGGATCAAGGTGTATCGTTGAGGATCACCGTGTAAAGAGTCAATCAAAGTCAACTCAAGAAACCAAGTCTCAAGTTGAAGTGATGATGAGTCTTCCAATGATTGAGCACTCAAGTCACCTGGGGAAAAAGGCAAAGTGACCAAGAGGAGTTAACGAAATGAAATCGTTTGTAAGTCAAGGACTTTACTTAAATAGTAATACTTCAATGCCGCCAGTCTTAAAGTGCTTGTCCTTAAGCGTGCAAAAGGAATAAACCAATGGGAAGATCGCACTCGTGTCGAACCTCGAAAAGCCGCACATTCATTTAATAGGAAGAAAGGTCTACAACTCAAGATTGAGGACCAAGAGAAGACAAGCCAGCGAACACAAGTGACTTTTGAAAACCAAATTTATCTCTTCAACAGTGATTTTTGAAAGTTCACTATAAAAGGCTAAGGAAATTCATTGAGAAAAGGTTACGAACCACGAACAAGCAAGCATTATTCGAACTATTAACCTGCAAATATTCTCAAAGATATTCAAGCAAATCCTCAAGCTTGAAACTCAAAGGAAATCGATCCAACACAAACCGTGAAGGAAAGACAACTTCAAACTATTCAAGAGGAAACTTTTGAAGAATCAAAAGGGGTCTACTATCCAAGGAGGATTGTAGAAAGGTTCAAAGTCGAACCAAGAGATCAAGTTATTGGAGGGCTTCATGATCAAATCCAAGAGCTTGAGAAAGTGAGTGAAGTAGCAAAAGGCAAAACGCCTGTGAAGAAGTTCGAGTCGGAAGAGAAGTTAGTTTGTGTGATCAAGGTTGTCTCTAGATCGTTGACCAATTTGTAAACAAATCTTTTACATAGTGGATTCCTCCAGGAGTTGGAGAAGAGAGGACTAGAAGAATTACCCCATCTTCGAACCTCTATAACAATTAACTGTGTCATTTATTTTTCAAAGACATTTATATTTCTCGCATATTTACTTCATATCTCACGATAAACTTACTTGCTATCCAACCGATTAATAACCAAGCGATAAAACCAAGTGTTAAAACTAGTTTAAAACAAATCAAATGGTGTTAAGTCTTCCACGACAAAACCAACACAATCAAGGTTCAGTTAACAAATTGAGTTATTCTATCAACAAACCTATATCGAGTCCGGCTGAGTGGCTAATCTATTTGAATAACCAACTTAGTCATTCCTTAAGGACTTAGTCAAGCGTGTTAACTCTGTTATATTTAAAAGGACTAAAATCGAGAATTTGGTAAGGTTTATTCAATCCCCCTTCTAAACCTTACTCACACCCCTTGGGACCTACAAGTGGTATCGTGAGCGGTTGGTTCATTGAGCCTTCCGTGACCGGTTCTCGAACTAGATCTCTATCTTTTCTAAAAGGTTTCAAACACTTGTATTTTCAAAATCTTTCATTTTTAGCAAAGTTATAATCATGAAAGCAAATTTGACACGCATTCCTATGTTCACTGTTGAGGAATTTGATGACTGGAAAATTTGTATGCAGGCTCATCTATCTGCTCTACACGATGAAATGTGGCTTGTGATAGAGGATGGGCCACCGCAAATATTAAAAGTGAACACAATCAGAAGGAGAGCATTTGAATCAAGGAGAATAAGTCAAGAAGAAAGACCAGCCCTGGTTTAAAAGCCAAGGACTGAGTGGACAAACGATGATAGAAAGAGATACAACTTGGACAATGTGGCCAAGGACATACTCTACAAGACTTTGGACAAAGCAATGTTCAATAAAGTCAAATCCCGCAAAACAACAAAAGAAATCGGGATAAACTAACTTTAATTTGTGAAGGATCGAGCAAATTAAGGAAAATAAATTATCTCATTCTTTGTTCAAAAATTTGAAATTTCAAAATATTTGCGGGAGAATCTATTGATCACCGGATGCAAGATTCACCGAGATCGCAAATGAGCTTTACTCTTGGGAAGGAATACACACAAAAGGAGATGTGTATGAAGATCTTGAGGAGCCTCGGTGAATGGGAAATGAAGACTATGGCTCTAAGATATTCAATGGAGCTATCAAAAATATCCAATCATGAGTTATTCTCAGACCTCAAAGCCTATGAGTTTGAGCTGAGAAGAAAAGCTCAAGAGGAGACAATTGCACCCAAGACAATTTGCATTGATAGTCAAGGATGGTAAGAGAGATGAACCAAGGAAGCCATAGACCAGGAGGAAATAACCCTAATGGTTAAAAGATTCAACAAGTTCTTCAACAAGAACTATAAGAGAAATAAGGGTGAAACCTCCAGAGACATTCAACTCCTCTAAGTCAAGGAGGATAGGCCACCCAAGAGAGTCGAGCATCAAAGGGTTGCATATCGTAGAGCCGATAACCCAAGGAGAAAGAGCCGATCAAAGGGTCGAGAACCGTGTTGGAATTGCGCATAACTAGGACATTTTGCTATTGATTGTTCATATCCACCATCAATAAATACAGGAATGAAGAAGAAAGAAAGATCTTGAGAAAAAAAGACAAGAAAAGAAAAAGGTCATGTTAGTCATGAGATCGCCGAGACAGTCAAGCCCAAAGAAGTCGGGCAGACTCGAGAGAGTAGTGAAGTCGACTACTCAAGTGATTCTCGAAGAAGAAGCCTTGATTTGTCTTATAGCTAAAGAACAAGATCAACGGACCAAGATGATGAGGTACACTCTAACTCATCTCGGTCTTTATTCAGTGATAGTGATTGTGATACACACACTTCATCACCCACCGATCTTTATGATTCATTAGACAAAATGATGAAAGACTTTGAGCACATTAAATCCTCACACACACTTCTAAATGAGGAAAATAGCCAGCTCAAAAGCCAAAACTCACAGCTGACTAAGGGACTGAGTACTCTAAGTCACATAGCTGATGAGAACACTGAGCTAAAGGCTGAGATTGCTAAACTATTAGTAGAGATAGCTGCTGTAGAAAATAGAGAAAATGATCTTAAAAATGTAATTACCTCATTTACAAAGGCATCCAAATCATTGGATGATCTAATCATGAGTCAAAAAGAATTTGGAGATAAGACAGGCATAGGATTCAACTCCCTTGTGCACAGTCAAACTCCTAGAGTGATTTTGGAAAAAGAATCTTCAAGCAATGAAGCATCTCAGAAATCCAAAACACCAAATGTTGCACCCACATTCGTCCCAAAGCACAATCACAAACTGGCCTTGGATATAAAGGGAAAGGGAAACAACCAGTTGAGTATGCTAAGAGGACAGCTGAGAAGAAATCCAACAAAGTTCCTCAGCAAACTCCAAATAGAAAGTACTCTGTGAAAAATAAACAGAGCTACCAAAAACCCCAGAAGTTTCATCAGAGAAACACACATGTTGGGAATAGTAGAAACTACCCAAGCCAAGTTGATTGGAACAATGTGAAATATCAGCAAAGATCAATGGAATACAAGCCTAGATGGCAAAGACCTAAACCTCAACAAAGTTCATTTCAAAGGCAAAAGAGCTATTATCAGCACACATATGCACCCAGACACTACACTCATAAATATCACAACTACCCAAAGAAGGAAATTGCTAAAACACACACACAGAGGCATACAGACAAAAGAGATAGATGTATGAACCTAAAACACCCAAGCAATTTGCTAATGTGCACTATGATTATGGCACAGATAGATGGCAACCTCTTAAAGTCAAGTCATTTGGCTATAGGTTGGTTGGATCATCTTACAGCACTAACCCCTTAGGACCCAGGCAAGCATGGGTACCTAAAAACTAATTTCGTAGTTCGCAGGTTCAAGGAACAGCTGAGTGCCAAGGAATCTGGTACATGGATAGTGGTTGTTCCAGACACATGACAGGGAACAAGAAAAACCTGTCAAGATTCAAGGAGATTAGAGGTGCAAAAGTCATATTTGGATGAAATGAAGCTCCAGGGGAAATTAAAGGCACAAGATCTATCAGGAAAAATGGATTGGAAATCACAGATATTGCCTATGTTGAAGGCCTCAACTTCAACCTGTTTAGCATCAGCCAACTCTGTGACAAGGGCTACAATGTTGGATTCAATATGGGAATGTGCCAGATCAAAGATGCTGAATCAAATGAAATAGTCTTTTGCCGCAAGGATCAAGACAGAAGAACATGTATGTAGTAGATTGGTCTCATCACACCAAGCACTTGTCTGCTAGCAAAGAGCACAACCGAATTAAGTTGGCTATGGCACAAAAGCCGTCGTAGTCATCCGAACTTCAAGACAATCAACAAGCTTGCAAGGAGTCATCTTGTGGAAGGATTGCGGACTCAGTGTACAAGAAAGAAAGTGTATGTGATGCATGCCGATGGGAAAGCAAATAAAATCTTCATTCAAGGATAAGCTTAGTCCTTCTTCAACAAGCATATTGCATTTGTTGCATATGGATCTATTTGGTCCATTGAACCGGCCAAAGCATAAGTGGAAAGAAATACACCCTGGGTGTGGTGGATGATTACTCAAGATATACATGGACAATCTTCATGTGCAAAAAGAAGAAAACTTTGCGAGAAGTTACCTCGGTGATGAAAAGAGTTCAAAATGAAAAAGTCAAACCATCATAAAGATAAGATCCGATAGAGGAATCGAATTTGTCAATGGCATAATAACTCAAGATTGTGTTGAAATTGGTATTGCTCATGAGTTATCGCCAGAAGAACTCCGCAGTGAGAATGGAGTATTTGAAAGAATGAATAGAACTCTCAAAGAAGCTGCAAGAACCTTGTTAGCTAAAGTGGATTACCTAAGAGATTTTGGTCAAGCCATTAACACAACATGCTATACTCAAAATAGGTGCATGATTAACAGGCAATTGACCAAGACTCCCTATGAAATATGGACAGGGAGAAAGCCAAATGTTGGGTACTTCAGGATATTTGGATGTAAATGCTTCATCCATAACAATGGCAAAGATAATTTAAAGGCTTTCGATGCTAAAGCTGATGAAGGTATCTTTTTGGGATACTCAGCTGAGAGCAAAGCCTATAGAGTGCTGAACAAGAGGACTATGGTCACAGAAGAATCTATTCATGTGGTTTTTGATGAACCTAATGTGAGTGGAGAAGACATTGAAGAGTAAGCTGATAAGCTGAATCAGCCAACTATGTAGAAGAGTCAATATGTGGAAGCTGAAGTAAGAGCAATAAACCCAGATGAAGATAAGATAGCTAAACTCAAAGACAGCTGGAAAGTCTACTGATTGAATGATGATGAAGAAGCTGTTCAAGACAACTTAGTGCGAGACGGTACTAATCCGCCTAACTTGCTCCAACCTGGATGTGGGATGGATGAGAGACCACCCACCGGAGTTAGTCATTGGAGATGTTAGAGATGGTGTTAGAACCAGATCCGAGCTCAGCAAGAAGCAATGTTCACTTGTTTTATTTCCCAAATAGAGCCAAAAGATGCGTCTCAAGTATTGGATGACACACATTGGATTCAAGCCATGCAAGAAGAGCCAAATCAGTTTGAAAGGAACAAAGTATGGGAATTGGTGCAGAGACCAACCCATCAAAATGTTATTAGCACAAAATGGGTTTTGAAATAAGATGAATGAGGAAGGATCTGCGGGTAAGAAACAAAGCAAAACTGGTACCAAAGGGTATTGCCAAGAAGAGGGAATAGATTTTGATGAAACATTTGCTCTGTTGCAAGATTGGTAGCAATAAGGATGTTCCTTGCCTATCCGCACACAAGAACTTCATCAGTATATCAAATGTATGTGAAAAGTGCATTTCTAAATGGATGTTAGAGGAATTAGTCTATGTTGAACAACCTCCAGGTTTTGAGCGTAAGACTATTGGAGATAAGGTGTACAAGCACAAGAAAGCACTATATGGTTTGAAACAAGCACCAAGAGCATGGTCTGATACATTATCTCTATTTCTAACTGATAATGGATTCACCAAAGGCAAAGTGGACAGAACACTCTTCAGAATTCAAGATGGAGAGAGTATACTGCTTGTTCAAATATATGTGGATGACATCATTTTTGGATCCACAAATAAAGAACTGTGTGATAAGTTCTCAAACCTCATGCAAGGAAAATTTGAAATGAGCATGATGGGAGAGCTGACTTTCTTCCTAGGACTTCAAGTCAAGCAATTAAAGGATTGAACCTTCATAAGTCAAACAAAGCACACCAGAGATTTAATGAAGAAATTTGGTATGGAAGAGAAGTCTTACGTGAAAATACCAATGAACACATCGATTAAAATGGACATGGATGGAGATGGCAAGTGCTATAGATCAAACAATATATAGAGCACTTATTGGATCATTGCTCTACTTAACAAAGAAGCAGACCAGGACATCACCTTTGCGGTAGGTGTATGTGCAAGATTTCAATATGCACCAAAGGAAAGCCACACGATGCACTAAGAGAATCCTAAGATATTTGAAGGGATGCCAGGAAGTTGGTTTATGGTATCCAAAGGAAGGTGGATTCAAGCTTATCGGTTATTCAAACTCGACTATCTTTGGATGTAGAGTTGACGGAAGAGTACTTCGTACATCTCAAATGCTTGAAAATAGATTGGTTTCTGGTTTAGCAAGAAGCAAAACTCAATAGCCACATCCACAAATGGTGAATCGAGCACATAGCTACGGGCAAATCTGTTGTTGTGCCCAAGTCTTATGGATGAGACAACAGTGAGAGATTATGAGATTGAAAAAAAGAGATTCCAATTATGTGTGATAACACAAGAGCTATTGCAATCACTCGAGAATCGTGTTTCATTCAAAAACAAAGCACATTGACGTCGATATCATTTTATAAGAGATCATGTTGAAAAGAAAGACATCACTTTGGAATATATTTCAATCGATAAGCAACTAATCGATATATTCACTAAACCCTTATGTGAGTCAAGATTTGAAGAGCTTAAGAATGAGCTAGGGTTAATTGAGTTGAGTTGACACTGTAAGACTCAACCGAGGAAGAGATGGAAAAGGAGAAGATTAAAATTAAACAAGTTTCATGAATCGGCCATGTGAAACAACTATGTCGAAAAGGCAAACAGATCGAGTTAGGCGACAAATTTGAGTCACTAAATGAAAGGAGAGAAGCGAGTTAAGTCATTTTGATATAAGCTAAGTCATTTATGAGTTAAGTAAAAAAGCAAATCGTGTTTAATGAGGGAATGTTTTTAAGGATGACGTCAAGATAATAATGACGGGTATAGTCAAAAACCGCACAAGATAAGCATATGATTGGATATAAATTTGCCGCATTAAATGCGAGAAATTAAATGCGATTTGATGTACTAAATCTGAGCCATTGATTTTGATCAAAAATTCAAAAACCAAAGAGATGTCCTTTCATAACCCTTATATATACATTTTTCCAGCCTTCTCTCTCTCACTCGAAAACTGTTCATCTTCAAGCAAAAATGAAGCAAACTATTTTCTTTGTCACAAACCCTAAGTGTCCTCAAGCAAGTTCGTCAACATTTAATCGGTAAAAAGCTCTAAAAATGGCATCTAAGTTTAATTTCGTTAAGCTATCGAAGCAAATCCACTCAGGATCGTCAGTGGATTTCGAAGGCATGGTGAAGAAGGGTTCCGATGAAACCCTTGTTAAGAAAATTGCAGAAATGTTAGAAAAGTCAGGTCTCAAGGCTTTTCTGACTTTAGAATACTCACATACCTATCTCGAGGAGGTAGCGTAGTTCTATGTTAACACCGAAGTCTTCTGTCCACCGCAAGGATATTTTGATAAATGCTAAGGACCTTGCATAGCAATGTTTATTGCCATCTGATGGCATGAAGGAGATAAATGAAGCTGATGTTGATTTCGGCTGCTGCGTAGAAAGAGGTAGCCAAACCAGTGCGCTACTAAGGTGATCTACACGGTGATAAGAAGGCCGAAAAGACGACTATCATAAGTTGATGGATGTTGTCTCAAAGTGTGTAGACATGAAGTTTGGAAGCTTTAATGTTTGTCTCAAGGAAAAGCCGATCGTCATGGCCGCGATCATGCAGGCAAGAAAGTCAACTGGCTGAGTTTATATACAAAGCAGACTCTGCTGAATGTGTTGAATAAGACGTTCAGGATGATGGATCCTTTGGAGGATCTCTTGGATATGGCCTGGTGATTGGCCACTTGATGGAAGTGAAGGGCATTCCCTTCGACATGGAAAAACCTTCCATGTTAACAAGAAAATGTTCAGGGCTAACCTCTCGGAGCCGGAAAAGAGCCCACGCGAAGAAAGCAGACACGGTGAGGGGAATCACCAACCCGAGGACACACTGCTACCCTCCTCCAAAGAAGAAAGTCGCCCCGCATTTGCAAAAAAGAAGCTGCCCTGCTGAGCCTAAGAAAAAGGATGCACCCGCCCTACAGTAGTGTCTCCTCCTCGTCAGCCTGTGAGGCCGAGAAGGAAACCCAAATCCCTTCTCCGGCCATAAGGAAGAAGAGGATCCCAAGACAAGAAAGGACTACCTCTAAGGAAATTCGTAAAGCTTTCACGTTTGAGGAACCCGAGAATATTGAACTGAGGTTCCCCGCTACCCAAGAGAAGAAGATTAGTTAGCCGTCTGAATTAGAGAAGACAGTGAGTCTCGCCACTCAATTTGGATAAAGCATCCGAGATCATTTGAAACTCATGAAGTGCGATCTCTGAAGTGATTGATGATCAAACCACAAAGTCAAGAGCAAGCCCGTGCATTGAAAAGGCCAAGATGCGTGTTCTTACTGGTGATCACGATCACACACTTCTCGATGTGTTATCTAAGAGTGTTGAGGATCCCACTGCTGTAGTGGAAAAGTCAGATATGCAGTAGGCTCTAAGGGAATCCAGGCAATTGCATGAGCAACAATCATTTGAAGGACCAGGAGAGTCGTCTCAATCTCTCCCGCAGACGACCTTTTGGGAGTAGTGCGTGATTGCCATAGACATCGCGCAGCCTACGTCCCCGTGATGTCAAAGGATGGGTCCAAGGGAACTGGCAATGAAACTGGGACTTTGGGCACCCAAGTTGAGCCAACCCCTACTGAAGGTGTTTTACCACCCGCCCGGGGCCGAGCACTCAATGGAAGAAGTCGCGAGTCCTGGGAGAAGAGTGACCCCATCATCATCACTCACCGGTGGTGTGCTAGTCTTGAGGAGAAACTCACTACATCGTAGCAAGGTCGTAGGATCTGCAGATGACTCTCTTTCGAAGAAAGGTGGCGAAGTGGAATCGAGAAACAACCACAAGCAGAGTGACATTGACGAGGCTCGAGATAGTGAGTCGTCCCCACCTGCTTTGAAGGCGACGACACACTGTTCCCTGATCGATCGAGGCACAGGATGGAGATGCCCCGGGAGTTAACACTCTAGGCAATGAAAGTGCAATCGAGGGTTGAGACTCCTATGGATGCCAATGTCAAGACCCTTAGAGAGTCTGCGATCGTTGAAGGGAATATTGAAGGCCTCGCCGATTGAGACTCTTTGGAGGTATTGAAGGCCCAAGGGAAGTTGAGACCTCCACGGGTAAAGCTCAAGAGATTCAAAACATTCCTCATGTTCAAATCATCGAGTCCGAGAAGGAGATAAGCGCACTTCATGACTCCCGGAGAATCCCGACATATCATTTTCTGGGTCCGAGACGAGGATGAAGCTAAGTCCACACCCATTGCACATCAAAAGGACCCGGTGAGGATGTTCTCAAGAATACGAGTCAGCAGAGTTACAAAGCTGCTTGTCAAACATTCAATATTGATGATGAACCAAATCCCCAAGTTTCATCATCATCCGATGATGCTGATGATGCAGTAGAGGATCCGGTAATTCATTTAGAGAAACCTACTGAGACCGAAGACATCGTTAAGATAGCCGAGGCTCGAGTTATCGGGCAATACATTCCAAAAGCCCGGTGAAACCGAAGTCATCTCGCAAGCAGCTCCCAACCGAATAACAAAGAACGACTCCACCAGAAACATCACAGGCACAAACCGCACAAACAATCCCATATGTGCGAGACAATGCTTTTGAGCAAGTATTTCCCTTTTCTATTGAGTTGCCTGAGCTAGAGGAAGAGACCGCTAAAGAGTAGCGATGATTCACTGTACGAGAAGATCCCATACTACCTACCGACTCTATTGTGCCAGCAAACTTTGACTCCGATGCAGAATGGTCGGCAGTTGAATCAGGTGAGACAACTGAGATTCGTAAAGTTTTCAAGAAGATCTGTGAAGAGATTGAGAAGATCGAACGGAACCAAGACTCACTAGACTTACGATTGGACAATAGAGATGCCACCCTCACGGCAGATTTGAGAGGGATAGTGGTAAGGATTAGGGAGTGGTCTCAACAGCGGAGTGTCATGCGATACGAGCAAGTTCGCTATTTTAAGGCGTTATACAATAAAATGCTAGTTTGGAGCGCTGACAACACTTCGAACAGGCACACAATGCGAGAATATATTGAGAGGTTGCATGCCTGCCTCTCACAAAACAAAATGGAGCTGCGTGAATTTCGAGAAAAGAAATTATGCGACTTGAAGAGACTATGAATGCAAAATTCAGCCTTTCTTATGGCTGAAATGAAATTGGTGGCAGCCGAGTCCAAAGCCACTCGCTCAGAATTTCGGACGGCTTACGCAGCGGCGAGACTCCAAACAAAATTTCATGCTCACGGACTCGACTTCATGCTCGCAGCATGTTCCGGGGTCCCTTTTTCCTTTGATGATGCCAAAAAGGGGAAGATGAGTCCCTAAGGAGTTTAAAAGAGGAAAAGGTGAAAGAGTCAAGCCAAAATAAAAAGAGATTAGAAGAAGAAGGAAAAGCATCCGAGGGGGAACATTGAAGGACTTGACATTAATGATTCTTTGAAACCCTCGCCAGGTCATGTCACAGCCTCGATAATCAGCAAACTTCTAGTGACCCGATGAAAGAGTATGAAGCCAAAATGACAAGATGGAGAAGAAGAAGGAAAAGCGGTGAGGGGGAACATGCGAAGGACTTGACATTAATGATTGTTGAAACCCTCGGCCAGGTCATGTCACGGCCTTAATTATCAAAGCAAACATCCGGTGACCCCCGCCGATCGAACACTCTTTGTGCCAATGTCGGAGAAAAGGCGAATCGTAGAAGCAGGATGGTAGAGTTTGATAAGAAGATGGATGCCCGCATCGAAGAAATGTTGAAACAATACGGCAACATTCTCGGGCAGAAAGGATCAAGATGCCATACCCGACAAACGGATCCGAGCCAAGATCGGTTGAAGAATTCAAGACATTCGAATCCAAAGGCTATTTCCAAAAGATGTCCGTAGCCCAAGCCGGGATCTCAGATCTTGGGAGAAGGGTCTTAAATTATGCGAAGAAGCTAATAAGCGAAGAGACAACCAGCCCATTCATGGTAAGGTAAGACTCTGTATAGTATACACCGGAGGAGGAGGAGGAAGAAGTGGTAGAGGAAGAGGCTTTCAACCTCGTCAAGACCCAAGAACATCGAATATGTGGATCCCGAAAAGAAAGGGAGACTTCTTTGGGGCCGGGTATGATGAAGTAGCAAATCTAGAGATGGCTAGGAAGAATGTTGAAGCCGTGAGAAGACAAGAAGAGGAGAACAGAAGGCAAACAGAAAGCAATGGCTCGAGAGGAAGCGGAAGGATGATGCTTATAAAAGAGCTTATGAAAAAAGAAGCGATGAAGAAGAAAGAAAAAGAAAGAGAGTCGATGAGTTTTGACAGAGAGTCAAGAGGAAAGAAAGGAGGCATCGAAGGTGATGAAGTGTTCTTTGTGAACCCTTCATGTATTTTACTTATGTAAATACATTTTTGTAAGTCATCCGTATACTTAGTGAAGTGTTAATTTTTCACTCTGTATTTATATCCTAGCATAGATGTCTGTATTTTTGACCGATATAAAATGCTCACGATACCAAATGTAAATTGTGTAAAGGACAAGAATGCTATGATCAATAAAACGATTGATTCTACGCATACATTCTTTGTTTCTTTTGCATTGTCTGTATGTATCTTTCTTGTTTACATGTTGTTTATTGCTTTTAAGTTTTGGCATCATCAAAAGGGGGAAATTGTTGGGAAAATTATTTTATAGATTTTGATGAATGCCATGTAAAACTCAAACTAGAAAGTTGGCACCACATTTTCTTTGTAATTTTCATTGTAATAGATAAAATGGAAAGTGAGTCAAAACAATGACTATGCTGGAAATACATGAAGTCAATCAAGATCAAGTGAAGACTCGTGAGGACCCGGTGTGTAAAGAGTCGATCAAAGTCAAATCAAGAAGCCAAGTCTCAAGTTGAAGTGACGGAGATGAGTCTTCCAATGATTGGAGCAGCACTCAAGTCACTGGGGGAAAAAGGCGTGACCAAGAGAAGTTAATCGAAATGAACTGTTGCCGAATTTAAGTCGAGGACTTTACTTAAATAAGTAATACTTCCATCTTTGCCAGGTCTTAAAGTGTTTGTCCCGAGAAGCATGCAAAAAGAACCAATGGGAAGTCATCGCACTCGTGTCGAAACGAAAAAGTGCACATTCATTTAATACGAGGAAAGGTCTACATCTCAAGATTGAGGACCAAGAGAAGACAAGCCAACTTACATAAGTGACTTTTGAAAATCAGCTTATCTCTTCGGGCGATTTTTGAAAGTTCACTATAAAAGGCCGAGGAAATTCATTGAGGAAAGGTTACCGAACCACGAACAAGCAAGCATTATTCGAACTATTAACTGCAAATATTCTCAAAGATATTCAAGCAAATCCTCAAGCCTGAAACTCGAAGAAAATCGATCCAACACAAGCTGTGAAGGAAAGACAACTTCAAACTGTTGAAGAGAAAACTTTTGAAGAATCAAAAGGGTCTACTATCCAAGGAGGATTGTAGAAAGGTTCAAGGTCGAACCAGTATCAAGTTATTGGAGGGCTTCGTGATCAAATCCAAGAGCTTGAGAAAGTGAGTCAAGTAGCAAGGTCTGTCTCTCAGATCGCTTGACCACTTTGTAAACAGATCTTTTACATAGTGGATTCTGCAGGAGTTGGAGAAGAGAGGACTAGAAGAATTACCCCATCTTGAACCTCTATAAAAATTAATTGTGTCATTTATTTTTCAACACATTTATATTTCTGCATATTTACTTCATATCTGCTGATAAACTTACTTGCTATCCAACTGATTAATAACCAAGCGATAAAACCAAGAGTTAAAACAAGTTTAAAACAAATCAAAGGGTGTTAAGTCTTCCGCTGATAAAACCAACACAGTCAAGTTAAGGTTCAGGTTAAACATTTGAGTTATTCTATCAACAGCTCTATCGAGTCTGTTTAGTGGCTAACTCTGCTGAATAACCAACTTAGCTGTCCCTCAAGGACTTAGTTGTTTGTGTTAACTCTGTTATATTTTAAAAGGACTAAAATCGAGAATTCGGTAAGGTTTATTCAACCCCCCTTCTAAACCTTACTCACACCCCTTAGGACCTACAATTTGATAAGCTCGAAATATTGTTTAAGATACCGAAGCCGGAAATACAAGGCTCAAGCAACTTGCCGGTTCACCCTAAACGCTACTTGCCATCATGATCTAATGCTGAGCAAGGAAGTTCTTCTTCATGTCAAGATTGATCGTGCAGTGTTCCAGTTGTTTGCATACCGGATATTTGCGTACTTATGTTATAATGGCATGTCGGATCTTAATTCAGTATTTTAATATGTAATTCTTTGTTGTTTTTTTGATTATGTGTTGTAGACTTTATTATGTAATCGCATTTCCATTCAGTATTTTAATTATGTATTTTTTATAGTTAAAATCAAATTTCAAAAATAAAAAAGAAGAAGAAAAATCAGGAAAGTAGGCGCCAGGCACCAGGATTCATTATCCATAAAAAGGAACATGCAAAAGATTTTGGAAGGAAAATAACAACAATTTGTAATAGCATTCTTAATAGATTCAATGAGGATATAATGCCTCTAGAATTTATAATAGATTCAATACCACTGGCATGGTATAAAGAAACAGTAGGTCCCAAGGGTTGAGTAGTAAGGTTTAGAAGGGGGGGTTGAATAAACCTTACCAAATTTTCAATTTTGTTATTTTAAATATTTTCAGAGTTAATCACAACTCAGCTTAGTCCTTGAGGGACATCTAGGTTGGCTTACTTCAACAAAGTTACCCACTCAACAGACTCGACTGAGCAGTTGATAGTATAACTTAGCTGGTATCATCTAACACTTAAATTTACAGTTGATTTGGTTTTTGTTTAGCATAAGACTTTTCACCCTTATTGTTTTAAACTTGTTTTTCAACATTTGTTTTTAGCAATGATTATTATCAGTTGAGTTAAATAATTATAACTTAACAACATATATAAAAGATATGCAAGAAGTTAAAGTGATGTAAGTAAATAAGACAAGCAATTTATAGTGGTTTTGGATGGGGTAATTCCTCTAATCCACTCTTCTCCAACTCCTAGAGATATCCACTAAGTAACAGATCTTGGTTACAAAGCAGTCTACAGTCCGAGTCAGCCTTGATTACATAGCTGGATGCTCTTGGGACTCAGCTTCTTCACAAAATAGATGTCTTGCTACTTCAGCTCCCTCGAACTCTTGGAATTGATCACACAGCCTTCCAACGAGCCCAAAGCTTCTGGTTCGAACTTGAACCTTACTACTTCTCCTTCAACCATGGAGAGTAGACCCCTTTTGTTTTTCAAACAAATTTCCTCTTCAACTTGGTGAAGTAATCTTTCCTTCACTGAGTGTGTTGGATTGAGTTCCTTTGAATTTAGGCTTGAGGAATATCTTTGAAAGCTTGAGAGTATTTAGCAGGTTTTTCTTACTTGAATGCTTGATTTTCTCTTGTAAAATTCGTAAACTTCTCTCACTTGCTTCCTCAGCCTTTTATAGTGCAGATTCGAAAATATGTCCGTTGAAGAGATAGACATATGTTTTAAATCTCACGCGTAGGTTGTTGGCATGTCTTGTCCATGCCACATTAATGAGTATTGTACCATGAATTCAATGCTCTGCAGCCTTTCCTTGGTCCCTGCAGGTTTTCAGGTACATCCCAATGGTTCCTTGCTTTTTGCACTCTTTCAGCAAAATAACTTTATTGCTGGCAGCCTGACATAGGTCTATTTCCAGCAAAACCTTGACTTGTGTTGACAACGGATCTCTATCAGCTTGCTTCAAGTCTTTTCTGTTGCATACCCCTTTGACATTCAATTCCAATCATTTTGGAATGACTTAGTTGTTAGTCAGCTGACTGAGACAGCTTTTCTGTCACTTGACTGATCCTTCACTTGGCTTCACACAATTGACACACAGCTGGGTCTTCTCTTCAATCTTCAGTCGACTCTTGTAATCTTTAACTTAGCTGACTCCAACTCTCGCTCATATAGCCCTAACTATTACGAGACACCGGTCGACCTCCTCAAGCATGTTCTCTGTTTTCAGGTTTTAAACACGCTCAGGTAAGGGTTGCCCTATAGGGAGACTGGTTGACCTCAAAACAGAGGAGTTGTCCAAATTTTGTCAAAAAATAAAGTTCAAGAAATACTCCGGAAATGTGGTAAAGATAATTTAAATCGATTAGGAGTTTTTGGACAACATTTAGGGACATTGTTTTGGTGAAAAACTCAGTTAAATAAAATCATCAAAATTATGATAAAACATTTATCTAACAAACAAACTTAAATGAATACATCAAAGTAAATAGTGCACTAACAAAGAATGTATGCGTAGAATATGTCAATTTTATTGAACATATCATTCTTGTACTTTACAAACGCACTTTACAACGATTTTACAAAGTATACCCTATACACTGTATCACATCTATACTATATATACAAATGTATTAGAGCTATGATGATTTAGTACACATGTATCAGAGCTTCAAACTCAAATTTTACAACAGGTGTCAGAGTCTCAAAGTTCTACAGAAAAACTTACAAATCTTGTATTTACATCTAAGTAAAATACATTTGAAGGGGTTTCAGCCGTCTTCAGCACCTCGGCTACTTCCTTCTTCTTCCTTCATCTTCAGCTCTCCTTCGATCTTTTTCAGCCCTTTTTCTCTTTCATAAGCTCTTTTAGCAGCAGGGTCCTCCCTTTTTCTGCCTTTCTTCCCATTCACGATTGACTCTTTCGTTTTCTGCTTGTTGTCTTCTCCTTGCCTCCTTATTCTTTCGCTCCACTTCAATATTAGCAAGAGTGTCGTACCCAGCCCAGTAGTTGACTCCCTTCTTCTGTGGATCAACATACCTTACGTCTATGGGTCTTATTTATGGTGGAGTACATCTGCCTCTTCCACCACTTCCAAACCTTTCCCTTCCTCGGTATGACTCAGCTCCTCATCTAGAAGTGTATTGTACGGGTGTTTTCCCAGTCGTCTGACTGCTCGAACTCTGCTGCATCTCAGTTGATTTGCATAAATCGAGTCCTTTTTCCCAATAAAAATCCCACACATGTGGTAGAGTCATATTCTTGAAGTAACCTTCAGCAGCTAGAGTTTGAAATTCCTCTAGTGATCTAGGTTCAGATCCTGCATCAGGCATCGTGATTTCTCGAGGGGGTCTTATAGCTGGGGAATCTTTCAATAAACCAGCTGGGGGGCCGTCGAACCTTGCTTTTATATATTTTATTCTCTCGGAGTGCTTCTCAGCTACCTTGTCGAATTCATCTTCAATGGCTTGTCTTGACTGTTTAACTACCAAATCAGCTTTCTCTTCTATAGACAACTCTTTCCATAGTTTGTTGAGAATTGAGGCTGTAACACCACCTTGCAGAGGGGTTTTAGCAAGCATGATTTTCAAGGGTGGCTTCTTTATTGAACTGCCTTACCCCTTGCTTGCTTCCCCTTTCTGTCCATCCTTATCACTCATTTGTTGTTTTTCTTTCCTTTTCATATTTCCCCTTTTTGGCATCATCATCAAGGGGTAGAGCCAGATTAGGGAATACTCCACCTAGAAGTAGATCAATCTTACTGTTCGCCATATCATGCTTATCGTGTGTCGTGGAGTATATTGTTCGGAATTCGGATCTCAAAGCCATGGTCTCAGCTGCCATCAGCTTCATCTTAGTTTGAATAACCTTTATTTGCTATTCCACATTGGCCTCCATCCTTTGAATTTCTGATTTATGCTGAGCCTTGAGCAACTCCATGTCACTTTTATGGGATTGATCCATCCTAAACATGTGGTCCATTTGACGCCGTTAGAACTTGGCATTATCTGAGCTCCAGATCACCATTTTCGCGAATAAAGATTTGAAGTAGGTGACCTGCTCATGCCTTAATGCCTTTGTCTGCTCGATCTATTCTCTAATTCTTAGAACAGTTTCTCGGATATCTCCAGTGATGTTGGCATCGCGGTTTTCTAGCCGTTGGTCCTGCTACAAATCCATGCTCCATATGCTCAATTTCGTGCATGTGCTTGCCTCTGAGCACCAAAGAGATTAGCTTTGAACATCTTCTTGTTCACATGGAATGGCTTCCCATGTCTGAGCGGAATCCCTTTCACCTCCATCATATGGCCAATGACCAGGCCATAACCCAATGAGCTCACGAACAATCCATCATCATTTATAGTCTTGTTCATGACATTTTGGCAGATTTGGCAGAAGATGAACTTAGACCAGTTCACGTTCTTCTCATCCATGATAGCAACCATGACACTCAGCTTAATCCGAGACAATTGATTGAAGCTACCAAACTTCATGTCCACACAATTGGACACGATATCCACCAACTTGTGATAGTCGTCCTTGATCAAAGACTTCTTGGCTGTGTAAACAGCCTTAGTAACAGACTCTGGCTTGGCAATCTCTTTACATGCCGCAGCCAGGTTCACATCCTTTTCAGCAATGTGGGTAAAGGCAGGTGGCAGTGAGTAGCTAAGTCTGCAGAAGTAAGTTTGATGTCATTGCTGTAGACTGAAGACCTTATCTCTCCTTCGTGAACCTCAGTGTTCACGAAGAACATAGCAACCTCTTCGAGGTATGTGTGCGAGAATTCTATAGTGAGAAATCCTTTGAGACCAGATTTCTCCAACTCTGCAGCAATCTTCTGGGCTAGGGCCTTGTCTACTTCTTGTTTTACCAAACTTTCAAAGTCCACTGTAGAGCCAGAGTGGATCTTCTCATCCATCTTGACGAAATCGTATTTGGGTGCCATTTCTCGAAAATGGTCGGTGAAAAACTCGTAAAACAAACACTGGGAGAACTAGGGTTTCACTTTGTTTGCAAAGAAAAGTTTGATCTTGTTTGAGAGAGAATAGGGTTTTGTGAGGAGAGAGAAAATTGGATTTTGGTATATAAAGGATGTGAGGGGACGGTTTTAGAATTTGAAAAGGTTGATCAAAATCAACGGTTAAGATTAAACATTTTGAACTGCATTAATTTCCCCGCATTAAATGCGACAGTATTTATATGCAATCATAGGCTAAATGTGTACCTGTTTTATTCCGACACCATAATTACGCTGACGTGATACCCAAAAATATTCCCGCTCGCAAAAAACGACTGTATTTTGTCACTTAGCTCATAAATAACTCAGCTTTCTTTCAAAGGTGACTTAACTCTGCTTATCTCTTCACATGATGTTCACTCAGCTGTCAGCTAACTCGATACAGCTGATTTTCCGTCTTGGCTATTTCACTTGGCTGGAAAGTGAAACTTTACTGATTTTCATTTCTCTGTTCTTGACTCTGCTGATTGATTCTTCTGAGTCTCCAAACTCAGCTCATTCAAACCTAGCTCATTCTTAAGCTCTTCAAATCTTGATTCACATAATGGCTTAGTGAATATGTCAGCTAACTGCTTATTATTTGAGATGTATTCCAAAGTGATGTCTTTCTTTTCAACATGATCTCTTATAAAATGATATCTGACATCAATGCGCTTTGTTCTTGAATGCAATACATGATTCTGAGTAATTGCAATAGCACATGTGTTATCACACATAATTGAAATTTTTTTTTCTTCTATATCATAGCCTCTCAGCTATTGCCTCATCCATAGAACTTGGGCACAATAGTGCGCCTATGTATTCTCGTTTTGTGGATGTAGCTATTGAGTTTTGTTTCTTGCTGAACCAAGAAACTAACCTATTTCCAAGCATTTGACAAGTACCTGATGTACTCTTCCTATCCACTCCACATCCAGATAGTCACGAGTCTGAGTAGCCAATCATCTTGTATACTCCATTCTCTGGATACCATAAGCCAACTTCTTGGCTACCCATTAAATACTTTAGGGTTCTCTTGGCTGCAGTCATATGACTCTCTTTTGGTGCAGATTGAAATTTAGCACATACACCTACAACAAAGGTGATGCCTAGCCTACTTGTTGTTAAATACATCAGTGATCCAATGAGAACTCTATATCTGGTTTGATTAACAGCTTTGCCATCTGCATCCATATCCATCTTAACTTAAGTGTTAATTGCGATCTTCACGGATGACCTTGCTTCCATACCAAATTTCATCATCAAATCTCGGGTATATTTGCTTTAACTTATGAAGGTTTCATCCTTCATTTGCTTGACTTGAAGATCTAGGAAGAAAGTCAGCTCTCCCATCATACTCATTTCAAACTTCCCTTTCATGAGGTTTGAAAAATTGTCACACTGCTCTTTATTTGTGGATCCAAATACGATGTCATCCACATAGATTTGAACAAGCATTAATTATACTTTCCCCATCTTGAATTCTGAAGAGTGTTTTATCAACTTTGCCTTTGGCAAATCCATTGTCAATTAGAAACCGAGACAATGTGTCATACCAGGCTCTTGGTGCTTGTTTTAATCCATACAATTCTTTCTTGAGCTTGTAGACTTTATCTCCAATAGTTTTCTGCTCAAAACCTAGAAGTTGCTCAACATAGACTTCTTCAAAAAGTCCATTCAATAATGCACTCTTCACATCCATTTGATATACAGTGAAGTTCTTGTGAGCATCATAAGCAAGAAACGTCCTTATTGCTTCCAATCTAGCATAGGAGCAAAAGTTTCATCAAAATCTATACCTTCCTCTTGGAAATACCCTTTGGCTACCAATCTTGCTTGTTTCTTATAACAGATCCTTCCTCATTCATTTTGTTTCTGAATACCCACTTAGTACCAATAAAATTTTGGTGGGTAGGTCTTTGAACTAATTCCCAAACTTTGTTCCATTCAAACTGATTCAGCTCTTCCTGCATGGCCTAAACCCAATGTGTATCTTCCAATGCTTGAGATACATCTTTCGGTTCTATCTGAAAATGAAACAAGTAAACATGGCTTCATGTTGCACTCTGGATCTAGTTCTTACTCCATCTCAAACATTTCCAATGATTAGCTCAGGTAGATGGTTTCTCAGCCATCTCACATCTGGTTGGAGTAAGTCTGTTTGGATTGACCATATCGCTTGACTAAGTTGTCTTGAAAAACTTCTTCATCATCATTGATTTGTAGACCTTCCGGTGTCTCTGCGAGATTGACTATCTCATCTTCTTCAGGGTTGAGTGCTCTTACATCTGCTTCAGCATGGGGACTCTTCTGCATAGTTGGCTGATTCTTTAACTCATGTATGTCTTCTCCATTCACATTAGGTTCATCAAAAACCACATGGATAGACTCTTCTGTCACCATAGTTCTTTTGTTCAGCACTCTATAAGCTTTACTCTCAGCTGAGTATCCCAAAAAGATACCTTCATCAACTTTAGCATCAAAAGCTTTTAGGTTGTCCTTGCCATTGTTGTGGATGAATCACTTACATCCAAAGATTTTGAAATATCCAACATTTGGCTTCCTCCTGTCCAAATTTCGTTGGGAGTTTTGGTCAATTGCACATGTTGATCATACATCTATTTTGAGTGTAACAAGTATTGATGGCTTGACTTAAAATCTCTTAAGGCAATCCGGCTTGACTCGCCTAATTGTCCTTGAAACTTCTTTGAGAGTTTTGTTCCTTCTTTCACTACTCCATTCTCTGTGGAGTTCTTGCCGACAACTCATGAGCAATACTGTTTTCAACATAATACTGAGTTATAATCCCATTGACAAACTCAGTTCCCCTATCAGATCTTATCTTAATAATGGTTTGACTCTTCTCATTTTGAACTCTTCTCATCAGTTGAGGCAATTTCTGCAATGTTTCTTTCTTTTTACACATGAAAATAGTCCATGTATATCTTGAATAATCATCTACCACCACTAAGGTGTATTTCTTTCCACTGATGTTAGCTAGTTCAACAGGACCAAATAAGTCAATGTGCAGCAGATGCAATATCCTTGTTGAAGAAGGACTTGGCTTATCCTTGAAGGATGATTTGATTTGCTTTCCCATCTGGAATGCATCACAAATGCTTTCTTTCTTGTACACTTAGTTAGGCAATTCTTCCACAAGATGACTCCTTCCAAGCTTGTTGATTGTCTTGAAGTTCAGGTGACTCAGCTTCTTATGCCACAACCAACTTGATTCGACTGTACTCTTTGCTAGCAGACATGTGCTTGGTCTAGCAGTTGACCAATCCACTACATACATGTTATTTTGCCTTGTTCCTTGAAGCACAATTTCATTTGATTCAACATCCTTGATTTGGAAAACTCCTATGTTGAATCCCATAATGTAGCCTTTGTCACAGAGTTGGCTGATGCTCAACAGATTGAAGTTGAGGCCTTGGACATATGCAACATCTGTGATCTCCAATCCATTTTTATTTATGGATCATGTGCCTTTGATTTCCCCTGGAGCTTCATTTTCTCCAAATATGACTTTTGCATCTTTGATTTCCTAGAACTTTGACAGTTTCTCTTTTTCTGTCATATATCTAGAACATCCACTATCCATGTACTAGGTTCACTACAAGAAAAGCTGGCGATAGACACCACCAAAAAGACACCGGTTTTATGACTCTTTGGTGTCTTTTCCTCTTTAACACCGGTTTTGTAAGCGGTGTCTTATTAGTCTTTGTCATTTGATAAACAACACCGGTTTCCTAGAACCGGTGTCTATTGTAAAAACAATTCCAAAATAGACACCGGTTTTCGTGATCGGATTTCAAACCGGTGTCAATTTATATAAATTATTTTAGATTAGACATAGAATCTTTCAACACCGGTTATAGAACCTGTCTGCATAATATTTTTAAAACCACATTTGTTGACAGGTTATAAAACCGGTGTCTCTATTTTTTAATTAAGGTTTGACAGGTTCTAGAATCGGTGTCTTTATTGTTCCTAATTAATTAGCTAGGGTTTACTTTTTAGTTGTAATGAAATTGCCCCCAAACCATCTCTCGCCCATCGCCGTACCTTCTCCTCTCCACTCGCGTCCATCGCCATACCTGGCTATCTTGAAATGGTTTCATTGTCTCATGTTTCTATGCACCCTCACCCTCTTCTCTTTCTGAGAAGAACAACTTGATGTGGCGGAAGACACACGAGAATGCTATCTTCTTCTACCTCACCGTCAAATCCTAACCCCTCTCTCGCCATTTGTCAAAGACACCATGAGTAAATCCACTTTAAATACCCTCAAAACCCTCAAAATTTCCTCTTTCTGCAGATTCTTCTCAAGCCCTTTTCAATTTTCGAGAATCTCGCGCTCTCTAAGAGCTTCGCTAATAGCAAAGACAAACCGATTCCGATTGGTGTCCGTGAAGCCACCTGGTGAAAGTGTGGAGTGTCCGTTGGTGGTGGTTTCTTTTTACAAATTCGGCCGATTTTCGGACCATGTTGATTTGCGGAAGCCGTTGGAAGGAGCTCTGTGAGCTACCGGGTGGTAGATTCTCTAATTTCTTTTTAAATAATTATTTTTAGGTGTTTTCTTAGTTTATGATAATTTTAAGGTATGGGTTTTTAGTTTTTCCGTGTTATTTTTTAGGTGTTTTCTTAGTTAATGACAATTTTTGTTTTTCATACTCGCATCGAAAGGGAAAAAGCTCGAGAGCGTGAAGGGTGGGAAAAAGGAAGAAGGGTGGGGTGAGATTATCAGAGAATAAAGAGAAGAGCAACGTTAAAGAGAAGATTAAGACAAAGGAAAAAAGGAAATAAACTCAGGGGTTAAATTATTAGGAAAGTTTAAGGAAAGTAAAACAGAAAAGCTTTTTCGGCGGGTAGACTAAGAAAGATTAAACACGAGAAGAGACAGAGCAGGGTGCAGAACAGAGATAAAAATGAAGGAAAGATGAAGACGAAGAAGAAGGGTAAAAAAAGGGAACCGATAAATATTTATGCTTTTCTTTTTCCTTCCAGTAAAGGGATATGAATATTTAGAATAAAACCCAGATGGAAACTTGGATTCCTTTGCTTTTGGTTGTTGAAGATCTCGCCGAGAAAGTGTGGGAAAATGAGAGTTCTTCTTTCTTGGGGAGGGGAGTGAGCGGGTGTTTTTCTAGACACAGAGAATAGCTGGAGAGAGTGATGGTTTTTGAGGTGGAGACCAAAATATGTGAGCTGATGCTGGGGTGTGACAGAGTACACAGTACAGCACATCATTCAGTTTTTGAATTTATTGTTTTTTTTTTTGTAATTGAAAAATGAAAAAATCTTTATCCTAATAAGCATTTTTTTTAGGTTTAAGGAAAAGGGAAGTTCTTTTGTATTGGGTATCTACTATCTAGACAATTATTAGATATTTTGTTTTATAAGAAGGGAAGTTCTTTTGTCATTGAATTCGTTTACCCAGGATTCTGTTGCAATGTTCTGTGGTATGTTTTCTCTCTTGGATTTGAAAATGACTTTAACACATTGCTTTATTATTTTTTAAACTAATTAAGGGAATATTAAGTTAGTGATTGGGAGTTCTTGGGAAGTACTTGAAGAAGGAGAGAGTTGAAAAGATGTATTGGGAAATTTGTGTGTGTAGTAGAAAAATGCAGTGGATAATGTATGTTTAATTTTGCTTTGGGAGGGATTCAGTTTGGTGGAAGCCAAATAAGCATAGCCTAAGTGATTATCTCTATTGTCAACTTACTTTTGTGATGCTTGACTAAATCCATTTCATGCTATTAGTAGCAATTTTGCTGCTGCAAGCAGTTTCATTTGTTCTCAAGTATTTCCAAGTTACAAGTGCATGCATGTGGAATTTCTTAGACATGATTTTTGTTATCTCAGTCATGAGAATGATGAATTTACTGATACACAATAATGTGTTTTTGGTTTCAGTAATTTATGGTATACGCCATGTTCTTGTTCTAGCAAACTTCCATCTGAGCTTTAGGACAACTGACCTAGAGAAAAGGGTTGGGGGTTTATGTTCAGCACTTGATTTTGGTGATTTTGAAAGAGATAAATTATCTGAACGTTTGTCTTTTGCAGATATTTGAGCTTAAATTTGTGATACTCAAGTAAACTTTCTAATTTTTGCAGATCTCTGAAGATATTTTAGAGCTTTGTTCTTTCTTACAGTCCTAGCAGGTTTGCTACTTTTTGCTTCAGATTTGTTCTTTTATAATGTGATTCTGATTTTTCTAGGTTTGTTTTACTCTATAGGCTACTTTGCATATACTTCGTAAAAATACAGGTCCAGATTATAAGTCTAAGCTCCAAATAATGTGTTGGTGTTTCTTTTAGTTAGCTTTGATTTTCAGATTGCTCAAAGGACTTAATGTAACTATCCCAGATATGATTCTATTAATGGGCTGGTCACATAAATTTAATTTCTTCATTGTGCAAACTTTCAAGTTCTACAAATTTTCATGCATTTGTTGGAAATATTTTTGACATTTTGGTTTGAACATGTATTTAAGTGGATAAATTAATGTTTTGTAGCTGAAAGTACATCTTTCTTAGCTGGTTTATTCTTTTCTTTCTCAGCAAGTGGAAATATTTAAACGAAGTTCACTTTTAGAACCTGTAAGAGCTGTATCTGATAGAACTGTTTTTATTCGCTTTATCCATGTGCAACTTTTCTTTTTAACTCTCTTCTTTATGTTCCTTCTTTTTTCTTTTCAACTTTTCATTCCTCCCTTGAACTTTTATTAAGAAACAATTTTGGCTAATTTGAGTGTTCTTTGTCAACCATGTTATGGACGAGATAAACTTCGGATCTGTAGTATTTTGCTGGATTACTAGCTTCCTTGTTAGACTTCATAGTTTTGCTATAGAAGCTGAATTTGAGATCCATGATGATCAGTTTTGATACCCAATTCATCAAAAAGAAGAGAACAGGTAAATTCAGTGTGCTGTCTTTCTTTGTATTACAAATAATAAAATCATTTCCATATTTACGAAGTTTAAAATCCTAACTGTTTTTCCAGGCACGGGGGTTGAAGAGAATTTTCAGGATGCATTTTAAACTTTAGCAATGTTCCTGAACATGAAGAGTTTTATAAGCATTACTTTAATACAAGAATTTGATTTGGGGTAATGCAATAGAGGTAACTTACATGTTTCTTGTAGGCCATCGATCACATCATTAATTCTGCTGCAAAATCAAATTACATGCCTGCTGGTCAGATATTAGTGCCTATTGTTTTCAGAGGCCTAAATGGTGTTGCAGCTGGTGTGGGTACTCAACTACCCCTGGTTAAGTCTGATTTTAGCAACAGGTATTGATTAATATGGGTAAATCGCAAAACTACCCCTAAATTTTAATCTAATTACAAAAAACATTAGTTATCTTTCAAAGAATAATAAATATTCTTTGCACATGTTATAGTTAAGTAAGATTTGATCATATTGTTGATTTTTCGTTTCATTTATAGTCTTGATTTGATATGCTTCCCTCAGGCAAGGACGTAACAGACGAGTTTGATGATGTCGGGTACAACCACGATGCTTGGACAATGTTGGAGAAATACTATGTGGGTGAACTGAACAAGTCAAACATTCCATGTTTAATTGTATTTTGTTGGATCATATGGATTTTGTTGCCTGTAGTTGAATTATATAGTCTTTTTGTTGGTTGTTGGTAGTGTACTTATGATGGTTGCTAGAATTGGAGTTCGTGATGAATTATTTATTCATATGGTTTTTTGCGATTTTAGGCGGTATTTTTGTGTAAATAAACAACCCCTTTTAAACCCTTTTTAAACCGCTTCTACAAACATCAAAAGACATCGCTTTTGATGCGGTGTAAAAGGTGTCAAATACATAAATTTTTAACATTAGAAAGCGGATAATTTTTCTCAAAGAAACCTAGGTTTAAAACCGGTGTCGTTGAAGGAAAAGACACCGACTTTAAACCGGTGTAAAAAATTTGGGCTTTTAACACCGGTGGCTTTAACACCGGTTGTTTTACTAATAGACACCGGTTTAAAACCGATGTTGTTGAAGGAAAAGACACGGTTTAAAACCGGTGTCAAAAAGTTCAGACTTTTAACACCAGTGGCTTTAACACCGATTATTTTTACTAATAGACTTTAGGTTTAAAACCGGTGTCGTTGATTGAAAAAAACACTTAGGTTTTAAACGGTGTCAAAAAGTTGACTTTTAACACGGTGTGGCTTTAACACGGTTGGTTTACTAATAGACACGGTTTAAAACCGGTGTCTATCGGCTTTTTGTAGTAGTGGTTCCTTGGCATTCATTTGCTCGCTTCCCGAACTCCGCAATCAAAGAAATTAGTTTTGGGTACCCATACTTGCCTTTGGTCCCGAGGGGTTAGTCTATAAGATGTTCCAACCAACCTATAACCGGATGATCTAACTAAGAGGTTGCCATCTATCGAGTTCCATAATCATAATGCACATTAGCAAATTGCTTTGGGGTTTTAGAATCATATAGTTGTCTCTTTTGTCTGTATGCTTGTGTGTTTGTTTGAGCATTTCTTTGTTGGGGTAATAGTGGAATTTTTGTGCTTGATGGGTTTTGTGCATGTGTGCATATGTGTGCTGATGATAGCTCTTTTGCATTGGGAATGACCTGTGATGAGGTTGAGGTCTTTGTCATTTTGACTTGTATCTCATAGGTCTTGGCTGATATCTCACTTGGTTATTCCAATCAGCTTGATTTGGATAATTTATATCATTCCATCATATGATTTTCTTTGGTAAAATGTCTAGGGCTTTTGGTAGCTCTGTTTAGCTTTCATAGAGTATTTTCTGTTTGGAGTCTGCTGATGGACTTTTCTGAATTTGATTTCAGTTGTCATTTCAGAGAAACCCTCTGGCTTCTTTCCTTTTCCCTTATATCCAAGGCCAATATGATTGTGACTGTGTTTTTGTGTGGGAGTTGGTGCAACATTTAGTGTTTTGGATTTTTGGATTCCTTCATTGCTTGATGATCATTTTTCCATAATCACTCTTGGAACATGGGAATGCACAAAGGAATTGAATCCTATGTCTGTCTTGTCCCCCCTTTCTTTCTGAGTCATTATAAGTTCATCCAATGATTTGGATGCCTTAATGAATGAAGAAATCACATTTTTAAGATATTTTTTCCTCTTTTCTTTAGCAGCTAATTATGCTTGGATCTTGGCAATTTCAGCCTTCAGCTTTGTATTCTCATCAGCTATGTGACTTAGAGTACTCAGCTCTTTTTTGACTATGAGTTTTGGTATTTAAATTTATTTGTTTTCCTCATTTAATAGTGTGTGTGAGGTTTTGATGTGCTCAAAATCTTTCATCATTTTCCAATTGAATCATAAAGATTTGTGGGTGATGAAGTGTTTGTGTCACAATCACTTGAATCGAATGAGATGAGTTAGAGTGTATCTTATCCTCTTGATCTTTTGGATCTTGTTCTTTTGCCATGAGGCGAGATCATAGCCTCTTCCTCTCGTATCACCGAGTAGTGATGCTTCACTACTATCCGAGTCTCGCTGGCTCTTGCACTTATTGTTTCAAGATCTCTCACCAACATGGCTTTCTTCTTTTCTTCTTCTTCTTTCTCTGAAGACTCTTCTATCCTCTTCATTTTTGTATTTGTTGGTGGTGGATAGGACGTCAACAACAAAAAAGTGTCCTGGTTGTCTGCGGTTCCAACACAGTCTTAGCTCTCTGCAAGTCACTCTATCAGTCCTACGATTATCGGCTCTCGATATTTAGTTCTTTGATGTTCAACTTTCTTAGGTGGCCTGTCCTCCCTTGCTTTGGAGAGTCTTGAGTGTCTTCTTTTAGCTGTCCTCCTGGTCTATTGTTTCCTTTGCTCAGCTTTCTTTCCTTTCATCGCCATGAGTGCAGCTATCTTGGGCATAGCTGTTTCTTCTTGCTCCTTTCTTCTCAGCTCAAAGTCATATGCCTTGAGGTCTGAGAATAGCTCATGGTTTGATGTTTTGAAGGGGTCCATAGAGCGTCTCGGGGCCATGACCTTCATTTTCCACTTACCGGGAGAGACCTTAGTATTTTCATACACATCTCTTTATGTATGTACTCCTTTCCCCAGCGAGAAAGCTCATTGGTGATTTCGTAAAACGGCATCCGGCTAATCCAGGACTTTCACCGCAATCATTTTAAAATTTTCAAATTTTGGACTGCAATAGTTAATTTATTTTCTTTGATTTGATCAAATTCTTCACGAATCAAAGTAAGTTTTTCCCAAATTTCTTTGGGTGATTTGCATGATTTGACTTTGTTAAACATAGCCTTGTCCAAGGTTTTGTAAAGAATGTCCTTGTTAATATTGTCAAGATTATATCTCTTTCTATCTTCGTTGGTCCATTCACAACAAGGCTTCTCAACCATAGCAGGTTTGGGCTCTGCTTTGCGACATCCTCTCCTTCACCGGAGGTGCTCTTCTTACCAGTGTTGACCTTTAGAATTTGCAAAGTAGCCCATCCTCTATCACTAGCCACATATAATCATGTAACCGATAGATGACGCATACGAATTTTTCGAGTCACATAACTCTTCCACAATAAGCATAGGAATGCAAGTTAGATTTGTTTCTATAATAATAACTTTGCTTTTGAAATAAAAGCTTTGAAAGTTCAAGTGTCGTTTCTTTTGAAAAGGCGAGATCTAGTTTAGTAACCAATGCGAGAAGGCTCAATGAACCAACCACTCGATACCACTTGTAGGTCCCGAGGGGTGAGTAGGAAGGTTTAAAAGGGGGTGTTGAATAAACCTTACCAAATTTTCCGATTTAGTTCTTTTAAATATTTCCCGAGTTAATCACAAACCAAACTTAGTCTTTGAGGACAACTAGGTTGGCTCACTTGAAAAAGTTACCCACTCAACAGGCTCGACCGAAATTTGTTGATAGTATAAATCATCGGTGGTATCGCCTAACACTTATATTCTGATTGATTTGGTTTTGTTCAACGAAGACTTTTCACCCTTGTTGTTTCAAACTTGTTTTTTAACACTTGTTTTTAGCAATGGTTATTATCGAAGAAAGTCTTTGTAAGTAAATAAGACACAAACAATTTTTATAGTGGTTCGAGAATGGGGTAATTCCTCCAATCCACTCTTCTCCAACTCCTGGAGGAATCCACTAAGTAATAGATCTTGGTTACAATACGATCTATATTTAAGTCGGCCTTGATCACACAATGTTCGCTCCTAGACTCGACTTCTTCACAAAGCAGTTGTCTTGCTACTTGGCTCCTCGAACTCTTGGAATTGATCACACAGCTTTCCAATGAGCCCAAAGCTTTTGGTTCGAACTTGAACCTTACTACTTCTCCTTCAACCTTTGAGAGTAGACCCCTTTTGTTCTTCAAACAAATTTCCTCTTCAACTTGATGAAGTAATCTTTCCTTCATTGAGTGTCTTGGATTGAGTTCCTTCAAATTTAGGCTTGAGGAATGTCTTTGAAAGCTTGAGAGTATTTAGCAGGTTTTTCTTGCTTGAATGCTTGATTGTGTCTTGTAAAATTCGTAACCTTCTCTCACTTGCTTCCTCAGCCTTTTATAGTGCAGATTCAAAAATATGTCCGTTGAAGAGATTGATATGTTTCAAATTTCACTCGTAGGTTGTTGGCATGTCTTGTCCTTGCAGCATTAATGAGGATCGTACCATGAATTCAATGCTCTGCAGCTTTTCCTTGGTCTCTGCAGGTTTTCAGGTACATCCCATTGGTTCCTTACTTTTTGCACTCTTTCAGCAAAACAATTTTATTGCTGCCAGCCTGACACATGTCTATTTCCAGCAAAACCTTGACTTATGTTGACAACGGATCTCTATCAGCTTTCTTCAAGTCTTGTCTGCTACACACCCTTTTGACATTCAATTCCAATCATTTTGGAATGACTTAGTTGTCGATCGGTGACCGAGACAGCTTTTCTGTCACTTGACTGATCCTTCACTTGGCTTCACACAACTTACACACCGCTGGTTCTTCTTTTCAATCTTCAGCCGACTCTTGTAATCTTCAACTTAGCTGACTCCAACTCAGCTCATACCGCCCTAACTATTACAAGTTGAATTACATTGAAAATGGGGTGCCAACTCCCAATTCTAAGTTTTACATGGTATCATCAAAATCTAAACATCCTAACACTACGTGTCAGAAGAGAAAATAAAAAAACAGTACACTTCTGCAGGCGCCACCCCAAATGGGCACCTGCACAAGCGCCTCTCACACAGGCGCCAACGCCTAGTTTACAACCACCCCCAACCCACTCCAAAAACGAATAAGTCTATGGAAAATGCCATAGACAAACAAATAATCTCATTTTATAATTTACATTATTCATTAAATATGGACAAATCAAGTAAATATTTAAAATATTTATAGTTTCCATAGTTTTCTTAATCTATGTGAAAATTCAAATTGGATATTTGGGACAGAGGGAGTACAATTGAGTCAATTTGAGAATTTTAAAAACAAAAATTTGAACATAGTGAGGAACTTAGAGAAAGAAAGTATCACATGTCTGAACAATATTATTATTTCGGCAATTGAAAATAATTTTCGGCTATTGAGTGGAATAGATTGTTTAATAATTTTAATTTCATTCGCTCAGAAAAAAATAATTTCATTTATGTTTCTGCACTATATTGTTTCTTTAACATTCTTTAATCCGATTTAGAATATAAAATATATTGTTTGGAAGGGACAATATTGGTTGTTTTGGATGACTTCTTTTATTTCACCCTTAGATGGTTCATAAGCTCCGATCCTTTGAATGAAAATATTTTTTAGGTTTAAAAATGGGCTATTTGACATACTACAACACTTTCCGAGAAAACTTGACAACATATGGCGTTTTGTAAACCCCTTGTATTGAGCATCTATAAAGAAGCCCAAACCTCTTTTGGACTTCATGATTTTTTTTTACCCCTACATTTCACACAAAGCACAACAAAGATTATATAACAGTTATAAAAAAAGAATGTGTAGACATATAAAAATTATGCCCAATCGATAACTGCCAAGTGTCAAATTTCATATCCTTGGAGATCAAGACATCTTTGTTAGGGCGATTTTTATCGCCTAAAATAATTTCCAAAATTATAAAGATTGGATTTTAATTTGTTTTGCTTTTCTAGACTTATGGTATGATTAGGAATTTTTAGATTGGGAAAGAAATTATATTGATATGGTATTGATATATTAGGACTCTTGGATAGTTATCTTGTTTCCTAACATAAGTGTTTTACTTGTCATATATTTGTATATATCTTCTTTCCTTGTGTATTAGGTCTCTTGAAGGGATTGGACGGCTATATAAAGGGAAGAGGACGTGCATAATCAGTACACAAGAAATACAACAGAGTTACAAGAGTCTTGAGAGAGTTAAGAGTCATACAAGCACAAGGAGTCTCGCTGCCCTGGATGCGAACTCGAATGTGACTACATCTGAGATCACATTCAGCCATGCAGTTGTGTTTGTTAGGTTTTTTATCCATTATTTTTAGAATTGTGATTAACGAAGTCCGCATATGTATATTGTTGGATGAGTTGAATTACCTGAGATCGATATACTCTAGATAGGAGTTTTTCGTTGAGTTTCTACTAGTTGGTTTTATTATTTTTGTATATGGAATCAAACGATTTGTACTAGTGGAAAGTTTCGCCATATTCGCGTCTACAAGCTTGTTGGCTTGTAGAGAAATTTTAATTCGTGTGTCCTTTTACTATTTTCAAAATTCGCATTTGCATGTGATTGTGAATATGACCACATCTATAATTATATCCTTACTCGCAAAATGTTTGGTAAATATCCGTGCTATAATTATTTCAATTGGCATCAAGAGCCTATACTTGACGACACTAAGTGTTGATCTTGTATGTTTGTTAGCATGGAAATTCCTAGTGTCCCTATTTTTCGTCCCTCAGTTGAAAATCAGAAAAACTTTGATAAGAAAACCCTTGATTCTGTTAGATATAGGGCTTGCTCGGATATGGTCATTATGTTGAAAAATGTGCAAATATTTTTGTGAAAAAAGGAATGAGTTTGAGTGTCACCTTAAGTGACAATAAATCGACAATGAGAACGTTGTCGAGAAAAGAAGATCACAAGGTTCGACCACTTTGGTGAAAGATCGAAAGTCTCTCCAAATAAATCCTTGGTGTTTCTGAGGTGTGGCCGAGATGATGTGATCACACCTTCTCCGATCACATCCGAGGTCACATCGAAGAACATGATTTCTTATCTGTCTCTTAACCTTTTTGTTTCAATTCTACCTCTGTTCCTAATGAAGTGGAAGGGATGACGATTCAGATGGTGAAAGTTTGGAAGACATGTACGAGGAAGTTGTATAAAGATTGGTGAAGAGGATTAAATCTGAATGAAATCCTCAGGAAAGAGAATGATCGACTCAAAAAGGAAAATGATGAACATAAGGAAGTAATTACCAAGCTAGAGGCTGCCCTTACTACGAAGGATCTTGACTTGGAAAAGATAAATTCTAAACTTGAAGAAGTTTAGTGCAGGAAAGCAAAACTGGATGATATACTTTTTTTTGGGTAGTGATGATAAAGTGGCATTGGTTATAAAACTCCTGTATTTGTTAAAGCAAAAGAACAAGGAGAATCTTCAGATTCCTCCAACAATAAGAAGAGTTTTTCACATAAGTCCAAACCTCATAAACGCCACTTTATTTGTCACTATTGTCATGCTCCTGGACATATTAGGCCGTTTTGTTACAAAATGAAAACATATTTGGCAAACAGAGAAATTATGCATGTCGGATGTCATGCAAAATTTTACATCCTCGTAATCACATTTTGAAATTTTCAAAATCATGCAGGTTAAGAAATCGATGTTAAATGTCATGTTATCCTTACTTTTTTGAGATCTAACATTGCAGGATCTTGGTACTTTGATAGCGGGTGTTCACGACACATGATAGGTACTTTGGAGTATTTAACTGACTATGTAAAGCATGATGGTGGTAATGTGACCTATGGAGGTGGAGGTAAAGGAAAAATTGTTGGAAATGGGACTTTGAATGTTGATGGCCTACCTAGGCTATGGAATGTATTGCATGTGGATGGTCTAAATGCTAATCTCTTTAGTATTAGCCAATTGTGTGATGATAATCTCCATGTTAAATTCAACAAAAATTCTTGTGAGGTTTTTAATGAATCTAACACGTGTATTCTTACTGGTTTAAGATCATCTGATAACTGCTATCAGTTTGTTAATAAAAAAATGTGTCACACTGCACATACAGATGAATCTGACCTATGGCACCAAAAACTAGGTCATCTAAGTTTTACGAAAATGAGGGATTTTATAAAATTTGAGGTTGTTCGTGGTTTTCCGAAATTTTGCATGAAGAATTTAATGTGTGTGGAAGTTGTCAAAAGGATAAACAAAGAAGAGTGTCACACCAAATGTTACCATATTTCAATACCACACGGTGTTTTGAATTGCTTCATATGGACACTATGGGTCTAGTTGAAGTTGAAAGTATTGGTGGAAGGAAATATTTTTTTGTGATTGTTGATGATTTTTCACATTTTACTTGGATCTATTTTTATGTGAGAAGCTGAAACATTTGAAGTATTTAGAAGTTGGCATAGAAGAGTTGTTAATGTAAAGGCTACAGGTTGTTAGAATTAGGTCGGACCATGGTAAAGAATTTGCGAACTCATCTTTTCGTCTTTTTGTGATAGAAAGAGGATTTCCCATGAATTTTTATTCCTAAAACTCCACAACATAATGGATGGAGAGAGGAAAAATCGTGCATTGCATGCGAAATCCCGTGTCATGTTGAGTTCTAAAAGACTTTCAAAAGGTTTTTGGCGGAAGCTCTAAATCTTTTGCATGTCATATTGCCAATCGTGTATATTTGAGGCCTGCAAGTTTGATGACCCCTTATGAAATACTTTTGGGAAAGAAGCCAAACCTCAAATATTTTCATGTCTTTGGTTGTATTTGCTATGTCTTGAATGATCGAGATAACTTTGCTCAATTTGGCTCAAAGGGTGACAAATGTCTTTTCTTAGGCTACTCTTCAAATAGCCATGCATATCGAGTTTATAATCTTCGGACAAAGACGGTAGTGGAATTTGTAAATATTATATTCGATGATCTTTCTAGTCTTGCAGGTAAGAGTGAAGAAGACAATGTTGGAGATCTGCTTTCGAATTTGTTGAGATCGCACTTTTTGTGATGGATATAAACACGGATAATGGCGAGAATGTGATTTGAAGCCCCATCCACAACTGTCTCAAATGTAGAACCAAATGTGACGGCATCTGAGCCCACATCCATGTCTGCTGCAGCAGACTCTTATTCTGGCACCGAACTAGTTGAAACAAACTTGGAAGAACATGATTTAATCACCAATGAAAGACGAGATCCCCCAAGCAGAGTTCAAAAGAATCATCTAATCTCTCAAGTCATAGGTGATGTATCTGAAGGCATAAGAACTAGAAGGAAAGAAAGGGTAAACTATCGAGATATGGTAAGACTAGTGTATCTGTCTTCTACTTGTTCTATGGTAAGAACTTCTTGTAGTGTCATTTTTTCTGAGCCTAAAAATGTGTTTGATGCTTTAAAAGATGATTTTCGGAATAATACTTTGCATGAAGATTTTGATCGATTCATAGAAAAGAAAATGATTTTCATTGTGATATTTTAACCATTTATTGTGATAATGTAAGTGCGGTTGATATCTCCAAAAATCTTGTCCAACATTCTCGTACTAAACATATAGATATTAGACATCACTTTATTCGAGATTTAGTTGAGAAAAGTATAATTCGAATTGAGTATATTGCTCGAAAATCGCCTTGCGAGACAACTTCACCAAGGCTTTGGATTTTGAGAGATTCTCAATCTAAGGAAATCTCTCGGTTTGTGTTTTCTACGAAATGTTATACGAGATGTCACGAGATTGCACATCACATCATTTGTGACATCCAAACTCGCATCTTTTTCTTCTCCTCTATTTCTTTTTGATTTTTAGGCATCCCCGCATTGTAAGCTTATCATGCATTTCGCAAAAAGTGGATTGATGGTTGAACTAGTCACATATATTGTCTCCTTAGAAAATCGGTGTGAGTTGATCTCTCCAATTCAAAAAAAAAAATGATGTTAATTTTTTCCCGGTGAGTTGTGAATAAAGTCTTGATCATGCTTGAAGGCCTTCTATGAAAAAGCTACCAACCCATTATGTGAAGCTATTCCTTGTGACCAATTTCTTCAAGCGTATTATTGTTTAAAAAGGCATGATCATGTGAAAAAGAGCTACCTTTGGCATTTGAGTGAAAGCTCCCTCATGAGACTTGGAAAAATTGAAGAAAACTCGAAAATTTTGTTAAGCTGGGATGTCGGATTGCATTTCATTGAATCAGTTAGTACAGGTGTGACTCAAAATGTGACGACATTTGAACCTATATCCATTGTTGCAGCACTTTTCACCTCTTGCGTGCGTTTGTTTTTGTTGCATTAGGCATATTAGGTTTTGCATGTCCTGGTGATTTAGGATTCTTTGCTGAGATTTGGTTTCCATATATAATCTGAGAGTGATATTTTTCTCTTCCCAAAATCTTGAAAATTTTATGAATATATTTTGTGGGTTATACACGGTTTGAAGGACTTGGAATTTTTGAATAGATTTTGCTCATAATTATCTATATATTTGGTTAAGAGTGTCACTAATTTGTGTGATTCTCTTTCTATATTTTTTGGGAATCCTAATTTATGGAAAATCTTGACTTTTCTTTATTCTTGATCACATTTCTTATGCTTGTTTTCCAAAAAATTTCGGGGGAGCATAAATGATTTTGTTACCTATGTTTTCTGGACAAAAAGGGGGAGAAAAATGTTGATTGGTCTTGATTGTGATACTTTAGATTTAGAGGGAGTTTTCTGGATATTTGATATTTGATTGCTTTGCTGGATATTTTTTGCTGCAGTTATAAATGTGACCTGAAATGTGATTGCATCTATTTCAGTATTTTTACTCAGTATGATATTTAGGGGGAGTTGTTATATTCATGGGGAGTTAGTTTATTTTGTGCTTGATAAGTGTTTTGTCTAGAAAGGCAAAAAGGGAGAGATTGTATCGCCTAAAATAATTTCCAAAATTATAAAGATTGGATTTTGATTTGTTTTGCCTTTCTAGACTTATGGTATGATTAGGACTTTTTAGATTTGGAAGGAAACCATATTGATATATTAGGACTCCTGGATAGTTATCTTGTTTCCTAACATAAGTGATTTACTTATCATATATTTGTATATATCTTCTTTCCTTGTGTATTAGGTCTCTTGAAGGGTTTGGACGGCTATATATAAGGGACGAGGACGTGAATAATCAGCACACAAGAAATACAAGAGTCTTGAGAGAGTTAAGAGTCATACAAGCACAAGGAGTCTACCCTTGCTGGATGCGATCTCGAATGTGACTACATACGAGATCAATTCAGCCATGCGATTGTGTTTGTTAGGTTTTTTATCCATTGTTTTTAGTATTGTGATTAACGAAGTCCACACATGTCTATTGTTGGATGAGTTGAATTACACAGATCTAATATACTCTAGATAGGAGTTTTTCGTTGAGTTTCTACTAGTTGGTTTTAGTATTTTTTTATACGGAATCAAACGATTTGTACTAGTGGAAAGTTTCGTCATATTGACACGTCTACAAGCTTGTTGGCTTGTAGACAAATTTTAATTCGTGTGTCCTTTTATTGTTTTCAAAATTCCCGCATGTGATTGTGAATGGGACCACATGTACAATCATATCCTTACTCGCAAAACTTTTGGTAAATATCCGTGCTATAATTCTTTCAATCTTGATAGATATCTCAAATCTTAAGAAATTAGGACTTATCTTGAAAAGATATTGAAGTGATATTTATCTCTTCTTATATTTATCACACCTTGAGATTAAAGAGATAAATAAATATCAAATATTGACTAGACAATTAAATCAAATCTTTGCATCCTATGGTTTACCTAAGAACCCCTCTCCTACAAGTATAAATAGGGGTCATTCTAAAGGAAATAAAACACAAGTCAAAGAAAAGAAATACAAGCAAGAATGGCGGTGGAGGAAACTCTCTCAACTATAGAAGATCAAATTCAAGGAGTCCACAGTGTTCAAAGTAAAATTCAAGGCGTTCATCGCGAAGTCAGCTCAAATTATAGCGTTTGATTCGGAATTAAGTTGTCAAACCCTCGAGCTAACGTCATCGAATATCAAGTTCATCTGGAAGAAGATCAAAGAAACACTTCCACCAAGAAGTTCCCATATCCAAGTCAGATATCATCAAATATTTATTGTTTGATTCGAGAATAAGTTTTCAAGCCCTTGAATTAACGTTATTCAAATTCATATTCAAGTTTGGAGAAGATCAAGTTGAAGAGTTCATCTCCAAAATTTTCAAATTCCGGATATTATATTCTTGAAGAAAAGAATCAGAGGATTTTCTAGAAATTGAAATCCATATTTAATATTCTGATTCATATAAATTTAATTTATACTATTTTTCTTGTATGTTTATTTGCAAACAATAAAAATTTGTATATGCTTACACAAGGCGTAATACTCAACTGCGCTTAAAAAAAATGGAGCGCAAGACTAAATTGTGCTTTGGCAAATAGAATAATTGATAATTATATTGTAATTTAAAAATGCATTAATATATAATACTAAATAAATAATATTAATATGTCAATACTTAGGGTGCAATCAAAAATGGAACCGATTTGAGCTTTTGAGAGATTGAACTTGACTCATTTATTATCGAGTCGAACTCGAGCTTGAATGTATCGAATACATTAGTGGCTCATGAAATTCTTCGAGCCTAAACGAGCTTACTAAATATCAAATATAAATATTAAATTATTTTTTAATTTACTATAAAAATAAAAATATATTTCTAAAATGCATAATATATATATATATTAAAACCAATGATTTTATTCAAATAAATAAATTTATTTAAATATTTATATTGGACATATAGAAATTGAAATTCAAATCAAACTATTAATTTAATTTATATGAACTTACTAACGAACATGCTCACGAAATTACTAATGTGCATGTTCACGAGCTAACGAGCCGAATATCTCTAAGCTTGAATTTGGTTAATTTTTTTTAATATATATATATTGATTTATAATTATATTGATTTATATTTTAAAAAACTTGTTCGTGTTCGACTTGATAAATTGTTTAATGCTTGAATGTGTTCATGAACGTGTTCATTTCGAGTTCGCGTTGATTATGTTTGCGAACAATTAATAATTTTCTTTACGATCAATAAATAAACAAAAAAAAAATAACTTTTTCGTGAATAGTGTACAAACAAACATTTATTCAAACCTATAGAAGAGAATACACATAAATTATTGTAGAAAAATAAACACACATAAATTGATCAAATAAGTGACAAGCCTGCCAAACTAGATTAGAAATAACTGAAAAAATATTCCAAAAATAAATACGGATAAATAGTACTGATACTCATTGCAAGGCTGGATCATATCAAGAAATCATATTTTTCTAACATATGTAGAAGAGTTTTAAAGTAAAATTAGTAAAGAAAAACTAAAATAACTTTTTTGTCTAAATTTCGAAGTAAATGGGCTTCTAAATGTGGTATTTCGTATAGTGATCCTTTCAGGGCCTTCCCATAGTATATGAGATAAATGTATGCATTTCGATTAGGGACGTATTCTACCCGCACTGTTCTGCTATGAACTATCAATCTCTTCCTTTCCTTGTGTGCCATGTCTTCTATTGTTGATGGCTTTCAGTATGATGTAATCACATAAGCCAGTGACCAAATGATAAAATATTTAAACTAAGCTTAGTTAGACTATTTAAAAGTATAAGATGTGGAGTGCGCATGATAAAGCTTTTCCAGGAGAGATATTTTCTTTTTCTATGCTACCCAAGAAACTACGAGATAGAAGTTTTTTTGTATCAAATTTAAAGTGGCCTCCAGCCTTGGAGCTTTAAATTTACCGCCAAGTGTAGGATCTTTAAGTATTTTTAATTTTATTCAAATAAAATCTTTTTAATTCTATTTTTTTAAATAATCGAGCTATTAGTAGAGCCCTCAACGAGCTTGTTCACAAACAAGTCTAAAAAAGTATTGTATGAGCTTGTTCATGAACATTTATAAACAAACACTAAACAAGCTTGTTCACAAGCTTTTAGTAAACGCAGTATAAATTGTTCAAGCTATGTTCGTTTATTAACGAGCCCTAAAATGTGTCTATTTATGCTCGTTTAACTAAATAAAAGAACATAAACAAACGTTATCCGAGCATATTCATGAGTTGTTTGTCAATGCTCTGTTCACTTACAACCTTAGCCCCAACGAGCTTCGTGCTAAATAGTTCGGGCTAAAAGCTAATGTTTTTCTTTATTTTATAATTATTCTCTAATACAATTGTAATTGGTTTATGGGTATTTGAAGGTTATAATAGTAAAAATAGGTTTTTACAAGATCATTAGTACGAGGGGTGAAGTGAATTTTGGTATTTAAAGGTTATAATAGTACAAATAGGTATTTACAAGATCAATAGTACGAGGGGTGAAGTGAATTTTAACCCCCCCAAACAAGTTGAAGTGTTTGTATGAGCACAATTCCATTATTTTGCTTATTTCCAAAAAAAAAAAAGAGTGAATCATCTTTAGAGCAACTCCAACAACTCAATTATTCTAGCGTTGAGCGTTAAACTGAAGTCAAATGGATCTCCGCTAGAGCGCCAAAATGTTGCGTTATTTCATAATATCTACAGTGCAATGCCAAATTTGGCGTTACACTATTTGAGCGCCATCTTTTTTTCCCCCTTTAATTTGATAATATATATTTTTTAGTTGTGAAAATTTTAATTAATTTTATATTTCAATTAATCTCATTTTTTTAAGAAAATATTTGATTAATCTAAAAAATAGTAATATTAACTGGTCCATAATTTATATTAAATAATATGATGTGTAATTTTAATAAAACTATGAGATTTAAAATGTTACACACAAAATTATAAATCTTACATAAAATCACATATTTTACATATTTGCATTAATTTCATTAAATTTTACATATTTTTGAATTTGACTAATTTTGAAAATAAAAAATTTGATATATACTTTATTAAATAAATTAATATGCAATATGTTTATCAATTATGAAGTAAGAAAAATTAAATGAATAAAATAAGGAATCTTGTGAAATATTCTTTTATGTAGAAAGTAGTGTAAACTGCTGGAGATAGATTCAACACAAAAAAGTGCAAACTACTGGAGATGGCCTTAATGGCTAAGTTTCTTTATTTGCTTGAATATAATAAAATCTCATATACCTAAAATAGAAAAGTAAACCTGTTGGTTGAAAAAAAAAAGTCTCCTTTTGTTGGAGTGGTTAGTTTCTCTCTCTAGAAGAGGGAACCCTAGTTTTGTGTGTCTCCTTCCCTTTTGTCGTTGTTTGTCTGTCTCTTTGGTCTTTTGTTCTTGTTTTCGGATTCTCAGATGCTTGGAATCTCTTAATGGAAACTACTATGTCTTTGCATTTAGTACATGTGTCCGATATTCTAGTGCCAACCTTTTTATGCTTTTAAGTGTGTGTGTGCTGACTCATGGTAATGAAAACTTTGACAAATATTTATTAGTGTTTTACTATTAACAAACTGTGCCAACATCATTTATTATTCTCATCCCACCATTTGTTTGTTTAAGGTTTCTTCTCGGTCCCTACGTTGTTGTGCTTTGTGCTTTTTTCTTTTCTATTTTTTCTGTTTCCTTTTTCTCTCTCTACAGGTGGCCAGATCCAGGTTCATTGATCTCAGATCTAAGGGTTATCATGTTGACAAGTCTGGTGGACAAAGATATTGTGGAAAAACTGAAAACATTCACCCTATCTAAGGTGGAAATAGAGGAAATCAACCTAGAAAAATCAGATGTTGCAAAATCAAGAGCAGAATGTGAAAAAAGTTTGATCGGAAAAATTTTTGGGACAAAAAAAACAAATTTCGTAGGGCTCAAAAACACATTACGAGTATATGACAAACCAAAGAGTCGTTTTCAGTTCGTGAAATTGGGATTAATACCTTCCAGTTCGTATTTTTTCAGAGGAAGATAGAACCAGGGTTCGAAATGGAAAAATTTAGAGTTTTGAGAGCCAATATCTTATCTTACGGGATTGGTCGAATGGGGTTTTGGAGGACCCTGAAGCATTTAACACGGTAGATTTATGGGTTCAAATTTGGAACTTGCCCTTTCATTGGATTTGTATGGATACGGGCAGAAAAATTGGCAAGAAATTTGGTCAGATATCAGATGTCATAATTCCTGAAATGGGTAGTCTTAAGGGGCGACTCGTTAAAATTATGGTTGAGATTAATCTGGAAAAACCACTGATGAGGGGTACCCACATTAATCTTGACAATGAATCACATTGGGTGGATTTTAGATATGAAAATCTTCAAAGCTTCTGTTTTTACTGTGGGATGGTTGGACACACAGAAAGGGGGTGCCAAAGAAAAAATGATGATCTTCAAATCATCACTCTATGTGAAGGACGGTTTGGGGATTGGATTAAAGCTGTGGAATTTGGAACTGGTAAGGGGAGTAATCAATTTGGACGACCCTCAACCTCCAAGGATTGAAATCTGATGAGGAAAGGAAGTTTAGGATTGGAGGAATTAGGAGGAAAAGAAAATGGTTTTGTTGAGGTGAATCGAAATCGGGGAAAATCAAGATCTGCAGTCGAGAAGTATAATCAGCATGTGGAAAATATCTTATCAGAGAAGAGGAGATCTAATATCACAAGTAAGGGGGATCAGTCTCCTGCAATTCCTAAAATCCCTTCTACTATAGGAGGAGATGAGAAGAATGATAATAAGGAAAATGAATTATCAGTTGACAGAAGGATGGATAAGAAGGGAGTTATGAAAAAGGGGAATCCCAGGTCCCCTCTGAAGGAGATTCAAACTGTTAGTGAAGAGCAAGACCAAAAGAGTGTGAAGTGTATCAAACAAATGAAGAGATACACCAAAAAGAACAAGGAAGAGAATTCTAGGATGGAACCTATGAAATTCAGTTTTACTGAGGACTCTGTTATTTGTGGTCTAAAGAGAAGTTTTGAGATGACTACTGATGAGGAGAAGGATGTTAGCATGAATTCGAAAAAAGTGAAAAATGATGGAGGGACTACATGAGAGTTGCTCTCAAAGTATGAGGTGGAGGTGGCCAGCCTAAAATGGGCCCAAATTGATTAATTAATATCTGCTTTTGGAATTGTGGGGGGTTGGGAGGTCCCTCTACAATACCACAAATCAAGGAGTCCCTTAGATTCATTCTCCCGGATATGATGTTCATTTGTGAAACGAAAAAGAAGGAAGCTTTTGTTAAAATGGTTTGCAGGAAATTGAAGTTAGAAGATAGATGGCTTTGTGTGAATCCCATTGGAATTGGTGGGGGTTTGTTGGTATTTTGGTCAGAAAAAATCAAGGTAACTAAAACATTGTGTTCTCTATTTTGTGTGGAGATGGAATGTGGTCTAAATAATTCTCTGGATACTGTTTGGGCTATTTTTATTTATGCTAGTACGGATAGACAGACTAGGAAAGACCAATGGAAATATCTTGAGTCTGCTAAAGTAAAGTGGGGGGTGTGGTTTATTGGGGGTGATTTTAATGATCTAACTGGTAGTGAGGATAAAAAAGGAGGAATATTGAGGAGTGAATCTAGTTATGTTGATTTTAAGGACTTTATAGCTGATATGGAGATGGGTGAGATCCAATTCAAAGGATATCCATTTACTTGGGCAAATAATAGGAAGGGTGAGGGTTTTATTGAAGAGCGTATTGATAGAGTTTTTGGTTCTCCAATCTGGCTGATTAATCATCCTAATGCGTGTGTGCATCATGTTGATAGACATGCCTCTGACCATTGTCTACTTCATCTTGAAGCTGAACCTGGAGTTTTGAAGAGAAATATAAAATTCATTTTTGATAAGAGATGGACTCAATGGGAAGGTGTGGACAATGTTGTGAAAGTTCCTGGAACGAAAATATTTGGGGTACTCCTATGTTTCAAGTCCAAAAGTAAGTTGCGAAATGTCGAATGGCTCTTTTGAATTGGAGTAAAAATCAGAAAACCAATTCTGCTATGATCATTGAGAAATGCAAATCCAGGCTCACTTAATTGAAAAAGATAACAACAGAGATTGGAAGGAGTGGATGAATCTTAGGAGTGTTCTTGACAGAGCCTACAAGGATGGAGAGACTTTTTGGAGCCAAAAGGCTAGAATTAATTGGCTTAAGGAGGGGGACAGGAACACTAAATTCTTTCATGCAAGTACAATTCTCAGAAGAAAGATGAATTGTATTGAAAGACTCATTAAGGAGAATGGTGTCATCTGTGACAAACCTGAAACCATTGCCTCTGAAGTTAGTGAAACTTTTTCCAAGTCGTTTTAGACTGAGCATCCTGAGGTTGACCATGACATCTTGTATGGATCCCTAAATCTATCTCAGCTTCAATGAACCTGGATCTTACCAGACAAGTGGAGGAATTGGAAATAAAAAATGCACTCTTTGATTTCAGTCCAAACAAAGCTCCCGGTATTGATGGTATGAATCCCTTGTTTTTTCAGCATTTTTGGCACATTATTTCTGTGGAATTTTGTTATGTTGTTAGAAGCTTTTTTCACTCTAATAAAATGCTTCGTAGTGTGAACCATACTCTGATCACTTTGATTCCTAAAATCAAAAACCCAACATCCATTGCTCATTTTAAACCTATTAGTTTGTGTGGTGTTGTGTATAAGGTGATCTCTAAAATCATTGACAATCGTTTAAAGCCTGTTCTGCATCTTTGCATAAGTCCTAATCAGTCTGCTTTTATTCCTGGTAGGCAAATTATCGATAATGTGGTCCTTACTCATGAATGCATACACTATCTTAATGGCATTAGAAAAGGTAAAAAAAACATTTATGACACTTAAATTGGATATGTCTAAAGCATATGATAGAGTTGAGTGGAGATTCCTTGCATCTGTTTTAATGAAAATGGGATTTGAGGGGAAATTTGTTAATTGGATTATGGTCTGTTTGGGAGCATCCTCTTTCTCTTTCAATTTAAATGGTCAAGTGTCGGGTTATGTGGTGCCTTCTAGGGGTATTAGGCAAAGAGACCCTTTGTCACCTTACCTTTTTATTCTGTTGTCCGAAGTCCTTTCAAATATGATTTTCCAGGCCCATAATCAGTCCCTTTTCAATGGTGTCAAAATTGGTAGGAATTGCCCCATCATTACTCACCTCTTTTTTGCGGATGATTTGATCCTATTTTGTGAAGCTACTACATTCCAAGCCCTTAGTGTGTTTACAATTTTAGATAGGTATTGTAAAGCTTCAGGGCAACAAGTGAACTTAGAAAAATCTGTGGTTTTATTTAGTAAGAACGCTGTTATCCCCTTGAGAAATGATATTTGTGCTATTCTCAATGGAATTACAGAGCATCATAATTCTAGATACTTGGGATTGCCTATGGTTGTTGGAAGATCTAAGAGGGAAGTGTTTAATTTTGTGGTGGATTGTGTTAGGAATAGAGTGAACTGCTGGAGTAATTCATTTTTGTCTTTTGCTGGGAAAAAAGTGCTTCTGAGAGCTGTCATTAATGCCCTTCCTAATTATGTGATGTCTTGTTTCAAACTACCTATTAAAATTTGCAAGGAAATTTGCCAAATTTCTTCTAAATTTTGGTGGGGATGTTCAGTGGGGGGTACTAGAAAAATTTCTTAGATGGTTTGGGACAAAATGATGTTACCTAATAATCTAGGGGGGTTGGGATTTCAGGATTTATCTCTTTTTAATGAAGCTCTAATTGCTAAACAACTTTTGAGACTTATTACTCAACCTAATCTTCTTCTTTGTAAAGTTCTTAAGGCTAAGTATTTCTCCAAGGGGGGTTGTTCTTATGCGAACCAAAAAGCGGGGATTCTTGGCTTTGGAAAATCTGGATTAGAACCAAAGATACTTTGAAATTGGGGTTAAAATTTCAGATTGGGGATGGCAAATCAGTTAAGATTTGGGAGTCACCTTGGATCCCTAGAGCTCCAAATTTTCTCCCTAGGAATCATGTTGGTGGCATGGTTCAGAAAACCTGGGTCTGGGAACTCCTTTGTGAGGATAGAAAAATGTGGAACAAAGAACTGATTTATGATCTTTTCTGTCAAGAAGATTCTAACATTATTTTGCAGATCCATATTGATATTGATGGTTGTAAAGACAAGTTGATATGGCATTGTGAGAAAAAGGGCATTTACACTGTAAAGTCAGCCTACAAGCAATTACTCAATGACAGCAGGAATAAAAAGATCACCCTGAATCGAGTGGAAAAGCTGCTGAAAGTGCAAAAATATGGAAAACTTGCTGGAATTTGGAGATCAAGGGCAAATTGAAACATTTTCTTTGGAGGGGGATTCACAACTGTCTTCCTACAGCTACTTTGTTACAAAAAAGGGGCATGAGTACTGATACCTTCTGCTGTATCTATGGGGAGGCTGAGGAAAGTATTGAACATGTGTTTTTCCAATGTGCACGGGCTCAAACTATTTGGATACTTGCACCGGTTCAATGGAATGACACTCAACATGCAAAATTCACAGTTGCAGGGTGGTGGCAGGGAATTTGTAAAGGCTCAAAACTTCCAAATATGAAGAACAGGATCCAGCTTTCTGTCTACATACTTTGGTGGCTTTGGAAGATAAGGAATTTATGGGTGTTTCATAAAACCAAATGTGTTGAATTGGAGGTAGTGGATGGAGCTATGCAAGAATGGCAAGAATTTCAAATGTTTGCTGGTCTTAGAGGAAGAATTGGGCAGAGTATTTCATGTGCTAAAAATCAGAGCAAGGAGGAGCTAGGCATGAACTCAGTAGGATGGTCAAAGGTGACTATCAGTGCTATTGTTTTTGGTACTATTAAATCTAGGATTGCTAGTTGGATTTGCGATGAGAAGGATGAGATTTTACAAGGTTGGGTGACTTCTAGGGAGGATATCTTTGATCCAGTGGATGCACTTTTGATTGGGATTCGTCAGGCCCTTTGCGTTGCTGCAAATTATAAGCTTAAAAGAATTGCCATACTCATAGATGACAAGGATATTATTAGCAAACCCACCAATAAAGAGGCCTTTAATGGTGTTGCAAAAATAGCCGAAGACATCTATCTTCTATGATATTTGTTTGATTGTTGTTCCTTTGTTTTGCAAGATGCTTTAAGGCATACTAATTGTAATAGATTAGTTAAGCTTGCATTGGATAGTGATGTGGACTTGAATTGGTTTGTCAATTCCCCATTTGGCTCTAGGTCTAGTCAAGTTGGTAATTGAGTCAGTTGACTCCGTGTATCTTCGTAATCGTTGTTTGAGTTATCAATAAAATACTATCGTTTGAAAAAAAAAAAAAACCTGTTGGTTGCAATTTGCTTTATTTTCAATCCCTATACACTAACCGCAATACCCAATTGTGTTACCCACATTTTTTTCTATGTGCAATCTTTGATGCGCTTTAACAATTTCTTTTTTAATTGAAGTGCATCATTGGATTGCGCTTTCTTAATTATCTAGGAAAAAAATAAAAAATGGCTTCAAGCGACAAGATACTATTGCGCTTACACTTAAAATAACAAAATAATTTAAACCCACTATATTTTAACAATTTTGAATTAATTTTGCCATAATTTGTCAAGAAGCCCTTTTAATATCACGTATTCCATTTGAGTAAAGCTAATTACACACCACTCTGATTGGTTTTGAGAAATTACGAACACATCCCAAAAAGTTTGTGCCCTAATAAACATTAATCAGCAAAATTATTTACTCTAAGTCAAACTAAAATATAAAAACTTGTGTGAGAATATGGTGCCTCATGCAATGAACAAAACTAAGTAAAACTTTGATGTGTAAAAACTAATACTTTAAATTTAGAGTAAAAATAAATAGCTCAACTTTTTTCTGGCTAGTTGTAATATTTAGAAAATTCGAGAAATATAATTGTAAACTATTTGATGACGTCAACAAATTCCGCCAGTTCAACTAACGATTGGATTGAAAATATAAGACGAAACCAAATTTTGAGGGGTTTTTTGTAATTTTGAAAAAAATTGGATTTTTTTGTAGCTACCCCAAAACTCAGGGCCCAAAAAATTATTTGAGGAAGTTGCTTACGTGGAAAAGCTAAATTTATCAACTTGATCCATGACATACTTAACGTGTCTACTTACTTCAAAGACTTTCACTTCTAATCCAACACCCAACATAAATTAAAAAGAAAAAGCTTGTGAACCATTCTCTCTACGTCATTCTTCTTTCATATGGTTGGCTATTATCCACCTCTTTCTTTCACTTCTTAATCAACTCATTATGGTTTTTGTTGCTTAGGGGCCTCTAACTCCTAATTTATCTTCTTCTATTTTTCTAATTATTTTTTATATCTTTGTGTCTTGATTTTTTTTTTTTTTTGAGAAATGTTTGTGTCATGATCTTACACAAAAAGTAGTGGGACATTTCACCTTAAAATGCATACTTTCCCAATATGACCGTCATATTTTTATTGAAAAATATAAGTATTCAAGTATTTCCCCTTGAATAGGAAAATTCAATGGTATGTTGACCTTGGACACAAATGGAATTAATGAAAGTTTGCATTTGTATCATTTTCTATCATTAGTGGATAGCATGCATTCTAGGTTGTTCCTTGATTTGATTGAAAGCAAGGGAAATTTGTTTTTTTTCTTCTTTGTTTTTTTCAGTCCTAAAATACAGGGTTGTTTTAAAATTTAGCCAAATGTAGTTTCATGTATTCGCTCCCTTCCATTTACGTGTAAACAAATTGATTAGACTTAAATATAGTGTTATTCAAGCTTTTTGAAATCGTATTGAGATTTAAAATATGTTTGTATTTAGTTTTCATTATTAACCGACTCGAGATAAAATGAGTTTTAGTTGAGCCAAAAATAAACCGAACATGAATACTTTATACCTTTATATATGTTTTATTATTTCTTACTAACTGAATCGAGTTTGAGTGGTTTCACATCTAATCAAACAAATTCGAATATGGAATAAATGATTTTTTTAATGATCGGTCTTGAGTCGAAGAATATGGAATAAATTTACATTGCATTTTGGCTCCAATTAGTTTCAGAGGGCATACTTACAAAAAAATTCTAAACCACCACTCAATTTTAGGGCGCGATTGGATATACTTTCATTTTGAAATTTTTCATTTTGCTAGAGAATAGTGGTAAAAAACAAATTTAGAAGAAAAAAGATGAATTTTGAGAGTGTGATTGGATGTGAGATGAAAAAGTAATGAAGAAAGTTGATTTGATTTAAAAATAGTAAAATAATGATTGGTAGTTAGAAAAGTGTGAGTGAGTGAATAGTAAAATTTGTGTATAATAATGATTAGTTTTTTGTGGGAAAATGTGTAGATGTGATTGGTGAGAGAAAAAATAAGAAAAAAGTTAAAGAGAATAGTATATTTTCTGAAATTTTTTATAAACAATCGCATGTTTGGTCAAAAAAAATTCTCCAACGAAACGAAAATGGAATCTATTTCATATCCAATCGCCATTACTTTTTCTATTTTCATTTCTTTTTTCTTTTCATCCAATTTCTCTCTCTTAATTTTTCTATGTTTTGCTTTTCTTTCTTCCTTCTCCTTCCACATTTCCTTTCCTTTTTCCCTCCATTTTCTCTTTTTTCTTTTTGTATATTTTTCTATTAATTCTTTTTCTTTCCCTTTTCTTGTTCTTTCGTTTCCTTTTTCTTCCTGTTCTACTTTTCTTTTTCCTACCCTTTTGCTATTTTCCTTTTCCTCTTTTCCCTTTTCTTCTTTCATTTTTTTTCCCCATTTTTCTCTTTTTTCCCCTTTTAATATTATTTCCTTTTTCAATCCACTAGGTACTAATCTCAGTTTTCCTACTCTTCCGCCTTCAGTTTGGTTTTTAATTCCCCTTTCTTTTCTTTTCCATTTTAATTTATCTTTTTACCCATTTTCCATTTTAAGTTAGTAAATGTTATTATTTTAAGGGTGTAATAAAAGAAGAATATAGATTTGTTAAGTTGGTTTAAAACTTGTAATGGTTCATGTGAATTTTTACGAAAAAAATAATTTAATAATTTTTTCTTTTTCAATAATTTTAGATTTTTTTTAGTACATAACCTTTTGTGTATGATCAAGCTCGAAACGATGCCCAAAATTCGTAAATATATATATATATATATATATATATAGGATTTAGTTCAAATGAGACCACCCTCCTAGGTGAGGCAGTGTGGACTCATCTTACCCATTGATCTTAAAAAATGAAGGGATGTGATTAATTGATTTTTTAATTATTTCCTAATTTTTTGATTTTAAGGGTAAGATTGTAATTTTGTAATTCAAATTAGTGGTCCCATCGGATTTTATGGTTCAAATTAGTGGTCCCAGATTTTAAAAGTGAAATAGACACTCAGGATTTTGTGGCGGAATTTAAGGAACTGTTTTCTTTCCAAATATTTTTATTTTACAAGATAGTTAGGGTTCTTCTCTTTGCATAATTAGACATCAAATAATGCATATTTAGTTATTTTGTTGCCTTTGTTTTATGAAAACAAGACATAATTTAATATAACGTCTCGCATATGTAGTTATACTTCACCTTTTGCATAAATAGGTTCAATATAATGTATATTTAGTTATGAAAATGGGATGTTGCTTTTGGAAATTATAAAAATGAGATGTTACATAATGTCTTTGCATATTTAGTTATTCCACAATGCATAGATAGTTTCTAGATAATACATAGTTAGTTGATTTTGTTGCATAATTTATGACATCTTGCATAGTTGGTTATCTTTGTACTACATATTAGTTTTTTTTGCGCTAGATAGTTTTTCGGATAATGCATATTTAGTTGGGTTTTGTTGCATATTTAGTTTTGAACTCACTGTTCGTTATTTATCTGTAATATTGCACCGATTTTTGTGTTTTTCTCTGTAATTTTCGAGTTCTTCACGAGTTTTCTTTATTTGCGTTAATAGAGGAATGAGAGAGAGAGAGAGAGAAAGAGAGACGTGAGATTGGAGAAAAGGAGATGTATGAGAGAGAAATAGATTTGATTCCATTTTTGTAACTAACTTGTTATGTTATTTTACCCTACTACCCTTATATTGATTAAATTAATATTTTAATATATTTTTATCCATTAAATCATACCCATTGATTAATAGTGGGGGATGGTTGAGATTAGTCCATTGTGTCTCACCAGAGACATGGTCTCACTTGATCCTCCCCACTATATATATATATATATATATATATATATATATATATATATATATATATATATATAGGGGGAGGGTTATATATGACTCCCTTATTATATGAGTACATAAGACTGGATCAAGCCATAAATCTACCTATTTCGATGATTGAGATTAAACACGATTAATGTTGATAAATTATGTGATAAAGTCAAAATGGGGACAAATTAGTCCACATAAAAATAGGGGTTGGCTAAATCTAGTTAATCCCATGAAAATAGGATGAGTTACCATCAAATTTGTAATCACAATTAATCCACCGAATCATTTGCATAAACCATCCAGTCATCATTCCAATTTTTTGTTTATCTTTGTCCATTTTTTTGAATCCAATTAAAGTTTGATTCGCATTTTTTAAAACAAGCATCGATTCATCATTCCAATTTTTTGTTTTACCCAGACAAGTTGCTTATGCGTGTTTAGCATGTTGTTTATTTGTACTTATGTGCATGCTTGTAATTATAAGACTTGCGAATATGCAAAACCTATCAAGTTATGCGAAATTCATCTCTTCATCTCTATTTTTTTATAAAAAAAAAAGAATTGCTTGATATGATCGGAATGTTGCTTATAGGTACTTAAATACTTGCTCGCGTATGTAAAATCTTTGCTTAATTTTTTTGTGTTTTAAACTCTAAGATTAATTATAGTTTGTTTGATAAGAAATATCATGTTATGCAAAAATTAAAAACTTATACTTATATGAATTCCCCATTCATTCAATCATTGGTTTTTTCAACCCAAATTTTTTCTTGGGTTAGACGAAATGTTGCTTATGTATGCACTATTGCTAGCTTGTATGTATTCAAAATTTTTGATTACGTCCCTATTTGTTCTAACCCTTGATACTTTGCTTAGATATGACTATACATTTGCTTACATGTGCATAATTATATGCTTATGCATATTCTAAATGATGATTAATTATTATTTTTTTGTTTGAATCAGTTGGGATTGCACATATGCCGCAACATCGGATTGAAATAACATCGGATTCATCTCCTATCTGGATACCAAAATGTGACGAAAATATGACTCCAAAAGAAGGGATGAATAAAAACATGAACATAATTGCTAACAATATAAAATACCATGAAAATAGTTGCTTACAAAGCAATTGAATTCTGATTACAAAGTAATTTAATTATGCTTACAAAAGCAAATGAATTTTGCTTACAGTATCTAAAAATAATGAAAATAAATACGACACTAATCAGAAAACCTAGGATATTCGGACTCATCAGCACCCTTACTACCATCTACCACTTTTTTCCCTTATCCTTTCCCACCTCTTTATTACTCGCCTCTGCACGATCGTCAATAGATGTGGCCTTCATTTTCTTACTCTCTTTTGTCATTTCCAGCAGAAAATCTAACACAAGAAAAAGACACTGGTCATTTAATAAAAGCATTTATTAATAGACAAAATATTTATAAGCATAAAACCAAATAACACATAAGCACACTATAACACATGCATAAGCATGATAGAAAACATTCATAAGCGTAATTATCAACACCAATAAGCAGTTGAAAAACATCAATAGGCAATCCCCCAGACTTAGAAAAAACATGGCAATACTAATTACCTCCTGTTTGAAAGCATAATATAAAACATGCATAAGCATAAGATACAATATAACTAAGCAAAATTATCAGCAACAATATGCAGTTTAAAACCTCAATAAAACAACCTCCCAGACTAAAAATTTACATCGACTAAGGCTGGTAATTTTACCACTTATGAAGCAGAATTTATCAACCCTATCAATGTTCTCTGAGAAAAACGCAACAATACACCTAACAAAACCAACAAAAAAATAGAAAACTCATAGTTTCTATATTTTGCAAAAACATCAACAATAAAAAAAAACCCAAGAAATTATAAGTGATTTAATGGTAAAATCGGTGAATTCACATGAGGTATAACTAGAAATTCGAATTTGCTTTATGTTATTCAAAGCATAAAAGGTACTCGATATAAATTGATTTCAAGAATTACCTAAACGCTTTGTCGTTGTTGCAACATTTTGTTGATCAAGGATCGAGAAAACCTTTTATCCTCGACATTCTTGTTCAACCCTCTCTCTCTAATGTTAATCTTTATCTCTCCATAATTGCTTATTTATATATCTTGATTTGATTTAGATGGAGGATAAGCGAAACGGAGATGGATTTTCTCACGGTTTCTTCGTGGGATGAGATTGGAGACGATGTGCAGGGGAGAGAGAAGTGTTGGAGAATGTTTGATAATTGTGACTCTTCATTTACAAGAAAAGATTTGCAAGATTTTAGATAAAACCGTCCCCTAAAATCGTCCCCTAAATTGTAGCCCACTACCAAAAATAACTTCCCTCCCAAAAAGCGATTTTAATTAAAATTACCACAAAAGTCCTTTTTCAATAAGTTATCTATTAAAAAATGGTAAAATCGATTAATCTCAACCGTTTAAAAATTAAATCAATGCCTCGATTTGGTCTCGTGTACTCACATAAGTTACGTGGGCTCACTGATTCAAATTCTCTATATATATATATATATGCTTAATTATAATTTTGGTCATATAACTATAGGCCCAAGAAAACTTAGTCCTTTAATCTATGGATCGACAAAATCGGTATATCACTTAATAATTTGAAATTACACAAAATACTGATTTTTAAAAAAAAGACAAAAATACCACCCTATCACTAATCTACCTCATCTAGTCCTAAACTTCCCAAATATACCCCTGTTACTTTTCTTATGCGGCAAAGTCATCTTCAATGCATTGATCGTCATCTCCAAGGCCCACTAGGACAATTTGATTTCCTCTTGAAATTAGAAAGGCGTGAGAAATGAGAAAAATAGAGGGCAAGACTATGGATGAGCCAGCGTGGAATATTTATGATATGTTATTGACCTTTCATCGAAAAACGTTAAAACTAGCTTTTTGGGATGTAACCTAATTTTCAATCGCCTTTGTCCATTTTTTCTAACCGATTGTTAGTTTTATTTGTTTTGTTGTGAGTTTATGTATATGAGGCGTCATGACAATCTCTGGTTTTGACAAAAAAATAGGAGCAAAACCACCACGACCACAATTTATGTTTTGATTTGAAGCGCCATGTCTTCGCCACACCACGTCATGTGGCCGACGCCTAAGCGCTTGGCGAATACTATTTTAGTGCTCGACCAGTCCTTCTCATCTCTCTCAATTCTATCGCGATTTTTTTGACTTGTTCGTTGCTAGTGGTGGTGGCTCGCCGTGGTTAGTGGCGGCGCCCTCTTACGGAGATGATTTTGCGTTTTATTTGAGCGAAGATTGGGAAAAGCATCGGTATCCAGCTAATTTAGGGAAAATGATATAAATTTGATTTTAGGATTTTGTGGATGAATTGATTTTAGATTTTTGTAAAGTTTCTTTAGTTTTAGAAATTGAGTGTCATTTTATGCCTTTTCTTGATTTTTGATGTTACATCCGAGGAAATTTTGGATTAGGTAATAGTTGTGATCTCTTGCAACAAGTTCATCAATAGAAAATTGATGTAGTTGTGTTCTTTGGAGAACGTAATTTTGTGATGTTAAAAATAATAAAAAATCGAGCACGGATTAGGAATCGCGGTCGTGTCGAAGAAGATGATGAATATTTGAGCAGGCGGCGAGGATTGGGGTGAAGATTTTGTGGTTGATTTGAGTTTTTATCGAGCGGGGTGAGGCTTTATTTGTTTGATGAAATGTCGGCGAAGACTGAGAGGTTAAACCCGATTCTGTGTTCTTTTATTATTTTGTGATTTGAAGTTTTTCATTTGTTTTGATGTTGTTTGAAGTTGTTTTCTTTTATGTTTACGTATTTCCATTTATTTGTTTTTTTATTGTTTTTGATTTGTTGTGTTATGTATCATTTGTGTATCTTTTTTATTTCTTTAGTGAATGTGAGATTTTTGTTGCTTGTTATGCCGAGCACTTTATTGATGGGAAGGTTATGGACGTCGAAGCATTCGATATAGAGAATGAACAAGCAAGACTTAGTAATCTGCTTCACAATCATGCTAAGTTGAAGCTGCAAAATGGTGATGACGATGACAACGACATTGAGTTTCTACCTCCACTTCCTAATGATTTTAGAGAATTATTGTTACGTAAATTTTAATGATGGTGTAATCAGTTGAAACATGTAAGAAACATAAATGAAACATGTAAGAAACAATTGTGAAACAGGGGATCATGTGATAAAAGTTTATAGTAAATTGCTTTTAAATTTAGAGAAATAGTATAGTTTTTTCCCATATACTCTTCAGTTTTTTTTTTTTGTCATTCTTGTAAATGTTGATCTTGCTTCATTTCGATGTCTACATGCCTAATCTTGAACTAAAGATCTCACGTACTCTAGCAAAGTTGTTACTAGTAGGTCTTTTCCTACTACAGTTGATGCATTTAATAATTCTACGATGTTGGAAGTCAATACAAAGTATTTTTTGGTCTAATAATGGAGTCGTGTCCATTTCTCGTACCCAATGATGGACAAGTAAGCTCAAATTTTCTGAATTGAATTTGTTGTTCCAAGATTTCGTTTAGGGTGTTGAATGTGCAGTCCATTGGAATCAATATTGCGATCCATTGGAATCGAGTATTCTTGTTATTTCAAAGTTGGTACTCTCTATTTTCTTCCCATTGTCCATTGTGACATACCACAATGAGATTTTCACCATGCAAAGCTTTGTGGAATGCAATGAAAAGTTGGCTAAGTGAAATATATAAGAAACATAAATGAAGCGGTATGAAACAAAAGAAACAACAAACATGTTTGAAACAACAAAGAAACAACAAAGAAAAAAAAAGAAACCAACGCAAAAAAAATCAGTGGAAAATGGGTATTTTTGTCAAAAATCGCGGAAAATGGGTATTTTTGTCCAAATTCAGCGGAAAATGGTATTTTGTCCAAAATCGGAAAGTGGACATTGTGCGGGGATTGGGTATGAAAAATGGGGTATTTATGTCCTTTCCCTAATAATTTCTCGCACATTGAAGACAAATGTGGTTGGAAAAATGAGTTTTCATTGGAATTTGCATGTACAGCTCATGTGACCCCCAAAATTTGGGGATTTTCATTTCTATGGTGACTTAATTAAAATTTTAGTCTTATAACTAGGGGTCCGAATAATTTTTGATCACTTATTTATGTCACTAAGCAAAATTACTCCAATTTTTAATTTCTCATGCACTTCCATTCACTAATTCAAGGGGTTTTCCCTAGAACTGATTTGTCATTATCATTTATCAGTAACTACTTGTTCAAGATAACTACGTACTAAATTGATATTATCGTAAAGAAATAAATAATCATATTATGCATCATTGTCAAAAACACATCAGGGCCAAGCTGGTTATACTTATGGACAATTAAAATGTGGGATCATGAGAGAATTTTCATGACCAAGAATTGGACATAAAAGCACTAAGAAAAACAGTCGGCCTGTTTTTTTTAGGGGAGAAAACACACATGATCTCATGAACTCATACGAAAGCGAGTCTCTATGTCAATTGTCCTGAAAGCACGAGATTAATCCTAAAACTGTCGTTCTTATAGAATTTCAAGATTAGTCGATGGATTGATTTTTTCTCGGAACTACCTAATCTAATAGCATCCCCAAAAGACGCTTCAAATAAAAAATCATCTTTATTTTGTAGAGTCATCTACCAAAAATATTTTCAAACAAACTTTAATTTTTAACATTTAAATTTTGAGAATGAGTTTTCACTCTCCAAATTTGAAGAGCCAAACAACTCTCTATAATTAATTGCATTAGGTTTCTTGCACTTTGAATTACCTTTTTGAATGACACTTTCTAAAAAAATACAAATTTTGAAAAATTTCATAAATTACTTCCAATATTCCATGCGTAATAAATTAATGTTGAGAAAATAGAAAATAAAGAGTCAAATACAAAGAGGGTGTTGGAAGATGTCAAAAATTTCAATTTTTAAATTTAAAAGATGTTATTTATTTTATAAGAGATGCTCTTTAAATTTAAAGAGTCTTTAGGGAATACTCCAAGTCTCTAATCCCTTCTCTTCCCTTCCCCAAAGTTTGCTGAATTAGGCCTCTCTTAATTAGTGGAATTTATAGCTGATAAAGAGAGTCATTGAAAGACAAGTACACTAAAGTCTAAGCATTCTATTTTTAAAAGAAGTAATTCTTTATGGGAAAAATGCAAAAATAGTCCTGTAACTTTACCTAGTTGGCAATTTTGGTCCAGTCCAATTTGCGTTTTGCAAATTTAGTCCTATAACTTTAAAATTATCGCAATTTTGGTCCTCAATTGACCGGAGCTACAAATTTCGGCCACAAAAGATCACGTGATTGGCACATGGCCCGTTATGAAAAAATGAATTCAATTTAAAATATTAAAAATGAATTCAATATAAAATAAAAAATCTTGAAATTGTTTAAAATATGGAAAGTTACCTAAAAATCTGAAAAATGGATTAAAACTGAAAACTATTGAAGACTTTTGAAATATCTTACCAAAAAATCTGAATTTTTTTATAAAATCCAAAAAGGGTAAAAACATAGAATTTTTTTTAAAAAAATCTAAAAATTAAAGAAAGTATTGAAATTTCTTTTTAAAAAATCCAGTATTTGTTTAAAAGTCTTAAAATTATTCCAAATTCGGGATATTAAAACCTGAATATATTTAGAAAATTTCTAAATTTTTTAAAAAGAGTTTTGAGTTTTTTATTTAATTTTAAAATTTAAAATATTTTAATTAAATGTCGATTTTTAAAAGATGATTTATAGTTTTTCAACAATTTCCATATTTTTTTTATAATTTTTGGATTTTCAAAATAATTTCAATTGTTTTACTATTATTTTAAAATAATTTCTATTTATAGTTTTTTTACTATTATTTTAAAATTATTTCAATTTATAGTTTCGATTTTTTGGTAAAATAATTTTTGGATTTTAAAATAATTTCTATTTTTTGGTAAAATATTTCAGAAGTCTTCAATAGTTTTCAGTTTTAATCCATTTTTCAGATTATTAGACAAATCTCCTTATTTTAAACAATTTTCCAGATTTTTATTTTATATTGAATTCATTTTTTATATTTGAAGCAATTGGCAGATTTTCAACACAACTTTTAGTTTTTTAAACAAAATTTCAGATTTTTAAAACATCATTTAATTTTAAACACATCTTTTTATAAACAATTTTGAGTTTTTTTATTTAGAATTTTAAAAAATTTTAAATAAATTTTAAATGTTTAAAAAAGTGTATTTAATTTTCATATTTATTTTTTTAACAATTTTTCATTATAAATTCAATTTTTTTACTGTTTTCAATTTTTTAAACAAATTATTATAGTTTTTATATTTTAATTTTTATATTTTAAAATAAATTTAATCACTTGAATAAATTTCAAATTGAGAAAAATAAAAACTCTTTTTTATTAAGAGTTAAAATAAGTTACATGACCAATTTTGCCAACTAGGTAAAGTTACATGACCATTTTTGCTCATAACGGGTCCAAGTCAGCCTTATAACGGGTCATGTGCCAATCACGTGACCTTTTGTTGCCGGAATTTGTAGCTATGGTCAATTGAGGACCAAAATTGCGATAATTTTAAATTTATAGGATTAAATTTGCAAAATGCAAATCGGACAGGATCAAAATTGCCAACTAGGTAAAGTTACAGGACTATTTTTGCATTTTTCCCATTATTTATCGTATAAATGGAAAGTAGTTGAGACTTAGAAGTTGATAGTGTTTGTCAATGGAAACTGAAAATTAATAAGTTAAAAAAAACTATTTTATGACTACTTATACATTTACATATTTCTTTTTTTGAGTACATACTTTTACATATTTCAAAATAAAACCAGAAATCTATAAATCACTCTACTTTTCCCATACTTTTTTTGATTAAATTATTTGAAATCGGGCGGGTTGGAATAAATGGAGGAGTGCATCTTCTATCCTTTGTGATCGTAAAATACCATTAAAATTGAAAGGAAAATTTTATAAAACGGCCATAAGGCCCATGCAATGCTTTATGGAGCGAATGTTGGGCGACTAAATATAAACACGAACAAAAAATGAGGGTAGCGAGAGATGAGAATGTTAAGATGGATGTGCGAACACACTAGATTAGATAGAATAAGAAATGAACACATTAGAAATAAAGTGGGAGTAGCACCAATAGATGAGAAAATTAGAGAAACACGATTAAGATGGTTTGGACATATTTATAGGAGACTTTTAGATGCACTTGTGCGACGTTTAGAAAGCGGAGAATCACTCACACAAATCAAAAGTGGCAGAGGTAGGCCTAAAAAGACTTGGAAAGAAGCTATTAAACAAGACATGTTATACCTAGAAATAAATGAAAATATGGTTTGTGACCGTAAACGATGGCGCGATATGATCCGTATAGCCAGGCCCCACGTAGTGGATTAAGACTTAGTTTGTTGTTGTTGTATTTGAAATCAAAAGTTGAAATTGAAAACACTAAAAACTATATTTTTTTTCAGATAAAAGCAAACAATCACTTTTTTTTAAAGTATTCCCACAATACCCACTAAAGTCAATCTCAATCAAAAGCATAATTCTAATTGGAAAGTGATTCAACATACATAGACATGAATGCCCGGGTAAAGTGGTCTTAATTCATTGTTGTCCTAGAAAAAAAAGTCATCATCTTGATTCAGAGGTCCATGCCACCCACATGGGTGGCACCCAAATGTGAGGATCCACCCGGATCCTCACACACCCACACCCTCACATGTGTGTGTGAGTGATCAAGGGTGGATCACTCAAGTTGGAGTGGCTAAAAAGACCCGATTCATAGATGTCTTATATTATTTTTTCTGAGAATTGATTGATAGCTTCCTAGGGACTAGAGTTTAGATTTTTTTTCGTCCATCTTTTTTTTTCTTTCTTTTCACAATGAAAATTAATAGCAAATCACAACCTCCACGAAATCCATCTTATTAATTTTTTATGAGCAAGTCTCTGTCGAGACGGTCTAACGGATCTAAATCCGTTAGACGGATCCCCAACACTGAATCAAATCTAAAGAAAAAGAATAAGAAAATTCGCTTTCTTATTGTCGCTCCACCTCTAGCCTCTCTCCTCCTCTTCTCTCGCATCCTTTCCCGGACTCAAGCATATTACTAATCTTCTCTCTGTAATTTAAAGTTGTGTTGAATCACTATCTCATGAAAATATGATTTTTCTCTCGTTATATATATACGTAAGATGTTTTTCTTTGCTTTTAAAAAAAAAGATGATCTTTGTGGTGTTTATTTAGATCCTGAGATCAACATTGTACCAACATGGCATCTAATGTTCTCGTCCTCATAGTGTGTAATATCTTAAGAGCTACAAGTCTCACCTATTTGACTCTCTTTTGGACAAACCAATCCGAAATCTCACAAAGAATAATAAAATCAAACAGGTCATGCCTAATATGCAAATTGCAAACATGAGAAACATAGGTATATCGATTTGGCATCCTCGTTAGATACTCGACAAGCTATGAAATTTTAAACTATTGAGGTTCATGCTTTTTATTCATATATCTTGCATTAAATTTGGTGTAAATTGATTATTAAATGGCATAACTTTGTAGAAAAGTATTACACATTGCATTCCAATGTATTAGATGTATCAAATAAATGTATTAGACTTTACAGCTAATACATTTTGGGAGTATATTAATGAGAAATACTAAAAAACTCTTCAGGGAACTACTAATACATTTGGAAGAAGCTGCTAATAATTTTTAGAAGGGACGACTAATACTTTTTTCAGAAAATTTGTTAATACATTTGAGAAAATTTTAATTATATTTGAAACTACTAAAATACTCTCCAGAGAACTACTAATACTTTTCGAGGAACTACTAATACTTTTTGAAGGAGTTGCTAATACATTTCGGGAGTATATTTAGGAGAAATACTAAAATACTTTTAGGGAACTACTAATACATTTCAGAAGAACTGCTAATACTTTTTAGAAGGACGACTAATACTTTTCGGAAGGACTGTTAATACATTTTGGGAGAAAAATATAATTATATTCAGGGGAACTACTAATACATATCAAAAGAACTGCTAATACATTTTAGAAGGACGACTAATACTTTTTAGAATGACTGTTAATACATTTTGGGAGAAAAATTTAATTTATTTCAAAGAACTACTAATACTTTTTCGAGGAACTACTAATACTTTTGGAGGGATTGCTAATACATTTCAAAATTTGTCTTTGCGAGGAGTTTGGATTATTTAGGATCCCCAATATTGTTTCGCCAACATTGCCAAATTAAAGCATCGAATTTCTCTCGGACCCAATCCTCCGTTCCTTTTGGACTCCGTCAATTTACTCCAACTCACCCAATGACATTTTCGCTCTCCTTTTTCGTAGCCCCACAAAAATCGGGCAATAGCTTTTTCAAGCTCTTCACAAACCGAAATAGGAAGTAGGAAGCAAGTCATTATGTACGTCGGTATGGCTTGTATTACCGATTTAATAAGAACTTCCTTACCCGCCCATGATAGTGATTTCTCCTTCCACGATTTCATTTTACTAAGAACCTTTTCGACATTGTGTTAGGAAAATTACCTTCTTTGATCGTCCTAAAAGTATAGGTAATCCCAAGTACTTTTCATGGTTCTCCACCGGCGTCGCCGAAGTCGATCTTTAATTTCGCTGCAACATCTCCGGTGGTACATTTTTGCTTGCGGAAAGCTACGATTTATCGGATTTATTTTTTTTGCCGAATGCGTTTTCATATATCCGAATCATCTCGGCAATCTTTTCTCCTTACGGTATTGTAGCTCGGAAAAAGAGCGGGCTATCATCTGTGAAAAAGAGGTGGGATATTGTTGGTGCTCTCCTCGCAATTTGAAAACCATGAATATCGCCTCGGCGTTCGGCTGCTGCGTGAGTAGTGATGAGAAGCCCTCTGCACACAATAAGAATAAATACGGAGATAATGGGTCGCCTGGCGAAGACCCCTCTGTGGCAAAAAAGGTGTTAGTCTTACGGAGATTAAATAAAATCGAATACGACACCGTCTTATACACCTCCATATAAGGTTAATAAATTTGTTAGAGAAACCCATTTTATCCATGATTGCTTTTAGAAGCGACCACCACTCGACCCTGTCATAAGCTTTACTCATATCAAGTTTTAATCTAAGAATCCCTTACGTCCTCTCTTGCGTTTTTCGAGAGTGAAAAATCTCAAAAGCTGTCATAGCATTATCGGTAATCAATCTACCCGGGATAAAAGCGCTTTGGAAAGGGGAGATAATATTCGGGAGGATCAACTTAAGCTTATTAGCAATGGTTTTACAAATGATGCGCATGATGACATTTGACAAACTAATAGGTGGAAATCCTTAGGATGCTCGGGATTTTTATTTTGGAATCAAGACAATGTGGGTATGATTTATGTATGAAGGGTCCTATTCATTATTGAGAATATCTAAGCGAGTTTTCAAAACTTCATTTTTAGTGATATTCCAAAACTTTTGAAAAAGAAAGGAGGCATACCGTCTGGTTCGGGTGCTTTAGAGGATGCATTTGGTTGAGTGCCCTTGCGACTTGATCGGCGAATAAGGTTGCATAATGAGATCATTCATTTCATCGGTTATCTTGGGCTCAACAGTTTCTAGACGCTTATTTGTGTACTTGCTCTGGGGCAACAGAGGAGAAAAGGTCTTTGAAAAAACACACCAGGATGTCCGCTATCTTCTCTTGATTTTCCAGCCACTGCCCGTCTGTTCCCTTGAGGCGATGGATACTATTTCTTTCTTGACGGGCTGAAGCCTTTTTGTGGAAAAATTGCGTATTTGGTCGCCTTCCTTTAGCCATAGAATGCGAGACCTTTGCATCCATTTTAGTTCTTCCAACCTAGTCGACTCATTAAGTTTATTCTCTAGCTTCCTACACTTTTCCATATTTGATGGGGTTTGTGCATATCTCTGTAGTACTTGGAGTTGTGTAGTAGCTTCTTTAATTTGCCTCCCTATATCCCCAAATTCTTTTCGCCCCACTTATTCATCAATTCCCGCATTTGAGAGCTCTATCATTAAAGCGCACATCACTGCTTCCATTCGACCAATATTCTTGAACATTTTTGCGCACTCGGGTGTTGGAGCCATACTCGTTGAAGCGATTGAAACCACATCTGCGTCCATTGGATTTCTTGGTTGTCGGTGGGTTTGAGTCAAATTCGATTACCAGCATCAGGGTGTGATCCGAATTTATTCGAGTAGGTGTGTCACTCGGTAGAAAGGGAATAAATTCATCCAAGCTTCATTGGCTAGGGATCGATCTAGCCTCTCACGAATATTGTTATCTCCTTGATGCATATTAGTCCATGTGAATCGGTTCCCGTATAGCCCAAATCCGACCAGTCACAAAAATCAAGTGCTTTTCGAAATTCCTCCATCGTACTATCTATTCAGAATCTACCTCCTCTTTTCTCAAAAGACCACATAATCTCATTGAAATCCCCTGTACACATCCAAGGTATACCGATGGGTGGTTTAAGCTCACGTATTAGGTTGTTTGTTCGCCACTTTTGTGAGTTATCGGCCATCCGTATACCCCGAGAAGATCCACTTTTGTTGTGTCGACACTTGACTAATCGTGCACGAGATATGGTGATTCGAAAAGGATATTAAATCCACTTGTACCTCACGAATTCCACGGTAAACAAAACAAATACCTCCGCTCTTACCATAACAATCAATAGGAAAACAACTGTATAACCCCATTGGTATCTATTCACTCTTTCTACATGTCTAGCCTCCATTTTTGTTTCCATAATGAATACGATATCGGGTTTAGCAGTTGTAGGAACTTCTTCGTTGATCAAGCGCCGCTTGGTTCCCAAGCCCGGCGATTCGATTCCAACTCAAATGATCATGGTTGTCGGTGGGGCGCCTGCGACCTCGGCGGGGAAAAGGTTATCATTCTCAACATCGTGCCCGATCAATCTTTTTTTCGGCTCTCTTTCTTCCTCCTCGTTTAATCCCTTCACCATTTCTTTTTTTCTCCTTTGCGTCGTCTTCTTCATTATTCGATTATTCGCATCGATCTTATTTTTCTGGTGATTTTAACGAGTTCTCGAGTATTTTTGGCTTATTCGAGGTATGGGGGTAGGTTGGTTTCTTGGGGGATCATGTAGAAGTCATAAGGTGTGGTGAGTTTTGTGTATGGTTCATGGTGTATGGGATTGTTCGTGGTGGTATGGTGAGGATGTGGTGGTGTGTTGCTTGTAAGGATGTGTTTTGGTGTGTGTTTTGAAGAGGTTTTGAAGTCGAAGGGTTTGAGCTACTAAGGATACTTGGTTGGGGGTGTCGTACTTGGATTGGCATTAATATATTTGGGTTTATGTTGCTCGATTTGGCGGAGTTCGGGGCGAAGTCACTTTTGGTGATCGGGTGCGTGGGTTTAGTATTTGGTGGTTTGGCTAAGACGGGTTATGTGGTTTGGTAGGCATATACAGGTGGGGGTTTTAGAGGTATTTTTGCTTCCTCCGGCTCGATCCCTACTTGTTTACCCGCATTCTAAATCGTGTTTCGGCCGAAGTCTATCTTCTCGAGGTGTGTTGCAACCGTGTCTCTGACTTGATTTTGTGCTTGGTTGACGATGGGAGTAATTGACGATGGAAGTCGGAGAGATTGTGTCATTTGAAGTCTTCTGTTGAAAAAGATTTCTTCCCATAGCGGGTGCTTTCGTGGCTTTGGTATACGTGGTAACTTGGGCGTGCTTCATTGGTGATGCCTTTATCCAATTGCAAAGGGTAGTTTATCTTCTTCGATATTTTGAAATTGTCGTCCTCATTTGCTATTTCACACTCCCTTTTTAGATGTTCGAGTAAGCACGCTTGAAAAGAAAATAGGTAGCCTCTCGTATTTGACAAAAATCCACATGATTTGTTCCATTTGATATGGTTATCTTGGTTCCTCGTCTTAAAGGTTTATTTGGATTCAAGAGGACCCTAATTCGGACACTTCGCTCAATCCTTCCCCTGTCAAGTATCCCACTCAACGAACTTTCCAATGCGGTTGCCTATCGCGCGATAAGTTGCCTCATTCCTTGCCACTAGTGGGAGGTCGTAGATCCGAACCCGAGAATGGGGTACTATCGGCCGATTGAAGATGGTTGCATATCGCCCTCAACACGTTTCAAACATCAATAATTGTTTGTCAAAGTGCCAAGGTTCCATTGACAAGATACGTTCGATATCCTTGTGGTGGTTGAATTGGAAAGAAAATAGGTTGGTTTCTATTTCCCTTCTTTGTCATTCCCTTTTTTGGCTTCCATATCTTTTTCATAGTGTCTGCAGAAAGTGCAAACGGCGTTAAAATATTTGGTTGTCCATAGCTTGCCGACTAAGCACAAAGGTTGTTGTCTTGTATCTTTTCTGTTACGTTCTCTTTGTATTATTATAGCTCGGCTCCTCCTCGTATTCTTGTCTGTTGCCATAACCAATACACAACGACACTTTAAGGCCCAAAGAAGGCGTCACCGACTCAAGGAAGATCTATTAAACCACCTAGTTCGATTTCGAAGGGGACCTCAAAGGCTCTCGGATCTATACCTAAACTCAAAGGAAAACAAAAAGAAAAGAGCAGCACCGAGGATTTGAAAGACAAAAAGGAAAGAAAGACAAAAAGGAAAGAAAGAAGAAGAAAAAAAGGGAAAGAAAATAGGAAGAAAAAAAGGAAAGGGAAAAAAACTATTCGGACCTTGTGAAGTCAAATTTGTGAGATGGAAGGGATTTATTGGTGATAATTGTATCGACAAAACTAGACAAGAAGAACAAAACTAAGAGACAAGACTCTTCCCTGAAAATACGGCGACATCCTCGACCAGGATACAAAACCCTACATTTTAGGGACCCCATCTTACATAATATATTGATACCAAATGGAACTTCACTTTTAGTAGCGTACTAGACTTTATGCTAGGTCGCGTTTTCTTCCCTTGGAGGATATATGAAAAAAGAGAGAAAAATCAAATCAACTTTCGCATTTCTCAAGATCTTGGTTACAATACGAAATAACATTTGTATCACATCCAGTTTTGTTGAATTTTTCATCCATATTGTTTCATTTTTTTATTTTTTTATTGAGCGTTTGAGAGTTCATCATATACGTTGATGCCTTTGTTTAATCAACAACACAAAATACTAAATAAAAGACTGGAAATGAAAAATATGGTTGGATACTGCCTTTTTATTAAAATGCCGCTGATGAGCTTGGGTCGGTTTCTGCGTACAGAATTTGAATTATTTAAGTTATATAGGGGTTTTTTGTCATCATTTCCTTATAAATGAGATCTACTTATACTAATACAATTAGTGGCCTAATAATTATTATATCTCGAATAATAGTGGGACACTTGTCCTCTTCTTTGGGCCGCATGGTTGCCATGTGGTGGAAAGTGCTTGTTGACTTGTCCCATTGGTACTGCTTTGGCAGGTGGCTCATTGGTCTGCCACTGAGGGAATTTATTGATTAAGTGGTGGGATGTTCAATCTCCTTAGAAAGCTCCGGTTAGGTTAGACTTGGCTATGTCCATCAACTCGGATGAGGGTGGTGCAGTCGGTCCACGTCAGGGCCAGGTTGCCACATGGTGCACTTAGTCCAGCTCAGCTCGGGTGTCATCAATGGCCTCCCAAGTTCGAAGCCATGGAGGAGATCAGCCGAGACGGGTTGGAACTTGAAGAGAGAGAGGAGAGAGAAGTTAAAAAGTTTTTTGAAACGATTGACAGCTGTCAATCGCCAGTTAATGCCTGAAATGGTGCATTTAATGAAGGCAATGATGACACGTAGCAGCATCTGATTGAACCGTCGTGGCACAGGAACCGGAGGGATGTGACGGTTAATTTGAAGTGCTCTTTTGATAAGTCGCGCCCTTTCGAATCAGGCGCATGTTTTCAAGAGATTTTCGCCTATAAATACATCATTTCCTCCTTCATTTTCACTTTTACTTTGCAATCTAAGCATACCAGAGAGAGTAGAGACCGAGCAGAATTCAGGTCGGCTTCGAGAGAGAGAAAACACCAAAAGACCCTTCGGTAATTTTCAAAATCTTTTCTTCTTCCCTTTTTCCTTCAAAAATTTCTGGTTCGATGGAGGATAGCCAAAACCTCGAGCACAGTGTTGAGTATGAGATGGAAGGCACTTCTTCGGAAATGGAGATTTTACAGAGGAAGGAGGATGACATAGTTGACATTTCGATTCGCCGAAGGCTACGAACATGAGTCCTCCTACAAGCGAGAGAGGGGTGAGGTTTTGTTGCTACGATTAGAGCCATTATCGGTGGGAGTTGTGTGCCCGAGGAGTTGTGATTGAGAACGCTGGGCATGGTGTGGGCGAAACTATTGGGGCTAGTGAGTGGGCGTGGCATGGGACCAAGTGGGGAGAGCCCACTGGTCCAAGTGTCGGGTCGTGAGCGCCTTGCAAGGTCGAGGTCGTGGGGCCAAGCGGCGTGGGCCATGGGAGGCCACGAGGCCAAGAGGTGGTATTGGGCAGTGCACCCCCTTCAACTTATGATCGGGTTGCGAAGAGGCCCAAGTGCGATTAGGAGGCCCCCAAAAATTTCTCGAGCGGATCGGGACGAAAACCAACGAGAACTTCGTCGGTGATGTTGATGCAACGTGAGCTAGACACGCTTTACCAAGGCTACCACTTTCCAGTCGGTGCAATTTTGGTTGCCATATCATGAGGAGGTTCTGAAATTTGTCCCCTATGTCTTTGTGTAGCTATATATGCCCACATCATCACATTGGATTTGAGTTTCCCCCTTCCCGGGGTGATCACAAATTGGTTTCGGAGATGGGGATTGCAATATCCAGTGCACCTCATGACCAGGGAAGACTAATGGGCTTGATCGTCTTTTTTGCTCGGCAAGGTTTCCCCTATCCCCATTTTGAGGAAATAAACGAACTTGTTGTCGGAAGGCGACCCAGGCGATAAAGAGGAAGACCATCCGGTGGTATTATCTCAAACTCGAAATGGTTACCGACAATTTGGTTTTGGGCCTTCTCCAATCGGTAAAGGAGTGGAAGGATAAATGTTTCAAGGTGGATGGGGATTTGGATGACCCCTCGTCGCAAAGGGGGATGAGCCGTTTCTTGCTCCTCTTTAATTTCGTTATGATTTCACTAAGTGTTTTTCCTTATTCTTTACATTTCAGAAAATTATAATCGCTATTTTTTTATTTCTTGTTCAGGAAACCAACCTTCCCAAGGTCGTATTTCAGACGAGTTCCAGCAGAGGTTGGACGACATAAAAAATCTCTCAAAGCGGGAGGAAAGATTAAGTTCTTTGACTCTTGAGGATGAAATAGCTTAGCGGCATGCGTGGTAGTTTCGGGATGAATCTAACGCAGAGCAAAAAAGCGACACCGGACCGCGCCCAAGAAGGCGAGTAAGTGGCCCCATCTAAACTACCTCAGAGAATCGAGCGAAAAAGGTCGCCCCCAATATCCGAACCCAAAGTCGAGGTCCAAGGTAATACTTACCTGAGCTGATTTTCCCTTGTGTATTTTTTCATATATTTTGATAGCCTTGACATTCTTTACAGAGCCCTAAGAGGACATGGACATCTTTTATAGTCTTAACCGGATCAAGAAGAAAGCCAGGAAGGCAACCAGGAAGACAACCGAGTGGGCTGCTGAGAAGACCCAAGAGACACGGGCTAAAATCTAGTAGGGTAAAAGGAAGATGGGACCCAAACCTACGGCGGTACATGAGAAAGAGAAGGGGTCTGGGGTAGAGATCTCGAACCCGAGCAGACTAAAGAAACCGAGTAGACCCGAGGGTATTACGTTCCTCCCAACCCTACTCGGAAGGAGCCTTGTGAAGGGATGGTCGGGATAAGGCCAAAGTGGTTCATCGAATTCGCCAAATGCTCGACCCCAACCAATGAACAAGTGGTTGCCCTATCAGAGGCTGGAAGAGCTCTAAGAGACGTTCCAGCCTGGGCTTGGACCACCGGGATTGAGAAGTTCTGCACTGAGACTGACTAGGAGGAAAATGTTTAGTATTGCATGGGCCTCTCAGGTCGGGTCATAGGGACACTCTGGCATGTGGTCGAAGAAGGGCGTCAGCGGGCGAGGTGCCATGGAGACCTGCATAATGCCCACAATAATCTCCTCGGTATTCAAGAATCTTTGGAGCTGAAAGCGAAAGAAGTCGGGAAGGCGACTATTAATGCCAGGAGCATCGAGGAGAGTGTTTTTGCCGCTTTGGGACCAGCTGAGAGGGGATGAGACCTTCCGCGGTGAAGTCAGTGAGCTGAGGAAGGAAGTGGCCAACCATCAAGAAGAGCCGATCGGGCGAGAGACAGGAGAGCTCGGGAGTCAAATGGAGGAGGCCTTCAAAATATAGATTGAGGAGGCTGTCGGGCAGCTCGAGGGAGACAGTTGATGCCTTCAAGAAATCTGGGACTTATGCCTTCATGCTAACTTGTGGGCACACCACTAGTGTTGGGGAGGTCCTGGATGACTTGAAGAAGGGGAAGACCGTGGCTGAGCTCGAGGACGAGCTTAAGACTATGAACGAGCAAATCAAGGAGCTTAAATATCAATTTCCTGATGCTATTTTCAAGGACGAGGCTGCCCCGGCCAATGAAGAGATCGTAGAAGAGGTCGCCTCCAGTGGCCAGCCTCCAGACCAATTTCCAGGCTATGACCAGCCATCGGGCAACGAACAGTCCCCAGCCCCTTAGTATATATAATCTCTCTTCTATTTTTGTTTCTATGTAATTTTCCTCAAGCCGACTGGATGTAAATATTTTGTTATGAATGAAGTTTTCATTTGTAGCTTTCTTTATTTTGGTGCTTGTTCATTTCTATACTTTTCTTTTGAGAATTATTCTAAGTAATGTGCTCAGCATTTGGCTGAGCTTAGAAAAGCGTAAAAATTGAATGATGTGCCCAGGTTTAAACTGGGATAAATAACTGGTTGAAATTAATTAAGTGTTGTGCTTGGGGCTAAGTCGAGTTCATTGTGAAGAGCTCGATGCTAGGTCGAGTCTTATTAAGATAAAGTATTGTCAAGAAATGTGTTCGGGTCTAGGCCGAGATGTATGATGTGTGTTAAGATCTTTGAGTATCGTGCTCGGAGCTAGGCCGAGATGAATAAAAACTTGAAATTTAAAAAAACAACGGATAATTTACTTGAAAATTGTGGACACTTTATTGATAATACTTCTTTAAGTAAGACACATTCCATGGATGATTGAATTTTTCCCTACTAAAATACTCGAGCTCATACGCCCCATTCAATAGAACTTTACTGACTCTGTAAGGACCTTCTCGTCGGTTTCAATGGTCGCTCGGCTCGGTGGCGTTTTTCAGGACCAAGTCACCGACCTAGAATCTTCTTTCTCTCACTTTGGAATTGTAGTACCTTTCACTTCTTTGTTTATATACTACGTTCTTCATCTCGGCACCACATCCTTATCTAACAAATCCAACTCGGCCCTCATGGTGGCTTGATTCTTATCTTCTGAAAATTTTGGGACTCGGAATGTTGGGGTCCCAATCTCCACTAAGATGACGGCCTCGGTCCCATACGCCAGGAAGAACGGTGTTTCTCCTGTGGCTGACTGATGTGTTGTCCTGTAGGACCAAAGTACCCCAGGAAGCTCCTCGGGCAAGTTTCCCTTGGACTCTTCTAATCTTGTTTTTAAATTGTATTTGAGGATCTTGTTTACTGCCTCGACTTGGCCATTGGACTGTGGGTGATACGGAGTAGAGAAATAGTTTTTGATGTCAAAATGTTGGCAAAAAGTTCAAAATCTTCGGTTATCGAACTGTTTCCCATTGTCCGTCACTATCGAGTACGGTATTCCAAATCTGCATATGATTGATTTCCACACAAAATTAACGACCTTGTCCTTGTTTATCTTAGCTAGGGCATCGCCTTGGCCCATTTGGTAAAGTAATCGAGTATGGTGTTTTTGTGCATGTTAGTTTGAGTTTTTTTTAAAGTTTATATGTGGTATTTTTTCCCCCTTCACATGGCTTTTGCAGGATTGACGGCTCACGTGATTGCTTTAACTGTTTGCCAATTATAGCAATTTCCAGGGACGTCTCTCTTTCCTTCTATCTTATTTTCTTTACGCACTGAGGTCATTGCGTGACTTAAGTGTGGGGGAGAGATTGTCATTATATATTTGTTATGGTTGCATGTAGTTAGTTATCACTAGCCTCATAATTGTTACAAGCCTTATAATTATGTTGGTGAATTGACTAGAAATGTGTGCCAAAATTTAATTTTTGATTATGAAATTACACCGCGAACTTGATATGTAGGATTTGGCAAGAATTGTGAATTGGCCTGTTTGGTGGACAATATCAGCGAGGGTTAAATGATAGCCAAGGTTGTGGGGCTTAAATTGTGAGGTTTCGTTTATGTGAATTAACTTGAAACCCTGTTTTATTTCTAGTTTACACAAGATTGCTAGCTTTGCAAAAAAAAAATCACAAAAAAAAAGAGAGTCAACAAAAAAAATTGAGCAATTGAGATTATACTCATCTGTTTGTTGTTGCTTAATAACTAGGAGCATTCATGAGCTCCATGTTTGTCTTTTACGTAAAACGGTGACACAAATATGAGTATGGAAAACCACCCTAGGAGCCTTTGGAAAAAATCCAAAGCTTACACCTAGTGGAAGACATCACGAATGTTCTAGCGAAAAAACAAAAAAGAACAAAAAAGAAAAAAAGAATAATAATTTTGTGGCTAGTGATTGAGTGGTTTATTGTATGTAACGGGTTGTAACTTATAAAACAGATTTGAAACTTAGAGAGGATGGCGAACACCTTTGTTAATTTTTTAACCTTAGGGTGCTTCTATTGTGGAGGTTGAGAATCAATTCATGTTGGATATTTATTTTGTAGATTTTGATGATACCATGTAAAACTTAAACTAGGAAGTTGGAACCCTATTTTCCTTGTAATTTGTATTGTAATAGATAGGGCTAGAAAAGTGAGTCAAGTCGCCTACGCCAAAAATACAAGAAATCAATCATGATTGGATTGAAGACTCTGTGTGTCACCGAGTGAGTATGGCAAGAAGGAAGTCAAGGGCTCGATCAAGATGTGTCGACTAAGGAAACCAAGTGTCGGTCAAGTCACTCAAGAAGCCAAGTCTCAAGTTGAAGTGACAAAAGAGAGTCATCCAACGACCGGAAGTCGACTCAAGTCACCTGGGGTAAAGACAACAATCTAGTCAAGACAACCGACTTAGATCCGTTGATTAAAAGTCAAGAATGTTACTTAGAATAGTAACATGTCAAAGATGTCGGTGTAAAGTGTTAGTCCTGAATTGTGCAAAAGGAATAAACCAATGGGAAGATCGCACCGTGTGTCGAAAGTGCAAATCTTTGCAAGACAATTAATACGAGGAAATGTCAACATCAAGGATCGAGAAAAAGACAAGCCAACGATCTTACGTGACTTTTGAAATTAGCCTATCTCTTCAACGGGCAAAATTTCAAAAGTGCACTATAAAAGGCCGAGGAATTTCTTGAGAGAAGGTTACTGAACACGAACAAGCAAGCAATATTCAAGCAATTAACCCGCAAATATTCTCAAGTATATTCAAGCAAATCCTCAAGCCCGAAACTCGAAGGAAATCGATCCAACACAAAGTGTGAAGGACAGACAACTTCAAATCTGTTGAAGATGAAACTTTTGAAGAATCAAAAGGGTCTACTTTCCAAGAAGGATTGTAGGAATGTTCGAGGTCGAACCAAGATCAAGTTCTTTGGAGGGCTTCGTGATCAAATCCAAGAGCTTGAGAAGTGAGTGAAGTGAGCAAGGCGGCAATTGCCTGTGAAGAAGCCGAGTCACAAGAAAACTGTTTGTGTGACCAAAGTTCTCTAGATTTATTCACCACGTTGTAAAGCGATACATTACATAGTGGATTCCTCCAGAGTTGGAGAAGAGAGGACTATAAGAATTGCCCCATCTTGGAACCTCTATAAAAATTATCGTGTCATTTATTTTTCAGCACATTTATATTTCTGCATACTTACATCATATCTGCTGATAAAACTCACATTTTCTATCCAACTGATTAATAACCAATTGCTAAAGAATCAAGTGTTAAAACAAACTTAAAACAAATCAAGGGTATTAAGTCTTCCAATTGATAAAACCAATACAACCAAGTTAAAGTTAAGGTTAAACATCAAAGTTATTCTATCTACTGACTCTATTGAAATGTTGAGTGGCTAACTCAAATTTGAATAACCAACTTAGCTATCCCTCAAGGACACAAATTTGTTTGAGTTAACTCGTTATTATTTTAAAAGGACTAAAATTGAAAAATTGGTAAGGTTTATTCAACCCCCTTCTAAACCTTTCTCACACCCCTTAGGACCTACAAGTGGTATCGGAGCGGTTGGTTCATTGAGCCTTCCGCACTAGTTACCTCTTGAACTAGATCTCTATCTTTTCAAAAAGGTTTTAAACACTTTCATTTTCAAAATCTTTCATTTTAAACAAAGTTATTATCATGGAAGCAAATTTGACATGCATTCCTATGTTCACCGTTGTTGAAGAATTTGATGATTGGAAAATTCATATGCAGGCTCATCTATCTGCTCTACACGATGAAATGTGGCTTGTGATAGAGGATGGGCCACTGCAAATATTGAAAGTGAACACGGTTGCAATAAGAGCAGCTGCAGCTGAAGGAGAAGAAGGCATTTTTGAAGCAAGACCACCATGGTTGAAAAACCAAGGAATTGAGTGGACAAATGAAGATAGGAAGAGATACAACTTCGATAATGTGGCCAAGGACATACTTTACAAGACTTTGGACAAAGCAATGTTCAACAAAGTCAAATCTTGCAAATCTGCAAAAGAAATCTGGAATAAACTGACTTTAATTTGTGAAGGATCAGAACAAATTAAAGAAAATAAATTGTCTGTTGTTGTTCAAAAATTTGAAAATTTCAAAATGCTTGCAGGTGAAACCATGGATCAGCTGGATGCCAGATTCACTGAAATCACAAATGAGCTTTCAGCTCTTGGGAAGGAATATACACAAAAGGAAATGTGTATGAAGATCCTAAGAAGCCTCTACTGAATGGAAAATGAAGACTATGGCCTTCGAGACATTCAATGGACCTCTCAAGAACATCTAACCATGAGCTATTCTCGGACCTCAAAGCCTATGAGTTTGAGCCGAGAAGAAAATAGCAAGAGGAGATAGTTTTGTACCAAGACAATCGCACCGATAGCCAAGGATGGAAAGAGAGTCGAACCAAGGAAGCCATAGACCAGGAGGAAATTGCCCCGATGGTTAAAAGATTCAACAAGTTCTTCAATAAGAACTATAAAAGAAATAAGGGTGAAACCTCCAGGAGACATTCACTCCCTAAGTCAAGGGAAAATAGGCCACCCAAGAGAGTCGAGCATCAAAGTGTTGAATATCGAGAGCCGATAATCCAAGAACAGAAAAGAGCCGATAAAAGAGCCGAAAACCTATGTTGGAACTATGGACAACCAGGACATTTTGCGATTGATTGTTCCTATCCAACGAGTCAACAAATATAGAAATGAAGAAGAAAGAAAAGTCTTGAGAGAAAGAAGCGGGGAAAAGAAAAAGCCATGTTGGTCGCCGAGACTCGCCGAGACAACCAAGTCTAAAGAATTGCGGACTCGGAGAGTAGTGAAGGTCGACTACTCAAGTGACTCGAAGAAGAGGTTATGATCCGCCTTATGGCTAAAGAACATGATCAACCCGATCAAGAAGATGAGGTACACTCTAACTCATCTCACTCATTCAAGTGATAGTGATTGTGATACACACACTTCATCACCCACTGATCTTTATTATTCATTAGGCAAAATGATGAATGATTTTGAGCATATAAATCCTCACACACAACTCTAAATGAGCAAAACAACCATCTTAAAAGCCAAAACCCACGGTGACTAAAGAGCTTAGTACTCCGAGCCACATAGCCGATGAGAACATTAAGTTGAAGGTGAAAATGCCAAGATCATAGCGAGTTAGCTCCTATAGAAAAGAGGGAAAAAGATCTCGAAAATGTGATTGCCTCATTTACAAAGGCGCCCAAATCATTGGATGATCTTATCATGAGTCAAAAAGAATGTGGAGATAAAACAGCATAGGATTCAATTCCTTTGTGCACATTCAAACTCAAGAGTGATTTTGGAAAAAGGATCTTCAAGCAATGAAGCCTATCAAAAATCGAAACACCAAATGTTGCACCCACATTCACTCCTAAGCACAATCACAAACAAACTGGCCTTGGATATAAAAGGAAATGAAAAAAGCCGATTGAGTATCTGCCGAGAGGACGGTGAGAAGAAATCCATTGAGTTCCTCAAAGCAAACTCCAAACGTAAAATACTCTGTGAAAAGCAAACAGAGCTACCGGAAACCCGTAAATTTCATCGAGAAATACATATGATGGGAATGGTAGAAACTATCCAAACCAAGCCTGATTGGTACAATGTGAAATATCGCAAAGACCAATGGAATACAAGCCTAAATGGCAAAGAACTAAACCTCAAAGAAAGGTCATTCCCAAGGGAAAAGAGCTATTATCGCACACACATATGCACTGTGCACTACATTGAGAATCATCACAATTATCCCAAGAAAGCAATTACTAAAACACACACAGAGGCATACAAACAAAAGAGACAAATTTGTATGAACCTAAAAACCCTAAGCAATTTGCTAATGTGCACTATGATCATGGCACCGATAGATGGCAACCTCTTAGAGTCAAGTCCTTTGGCTATAGGTTGGTTGGATCATCTTATAGCACTAACCCTTCAGGACCCGAGGCAAGTATGGGTACCTAAAAATTTATTTCCTTGATTGCGAGGTTCAAGGAATAGCCGAGTTCCAAGGAACCTCGTGACATGTATAGTGGTCATTCCGGACATATGACAGAAACAAGAAAAATCTGTCAAGATTCGAGGAGATTAGAGGTGCAAAAGTCATATTTGGAGGAAATGAAGCTCGGGGAAATCAAAGGCACAGGATCTATCAAGAAGAATGGATTGGAAATCACAGATGTTGCTTATGTTGAAAGCCTCAACTTCAACTGTTAAGCATCGACCAACTCGTGACAAAGGCTACAATGTTTGATTCAATATGGGAGTGTGCCGATCAAAGATGATGAATCAAATAAAATAGTCTTTGCAATGATCAAGACAGAAGAATATGTATGAAGCACTTGTTCGCTGTAGCAAAGAGCACTTAGAATCAAGTCGTGGCACAAAAAGTCGAGTCATCCAATTTCAAGAGAATTAACAAGCTTGCAAGGAGTCATCTTGTGGAAGGATTGCCGACTCGGTGTACAAGAAAGAAAGTGTATGTGATGCATGCCGATGGGAAAGCAAATAAAATCTTCATTCAAGGATAAGCAAGTCCTTCTTCAACAAGGATATTACATCCGTTGCATATGGATCTATTTGGTCCGATTGAACTAGCCAAAGCATAAGTGGAAAGAAATACACCCTTGTAGTAGAAGATGATTATTCAAGGTACATAGACCATCTTCATGTGTAAAAAGAAGGAAACTTTGCGAAGTTACCTCAATCGATGAAAAGAGTTCAAAATGAGAAGAGCCAAACCATTATAAAGATAAGGTCGATAGAGGAATTGAGTTTGTCAATGGGATAATAACTCAAGATTGTGTTGAAAATGGAATTGCTCATGAATTATCACCGCAAGAACTCCACATCGAATGGAGTAGTGAAAGAAGGAACAAAACTCTCAAGGAAACCGCAAGGACCATGTTAGTCTTTGGATTGCCTAAGAGATTTTGGGTCAAGCCATTAACACCGCATGCTAAACTCAAAATAGATGCTTGATCAACAGGCAAATTAACCAAGACTCCCTATGAGATTTGGACAGGAGAAAGCCAAGTGTTGGGTACTTCAGGATATTTGGATGCAAATGTTTCATCCATAACAATGGCAAAGATAATTTGAAGGCTTTTGATGCTAAAGCCGATGAAGGTATCTTTTTGGGATACTCACCGAGAGCAAAGCCTATAGAGTCTTGAACAAGAGCACTATGGTCACATAAGAGTCTATCCATGTGGTTTTTGATGAACCTAATGTGAATGGAGAAGACATTGAAGAGTTAGGCGATAAGTGAATCACCAACTATGCGTAAGAGTCCTTATGTTGAAGATGAAGTAAGAGCAATCAACCCGGATGAAGATGAGATAGCTGAATCTCAAAGACAACCGAAAAGTCTACAATTTGAATCAAGATGAAAGAGTCGTTCAAGACAACTTAGTTGCGAGACGGTGAATCCAAAGCAGACTTACTCCAACCGATGATGTGAGACGGCCGAGAGACCATCCACCGAGAGTTAGTTATTGGAGATGTCGAGATGGCATAAGAACCAGATCGAGCACAACATGAAGCAATGTTCACTTGTTTTATTTCCCAAATAGAGCCAATAGATGTGCCTCAAGCATTGGATGACACACATTGTATTCAAGCCATGCAAGAAGAGTCGAATCAATTTGAAAGAACAAAGTATGGGAATAGGTGCAAAGACTAACCCATCAAAATGTTATTGGCACAAAATGGGTTTTTAAACAAGATGAATGAGGAAGGATTTGTGGTGAGAAATAAAGCATGATTGGTAGCCAAAGGGTATTGCCAAGAAGAGGGTATAGATTTTGATGAAACCTTTGCCCCAGATTTGCAAGATTGGAAGTAATAAGGATGTTTCTTGCCTATCCGCACATAAGAACTTCTTTGTGTATCAAATGGATATAAAGAGTGCATTTCTAAATAGACTGTTAGAGGAAGAAGTCTATGTTGAACAACCTCCAGGTTTTGAGCAGAAAACTATTGGAGATAAGGTATACAAGCTCAAGAAAGCACTATATGGATTGAAACAAGCACCAAGAGCTTGGTATGATACATTGTCCCAATTTCTAACTGACAATGGATTCACCAAAGGCAAAGTGGATAGAACACTCTTCAGAATTCAAGATGGAGAGAGTATACTGCTTGTTCAAATATATGTGGATGACATCATTTTTGGATCCACAAACAAAGAGCTGTGTGATAAGTTCTCAAACCTCATGCAAAGTAAATTTGAGATGAACATGATGGGAGAGCTGACCTTCTTCCTAGGACTTCAAGTCAAGCAATTGAAGGATGGAACCTTCATAAGTGAACAAAATATACCAGAGATCTAATGAAGAAATTTGTTATGGAAGAGAAGCCTTCTATGAAAATTCCAATAAACACACCGACCAAGATGGACATGGATGCGGATGGCAATGTCAGATCAAACCGGATATAGAGCATTTATTGGATCATTGCTCTACTTAACAACCAAAGAAGCCGTGACATCACCTTTCCCGTAGGTGTATATGCAAGATTTCAATCTACACCAAAGGAGAGCCACATGATCGCAGCTAAGAGAATCCTAAGGTATTTGAAGGGATGCCATGAAGTTGGCTTATGGTACCCAAAGGAAGGTGGATTCAAGCTTATTGGTTACTCGGACTCGAGAATATCTTTGGATGTAGAGTTGACAGAAAGTTACTCTAGGTACATGTCAAATGCTTGGAAATAGATAGGTTTCTGGTTAGCAAGAAACAAAACTCAATAGCCACATCCACAAACAAGTAGAGTACATAGTCAGGGCAACAGCAGCCCAAGTCTTATGGATAAGACAAAGAATGACTAAGAGACTATGAGATTGAAGAAAAGAGATTCCAATTATGTGTGATAACACTAGTACTATTGCAATCACTCGTAATCATGTGTTGCATTCAAGGACAAAGCACATTGATGTCGATATCATTTTATAAGAGATCACATTGGAATACATCTCAACCGATAAGCGAAGTTTGATATATTCACAAAGCCTCTATGTGAATCAAGATTTGAGGAGCTCAAGAATGAGTTAGGGTTAATTCCGCCGAGTTGAAACTCGGAAGACTCAATCAACATAGAAAGAAGATGATAAAACAAGAACAGAGCCGATTTCACACATCACCAAATGAAACAACCTTATCGGGAAGTCACCAGATCGAAGTTTCTCGATTGAGTTCCTTCATGGGAAGAGAAGCACGATTAAGTCACTTTGGATATAAACTGAATCATTTATGAGCTAAGTGACAAAAACGTAGTCGTTTTTAAGGATGACGTCGGTGTAATAATGACGGCCACAAAAAGCCGCATAGGAACCCATATTATGGATATAAATGTTGTTGCATTAAATGCGAGAAATTAAATGCGTTTTGACGTGTTAATCTCAACCGTTGATTTTGATCAAAAATTTCAAAATCCAAATTGTGTCCTTTCACGTCCCCGATATACGGAATTTTTTTCATTTCTCTCACGACACGAACTGTTCATCTTCAAGCAAAGCAAAGTTTTTCTCTCGTAAAACCCTAAGTTATCTCAAGCAAATTCCTTACTTTTCGTTCGCGAAATTCTCTCGAAAATGGCTCAAAAGTACAACTTTGTGAAACTCTCAAGCAAATCCACATTGGCTCTTCCGTGGATTTCGATGGAATGATAAAGCAGGTGTTAATGAAACCCTGGTTCTAAAGATCACTAATATGTTGACAAGTCGGCTAAAGGCTTTTCTCGACTATGGAGTACTCTCACACCTATCCGGGAGGAGGTAGCTCGGTTCTACGTTAACGCGAGGTGCAGGACGAAGAAATCACATCTTTCGTCCACATCAAGGTCATAAAACTCGAGTGTAAAAGGCCTTGCCGAAGACCGCTTGTTGCCCTCGGAGGGCTCAAAGGACATCTATGAGGCGATGTCGACTTGGCTTTGCATGGAAAGAAGTAGCCAAACCAGAGTGTCTTTGCTAAGGTGGTTTACATAGATGACAAGAAGTTCTTTGAAGGACGACTATCACAAGTTGATGGATGTCGTCTCAAAATGTGTCGACATGAAGTTTGGAAGCTTTAATCAACTATCCAACACAAAGCCGATCGTCATGGCTACGATCATGTAAGAAAGAAAGTCAATCGGGCTGAGTTTATCTACAGCACGGACTCGCCGAGAATGTCTTTGAACATAACGTATAAGAAGGATGAGTCCTTCTAAGCTCGCAGATATGGCCATGTGATTGGCCATTTCCGGAAGTGAAGGGTATTGCTCTTCGTCATGGAAAACCCTTCCACGTGAACAAAGAAAATGTTCAGGCAAACCTTTCCGGTGCCCGGCAAGAGAGCTCATGAAAAGAAGACGGACACGAGTGAGGAGAATCGGTGACCCCAAAGACACAAATTTGCTACCCCTCCCCTAAAGAAGAAAGTTGCCCCCGCAGCTTATACCAAGCTCGCCCCTGCAGCTAAGCCCAAGAAAGCTCCCCGCCCCGCACTGAGTCCCCCGCCCGAGCGGCCGAGACTCCCGCCCCGCAAAGAAAATCGAGAAGGAACCTTCATCCCTTCTCAAGTTGCAAAGAAGAAGAGGACTTCCAAGTCGAGGAAGCGACTCCTCTAAGAAGAATACCCAAGTCCCCACCGATGATGAAACTATCGAATCGTAACTAGAAGTCCCTCCTGGTTCGCCCAAGAAAGAGAAGGTCGGTCGTCGCATTCTCGACCTTGAGAAACGGGCCGTGAGTCCGCAACTCATTTGGAGAAGGAAGAGACCGAGATCGCTGAAATCGGGAAGAAGCGATCTCTGAAGTCATTGATGCATCTCTAAGTCCGATGATGGTGATCAGAGATATCAAACGAAGACCCACCAGTGTGTGAAAAACAAGTGAGAAGCCGAGACAACTAAGCGGTCATTGAAAAGGTTGACTCCCCGCCCACATCCGATGATCCGCCTCGAGGAAGATCAAGGCCTTCTACCTCCTATTCCGAAAACATGAGGATAAGGTGAAGATGATGATGACGATGTTATCGTCATCATGTACTCTCCACTGCACCCGGATATTCAACGACGTCTAAGAGAATGGAGAGCATGGAAGCTGGATCAATCAAGGGTGTAGTTCACTCGCCCGAGTATATTGAAGAAGAGGAAGAATTGCTCCGTTTACTTGGCATCGATAACGTTCAATGGCCCTCGACGAAGATAATCGCATGGATCTCCTCCGCATCATGAAAGCGGATGAAAAGGACAAAGCCGGGAGCAGCCCGAGCACTAGAAAAGGCCAAAATGTACGAATTCACCTGGATCTCTAGATCACACTCACACACATCTTAATGTGTTCTCCGAAAGTGATGAGGATATGGATCCGGCCGCCGCAGAAGAGAAGTCGATATGCAAAGCAGGCCTCGAGCGAATCCAGACCATGCATGGGCAGAGTTTGTTTCAAGGCCTTGGAGAGTCCTCACAATCTCTCTTGCAAATTGATCCTATGGGGGTGGTACACCAAATTGCTACGACATTCCGCAGCCACATGCCCCATGCAATCGAGGATGGCTCCAAGGGCATTGGCGATGAAGCCGGGAAATTGGGCACCAAGCCGAGCCAACCCCGAAGAAGGTGTTCTACCACCGCCCCAAAGGTGAGCACTCAACGGATATGTTAGATAAATGTTTTTATCTTGATTTTGATGATTTTGTTCAAATGAGTTTTTATACCAAAACAATGTCCCTAAATGTTGTCCCAACACTTCCGATCGATCTAAAATGTTTTTACTATTTTTGGAGTATTTCTTGAAGTTAATATTCGATTTAAAATTGACAACACTTTTGTTTCAGCTCGACCGGCCGCCCTATAGGCAACCCGCACTGAGTTGAGTTTTGAAACAGAAAATGGGACGTAAGAAAAAAAAAGCGGCGGCCGACTCGGCCGAGGTGTGGGCGACGGTGTGGTCGGCCGGCCGACCGGCCGCGAATTGCACGCAAGTTGGATTTTTGTTCCGACTTCTCTGTTTCGTAAAAAACGCTGGCGGCAACCGTCATTACGCGCTAAGGGCGACTGGCCGCACCACCCTTCGACCGATCCCCTGTGTAAAAATTCGCAGAATTCAATTTCAATCTTATATCCGCGCGATCGGTCGAACCCCTGTTTTGACAAAGAAACTATCCGTTGCATTTTTGCATGACTTTTCCCTATTTTGTGGGATTGATTTCTAACAGCTATATTGATGATTTTAAATGGTTTCTTTTGCAGCAAATCACTCCCCAAGGAGGAGCCAATGTCCTGGAAATCAAAGCCAAGACCTCTCCTATAAATAGAGGCTTCATTCAAGCAACAAGAGACAACACTCTATACAAGCAAAGAGCAAACAAAGCAAACACTTTCATATATCTTGTTGTATTAAGCCTAAGCACTTTCACTTGCACAAATTTGAGGTCTAGGCTTTCAATTCTTGATTACACTTGTACTCATATTGTATCAATCATTATTGAGTTGTAATCTTGATTTTGGTCATCATTCAACACAAGACATCCTTGTGAGTATTCTTGTGGTAAGAATACACTGGGTGATCTAGGTGATAGGTGTTTGAAGATTGTGGTAATCTTCAAAGGTGTTGTAAGAGGATTGTGGTAATCCTCAAGGTGTTGTAAGAGGATTGTGGTAATCCTCAAGGTGGTGTAAGAGGGTTGTGGTAATCCTCAAGGTGTTGTATTAATTTTTGGTAAATTAATAAAATCTTTTTTTCTTTTGAAATCCATCCCGGATATACTGGGGTGGTAGAGGATTAGGCCCTAGGTGGGTTGAACCTCTTTAAATCGACGAGTGTTGTTTTATTTTCGCATTTACATTCTCGTCTTTGTTTGACTTTTCCGAAAAAGAGGGCAAAATCTGAAAAACCGAGATAATCTATTCACCCCCCCTCTAGATTATCGTAGCCACTTGGACTAACAAGTGGTATCGAGCCAAACTCTTTGGCTAGCTCGTTCGAGTAAAGAGGAAAGATCCATGGCTACAAATGATGCTCATCTCACCACCGGCGCCTCTACCAATAAGCCACCACTATTCGACGCCAACAACTACGCATTTTGGAAAGACCGTATGGAGTGCTTCCTACAAGGGTGCGGGTTCGACATTTGGAATGTGGTCATTGAAGGAGTTGATCAACCAACAAAGAAATCGGAGGATGGCACTTGGCTCCTAAACCTTTCAAGGAGTTTGATGAAAATGACAAGAAGGCTTTTTCTCTAAACGGTAAGGCCTTAAATATTTTGCATTGTTCTCTTACCGCCACCGAGTACAATCGCATAAGAGGCATAAGGTCGGCACATGAGGTTTGGGAAAAATTGAGACAATCTATGAAGGGACTAAGAAAGTCAAGCAAGCAAGAAAGACCATGCTTGTTAAAGACTTTGAAAACTTTAACATGTATGATGGCGAAAGCATCTCTAAAATGGTAGAAAGGCTTGACAATATTGTCAATCCTCTTGTGGCCTCGGCAAAGTCATCTCTCGAAGAAGACAAAGTGACCAAGGTACTAAATGCACTTCCCGGCTCATGGTCCGAAAAAGTAACGGCAATCACGGAGGCACAAAATCTTGAGACACTCAAGTTTGATGAGCTTATTGGAAACCTACTCATCTATGAAGTCTATCTCAAGGAGAGGAAAAATTCCAAACCATCCACAAATCAATCGGGTATGCAAATTATTCCTAAAGGTCTTGCTTCTTCTTCTAATAATGCATACTATGATAATGATGATGATGATGAGGAGACGGCCGCACTTGTTCGAAAAATTTGCAAAATTTGTGAATAAAAATAAAGCAAGAAAACCAAGAGATAATGCTTGCTTTAAATGCGGAAAACCGGGCACTTCATTGCCGATTGCCCAAAGCTCGATGAAGAGGAGCAAAAGAAAAGGAAGCCTTTCACAAAAAGAAGGCTCTAAATGCGGAAGTCAAAACATGGGATGAACTACTCGAAACAACCGATGAGAAAGGAGAAACCGAACACGGTCTCATGGCTATAGACGATGAAAACAATGAGGTACACTCAAATTCTTCTACTTCCTCCATAGTTGATGACTTGCAATGTGATTTTGATGAATTGCAAATTGAGTTTCAAAATTTAATCGTTAAATACAAAAATTTGAAAAAGGAGCATAAGGAGATTAAGGTTGAAAAGGAAAAATTATTTACCTCTTATGAATCCTTAGACAAAGCTCATGCTCTTACTCTTACTAGAATTCATTCTCTTGAAACCGAAAAGGAATCGCTCACAAAAGATATTGAATGTTTGAAAAATGAGTTGAAGGGCTTAAGTTTAATTTGATAAGTGTTAGCCAACTTTGTGATTCAAATTATGATGTTTCTTTTAATAAAGAAAAATGCCTTATTCTTAAAAATGGTAATATTATTTGTGAAGCAAATAGAAAAGGCAATCTTTACAAAATTTGTACTAGTGATTTGGTTAGTCAAAATGTTTCTTGTCTTGTCGCCAATAATGATTTAACGAGTTTATGGCATAGGCGACTCGAACATGTTGGATACAAGAATTTGAAAAATATTTACAAAAACCAACATGTAAAAGGACTACCCAAATTGAATTTTGAAAATCTTGGCTTATGTGACACTTGTCAAAAGAACAAATTAGTTAAGAGTAGTTTTAAGCCCAAAATGAAATTTCCACTACCAAACCCGTACAATTGCTTCACCTTGATTTGTATGGGGATATTGGTACGGCTAGTCTAAGTGGAAAACATTACACTTTCGTTATTGTCGATGATTTTTCTAGATACACTGGGCTCTTTTTCTTGCAAATAAAAGCGATGCCGTTAATGAGTTTGTTAAGTTGTGTAGACGCATTGAGAATGAAAAGGAAGATACTATTAAAACTATTCAAGTGATCGAGGCGGAGAATTTGACGGTGAGTTTAGAATCTTTTGTGAAACCAAGGGATATACACACAATTTTTCGGCTCCAAGGACACCTCAACAAAATGGTGTAGCCGAAAGGAAGAATCGGACGCTACAAGAAATGAGTCGGTCCATGCTCAATGAATTTTCTCTTCCAAAATATTTTTGGGCCGAAGCCGTAAGTACCGCTTGCTATGTCATTAATCGAGTTTATATTCGTCCTAAAATGAATAAAACTCCATATGAGCTTTGAAAGGAAGAACTCCAAATATTAGTTATTTCAAAATATTTGGATGTAAGTGCTTTATTTTGAATACTAAGGATCAATTGGACAAACTTGATCCTAAGGCCGATGAAGGAATATTTATGGGGTATTCAACCAAGAGCAAAGCATATCGGGTTTACAACAAGACTAGCATGGTTGTTGAAGAATCTATTCATGTCAAATTTAATGAAGCCTCGGGTGTTGAAAGAATACCCAATGACGATAGTGATGAAGAGGATATTGTTGAACCTATTGTTCAAAGTGATGCTCATAATGATAAACCTTCTATTTCATATGATCAACCTTCAAGTTCAAATGTTCCTCAAGAAGATAGGGGTGATACTTGAATCTTCCCGTAGCATTGAAATTTAAGGAGATCACCAAAAGATCTTATTATTGGTGATCCCCTTGATAAAGTAATGACTCGAAGGAATTTTGCCGAGAAAGCTCTTATATCTCAAAAAGAGCCTAAAAATGCTAAGGAAGCTATTGAGGATGAAGATTGGTTTTTGGAAATGCAAGAGGATTTGAATCAATTTGAAAGAAATGATGTATGGGAATTAGTACCTTGTCCGCCATCTCAAACAATTATTGGTACAAAATGGGTATTCGGAACAAACTTGATGATCAAGGCAACATTGTTCGAAATAAGGCAAGGTTAGTAGCTCAAGGGTATTGTCAAGAAGAAGGTATTGACTATGATGAAACTTTTGCACCGTGAGCACGTTTAGAAGCTATTCGTATTTTACTTGCCTATTCTTGTTTTAAAAATTTCAAACTTTACCAAATGGATGTTAAATCCGCTTTCTTAAATGGTATTATTCAAGAAGAAGTCTATGTAAAACAACCTCCGGGGTTTGAAAATTTTTCTAGGCCTAATGATGTTTATAAACTTAAAAAGGCTTTGTATGGTTTAAAACAAGCACCCCGTGCATGGTATGATAGACTTAGCTCTTTTCTTTTGCAAAATGGTTTTACAAGAGGTAAAGTTGATACTACACTCTTTGTTTTTGAAAAAGGGCAAGATTGTTTACTTGTGCAAATTTATGTTGATGATATTATCTTTGGTGCTACTAATGAATCTTTGTGCAAGAAACTCTCCAAGTTAATGCAAGGTGAATTCGAGATGAGTATGATGGGGAGCTAAACTTCTTCCTTGGACTTCAAATTAAGCAATGCCAAGAAGGTATTTATATTTCGCAATCAAAGTATACAAAAGAACTTTTGAAGAAGTTCGGCATTGAAGAAGGAAGAACCGTCTCGACTCCTATGGCAACCAATGTCAAAATTGACAAAGATGAAAAAGGCAAGACGGTTGATGAATCCAAGTATCGAGGTATGATTGGTAGTTTACTTTATTTAACCGCTAGTAGACCGGACATTCTTCATGCCGTATGCCTATGTGCTCGTTTTCAAAGCAATCCAAAAGAATCTCATATGAGTGCCGTTAAACGGATTTTTCGATATTTGAAAGGCACTATTCAATATGGTTTATTTTATCCAAAGAATGAAAATTTTTCTCTTAAAGGTTATAGTGATTCGGACTATGCGGGTAATATTGATGATCGGAAAAGTACTTACGGATCATGTCAATTTTTAGGCGATTGCCTAGTTTCTTGGTTTTCAAAGAAGCAAAACTGTGTTTCTCTTTCAACGGCCGGCCGAATATATTTCCGCCGCATTTTGTTTTACTCAACTTCTTTGGATGAAACAAACCTTAGCAGATTACAAATGCTCTTTTGAAAACGCACCTATCTTTTGTGATAATATATCCGCTATAAATATTGCTCAAAACCGGTTCATCATAACCGTACTAAACATATTGAGATTCGACATCATTTTCTAAGGGATTGTGTTTCAAAACGAAAAATTGAGATATCGTTTGTGCCATCTCAAGATCAATTAGCGGACATTTTTACAAAACCGCTAACTTCCGAGACTTTTGCGTCAATTCGAGCTCGGTTAGGCATAATGCATATTGAATGAGGTCCACGTTTGCATTTTGCATGTTTTTAAAACTTAGGGCGAAAAATCGGATTTTTGGTTGAAAATTGATTTTGAAAAATTTGACAGAACAGTGGTGAAGAGGTTGAGGGCACAGTCGCCCTCAACGCCGACCGGTCGCCCTCAACCACGACCGGTCGCCCTAAGGCTAAATTTTGGTTTAAGTTCGCTTCTTGTCTTGATTTGATTTCATTTTTTTTGCCATTTTTCGTCCCTTTGCCAAATGCACACTATTGTCACTCAAAATTGATTTTCATGCATTCCATTCATATCTTGGACCTTATATAGCATGTTTATCATCATCATTGCTCATCCTTTCCGATCAAATGGTAAGAATTTTCCTTACTTTGCTCAATGGGTTGAACCTCGAGTTTATGGCTTTCTTGTATATTTCTTTTGCTTATGATCTTGTTGAGATTAGTTATTATGTTGTATCGTATGATGTTTGATGTGGATTGGTGATGAAATATTTTTGGCTTGGATCATTTACAAGGGCTATATACAACTCTTTTTATTTTTCACGCCCACAATGTGTTCGATGAAATGTTTCTATGAAAATTTCAACTTCTACATGATTCTCTCGCTTCCAAAAGTCTTCTCTACTCATTGAGATCATGTTTTGGGAAATAAAACGAGCGTATGAACTCTTCATGATACATTTCTCCCATTTTCCTTGGTTTTTAAGCCTAAATTGCTCAATGGTTGATAAACCATTTCTTTGGCGCACTTTGATATACTTCTATGATGTTTCTATCATCCTAACATTCTTTTGATGATTCCAAAGGGGAGAAACAGAAATGGCTCGTTAGCTCAAAGAAGCTAATAAAAGCTCATGATAGAAGCTACAAGCTATGGCTTATTAAGGCCATAAGTTGTGAAGAAAACTCAGTCCAATGATTGTTTTATGAACTTGTTTGCATGGATAATTAGTATTTTGATGGGGAGCTTCTAAGCTCATGGAGTTGTTGTTTATTTTGTAAAAGCTTGTGCTTCTAGCTTATGCAATATTTCTTCTTAATGTGCTTGTTGATAGGGGGAGCTTTTGAAAAATGTTTTTAAACGGATAGTTTACTCATAAACCGGAAAATTATTTTGTTTTTCAAATCGTCCTCTTGAAAATTGTTTTGGTTTGTAATCATCAAAAAGGGGAGTTTGTTAGATAAATGTTTTTATCTTGATTTTGATGATTTTGTTCAAATGAGTTTTTATACCAAAACAATGTCCCTAAATGTTGTCCCAACACTTCCGATCGATCTAAAATGTTTTTACTATTTTTTGAGTATTTCTTGAAGTTAATATTCGATTTAAAATTGGACAACACTTTTGTTTCAGCTCGACTGGCCGCCCTATAGGGCAACCCGCACTGAGTTGAGTTTTGAAACAGAAAATGGGACGTAAGAAAAAAGGCGGCGGCGGCCGGTCGACCGGTGGGCGACGGTGTGGTCGACCGGCCGATCCCGTGGCGATAATTGTACCGCAAGTTGGATTTTTGTTCCGACTTCTCTGTTTCAAAAAACGCTGGCGGCAACCGTCACGGCTAAGGCGACGGGTCGCACCTTCGACCGGTCCCCCGTGTAAAATTCGCAGAATTCAATTTCAATCTTATCTCAGGCGAATGGTCGAACCCTTTTTGACAAAGAAACTATCCGTTGCATTTTTGCATTGACTCTTCCCTATTTTGTGGGATTGATTTCTAATGACTATATTGATGATTTTAAATGGTTTCTTTTGCAGCAAATCACTCCCCAAGGAGGAGCCAATGTCTGGAAATCAAAGCCAAGACCTCCTATAAATAGAGGCTTCATTCAAGCAACAAGAGACAACACTCTATACAAGCAAAGAGCAAACAATGCAAACACTTTCATATATCTTGTTGTATTAAGCCTCAAGCACTTTCACTTGCACAAATTTGAGGTCTAGGCTTTCAATTCTTGATTACACTTGTACTCATATTGTATCAATCATTATTGAGTTGTAATCTTGATTTTGGTCATGATTCAACACAAGACATCCTTGTGAGTATTCTTGTGGTAAGAATACACTTGGGTGATCTAGGTGATAGGTGTTTGAAGATTGTGGTAATCTTCAAAGGTGTTGTAAAGAGGATTGTGGTAATCCTCGAGGTGTTGTAAGAGGATTGTGGTAATCCTCAAGGTGGTGTAAGAGGGTTGTGGTAATCCTCAAGGTGTTGTATTAATTTTTGGTAAATTAATAAAATCTTTTTTTCTTTTGAAATCCATCCCGGATATCTTTGGGGTGGTAGAGGATTAGGCCCTAGGTGGGTTGAACCTCTTTAAATCGACGAGTGTTGTTTTATTTTCGCATTTACATTCTCGTCTTTGTTTGACTTTTCCGAAAAAGAGGGCAAAATCTGAAAAATCGAGATAATCTATTCACCCCCTCTAGATTATCGTAGCCACTTGACTAACAGGATAAAGCCGCATCTCGGGAGAAGAGTGACCCCAAAATCAGTCACTGTGGTCACCGGTGAGGGGGGAAGCTCTCTCCACCATAACAGGTTGGAGGTTTCTGCGGGAGACTCATCTGTGAAGGAAGGAGGCGAAGTAGAGAAAGAAAAAAAACAACAAAGAGCGACATTGACGGCTTCGGACAATTGAGTCTGCCCCGGTGAAGTGTGTCACCGCTTTGAAGTCTAATGACACTGTTCTTACAATCGAGGCACATGATGGTGATGCCCTGGGAGTTAACACTCTAGCAAGCGGTGAAAGTGAAATCTAAGGAGTTAAGACTCCTACGGATGCCACGGATGCCATGGTCGAAGACCCTAAGACAATCGCGACTATCAAAGGGAATGTAGAAGATCCTAAGACAATTGAGACTATCGAAGGGAACATTGAAGGCCTCGCAGCAGATTGAGTCCGCCGGAGGTATTGAAGGCCTAAGGGAGGTTGAGACTTCCCGAGTAAGGGTCAAGAGACACAGAACATTCCTCTAGTTTAAAGCGCTGAAACAGAGAAAAAGAGATAAGCGCACTTCATGATTCTCGGGAAAATTTAGGCACATCATTTTTGGGATCGAGAAGATGAAGTTGAGTCAACTCGGTTGCGAGATCCTAAGGACCCAGTGAGGATGTTCTCAAAACTAAGAGCCACTAAGTGACAAAGGGGCTCGTCATAAAGTTCAATTTTGATGATGAGCTAACTCCCATATCTCTCATCATCATCGATGACGCTGATGATACATCTGAGAACAGTAATTCATTTAGAAAAGTCTACTAAGACAAGAAGAAGCATTAAGACAATTTGAGGCTCGATCACCGGGCAAAGCAATCCAAAAGTCCAAGTTTGAAACCGAGTCATCTCAGGCAGCTTCCACAGCTGCAGCAGCAGAATGACTCCATCAACTCCATGTGCTCCCACAACTATGAACATTGCCGATAAAAAACGCGCCATAGCAGAGGCATCAAGAGTCGCTATTGCATCGAGGCATCGAGAGCCGACTCCACTCAAGCACAACAAGGAAAGCAACTAAGGGACGCGATCCAGATATTCCGTATGTACGAGATGATGTGTTCCAAGCAATGTTTCCTTTCACCCAAGACTTTCCTGTATCCGAAGAAGAGATAGCTATTGAACAAAGGCGATACACTGTCGAGAGAAGATCCCATCATCCCTACCGATATAATTGTTCCAGCAGATTTTAACTTCTACAAAGAGTGGCTGCAATGAGTCGAATCGGGACAGTGAAATTCGTGAAGTCTTCAAGAAGATCTGCGAGGAGATTGAGAAGACACCAGGCCTCACTCGACTTACTTACCTCGGACAATCGTGATGCCACTCTCACTGGTGACTTGAGAGGGATCGTGGTAAGGATTAGGAATGGACCCAATAGCGGATCGTGATGAGGATCAAGCAAGTCCGATAATTCAAAGATTTATATGGACGAATTCTCGTATGGAGGCCGACAACACTCTAGTAAGGCAAATGGATGCAAAATTACATTGAAAGGGTAACTGAGTCTCATAAGAATGATATGGAGTCATTTGCAACAATTCGAGAAGAATGAAATTCTTCGACTCGAGAATGCCATGAATGACAAATTCATCATTCTCATGGCTGAAATGAAGCTAGTCGCAGCAGAGTCAATGGCAAGTCGCTCGAGAATTTTGGGTCGCATACGATGTAGCACACTCCAAACAAAACTCCACGCTCACAGATGGATTTCATGCTTGCAGGCATGTTCCCCGGGGTCCTCTTTCCTTTGATGATGCCAAAAGGGGGAAGAGGAGTCCCTAAGGAAATTAAAAGAAGAAAAACTAAAGGAAAGCATTTGAGAAGACATACGCAATTGCAATGAAGGGTAAAGCAAATTTGAGGGGGAAAGTTCGAAGGATAAGACGTTGATGATAGCTGAAACCCCTTAGCGGGGTCATGTTACGCTGCCTCCATCCCGAGCAAACTCCTCGTAACCCTACCCATCGAGCACTCGCTGCGCCAATGTCGGAGAAAAGAAAAATTATTGAAGCGAGGATTTGAGGAGTTCTCCAAAAAGCAGGATGCACGCAGCGTTCGAGGAAGTGCTGAAATAGTATGGTGGTCTTCAAGTTGGAAAAGATTAGGATGTAATTCGATAATGGATCTCGAGCCTAGATCGGTGGAAGAGTTCAAAACCCTTGAATCGAAGGCTATTTCAAGGAATGACACTAGCCCAAGCATGGGATCCGCATCTAGGAGAAAGGTCTTGCATTGTGTGAAGAAGTGAAAAGCGGCCAGACTTTCAACAATCACTCGTTGGTAAGTAGAAGACTCGTGCAAAGTACACACACCTAGAGGAGGAGGAAGAAGTGGTGGTGGAAGAGGTTCCCGACCTCGACCAAAACCCAAGATTGTTGAATATGTAGACCCTAAAAAGAAAGGGATGATCTCATTTGGCTGGGTATGATGAATTGGCTAATGGGAAGTGGCTAGAAAGAACGTGAAGCGGAGCAGTAAAGACAAGAAGAGGAGAACGAAAGGCAAACACCACAATGGCTCGAGAGGAAGCGAAGGGATGATGCTTCTAAATGAGCCTATGAAAAGAAGAAGAGAGTGAAGAAGAAGAAGAAAAAAAAGAAAGAGAGCCGATGACGACAAAGAGAGCCGAAAAAGAAAGAAGAAGAGGCAAAGGCTGCGCAAGAAGTGTGTTTTGCGAACCCCTTCATGTATATTACTATTGTAAAATACATTCTTGTAAGTCATCTATAATAAAATACTTAGTGATTTTCCCGTAATTTTTCACTTTGTATTTACTCTTTTATCTTAGCATAGATGTGTATTCTCGCTTTGATAAAGAATGCTCGATACCAAATGTAAACTATGTAAAGGACAAGAATGCTATGATCAATAAAACGATCTATTTTAAGCATACATTCTTTGTTTTTTGCATTGTTTGTATGTATCTTTGTTGTTTATATTTTGTTGAATAAGTTTTGGCATCATCAAAAAGGAGAAATTGTTGGGAAATTTATTTTGTAGATTTTGATGATACCATGTAAAACTTAAACTAGGAAGTTGGTACCCCATTTTCCTTGTAATTTGTATTGTAATAGATAGGGCTAGAAAAGCCGAGTCTACCCCAAGAAATACAAGAAGTCAATCTGGATTTGGATTGAAGACTACGATGTGTGTCGGTGAGTATGACCAAGAAGGAAGTCAAGGACTCGATCAAGATGTGTCAAGACAATCGACTTAGATCCGTTGATTAAAAGTCAAGAATGGTACTTAGAATAGTAACATGTCAAATATGTCAGGTGTAAAGTGTTAGTCCTTAATCGTGCGAAAGGAATAAACCAATGGGAAGCATCGCACCGTGTGTTAGAAAGTCCAAATCCGCAAGACCGTAGGTCCCAAGGGGTGTAAGTAAGGTTTAGGAGGGGGTTGAATAAACCTTACCAACTTTTCGATTTTAGTCCTTTTAAAATATTACAAAGTTAACACACAACTAAGCCCTTGAGGGATGACTAAGTTAGTTAATCAACAAAGTTAGCCACTCAAATGATTTCGATAGAGCCGTTGATAGAATAACTTTCGATTGTTTAGCCTAAACCTTAACTTGGCTATGTTGATTTTTTCAATGGAAGAATTAACACCCTTGAATTTGATTTAAACTTGTTTTAACACTTGATTTTAGCACTTAGTTTTTTAATCGGTTGGATAGCAAATTATCATGAGATATAAGTAAATATGCGAGAAATAAAAGTGTTGAAATGTAAATGACACAAATGATTTTTATAGAGGTTCGAAGATGGGATAATTCTTCTAATTCTCTCTTCTCCAACTCCCCGGAGGAATCCACTAAGTAATGATCGAGTTCACAAAGTGGTTATCGCCCTAGAGACAAGTTTTGATCACACACGGTGACTTGCTCCTTGGACTCCGTCTAGAGATGCCTTGGTCACACAAGCGGCTTCTCTTCGACTCGAAGCCTTCTTCAGGCGCTTTGCTACTTGACTCACTTTCTCAAGCTTCTTGGATTTGATCACAAAGCACTCCAATAACTTGAGACTCGGTTCGACCTTGAACCTTCCTACAATTCTCCTTGGAAAGTAGACCCCTTTAGATTCTTCAAAAGTTTCCTCTTCAATAGTTTGAAGTTGTCTTTCCTTCACAACTTTGTGTTGGATTGATTTCCTTCGAGTTTCGAGGCTTGAGGATTTTTGCTTGAATATCTTGAGAATATTTTGCAGGTTATAGTTTGAATATTGATTTCTCGTTCGTGGTTCGAGGTAACCTTTTCTCAATGAGTTTCCTCGGCCTTTTATAGTGAACTTTCAAAAATCGCCTAGTTGAAGAGATAGGTTGATTTTCAAAAGACACTTGTGTTCCTTGGCTTGTCTTTTCTTGGTCTCCAATCTTGAAATGTAGACATTTCCTCGTGTTAAATGAATGTTCAGCTTTTCGTGTTCGACACGATGTGCGGTGCTTCCCATTGATTTATTTCTTTTGCACGCTTCCGGTATGAGCACTTTAAGACACAGCGTGGCAAGGAAGTATTACTTATTTAAGTAATGTTCTTGACTTGCGGCAACGGATTCCTTCCGATTGACTCCTCTTGGTTGCCGCCTATTTCCCGGTGACTTGAGTCCGCTTCAATCATTTGAAGACTCAATCACTTTCAACTTGTGACTTGGCTTCTTGAGATGACTTAGATCGACACTTCACACAACCTGTTCCTCGGTGATACATCTTGATCCAGTTCTTGATCTTCTTTCTTGGCCATACTCATTTGTTCCACGATGGAGTCTTCACTTGATCTCGAGTTGACTTCTTGTATTTTCGTGCTTAGTCGACTCAACTCAGCTTTTTCCGGCCCTATCTATTACAATGAAAATACAAGGAAAATGGGGTGCCAACTTTCTAGTTTAAGTTTTACATGGCATTCATCAAAATCTACAAAATAAATTTCCCAACAATTTCCCTTTTTGATGATGCCAAAACTTAAAAATATTAAACAACATGCAAACAACAAAGATACATACAGAGACAATGCAAGAATAAAGAACGTATGCGTAGAATCAATCATTTTTATTAATCATAGCATTCTTGTCCTTTACGACTTTTTACAAAGTGTATCAGAGCATATTTAAATCTAAGCAAATTACAAGCATCTATGATAAGATACAAATATAAAGTGAGAAATTACAAAACACTTTATTGAATATACAAATTACTTACACAAAGATGTATTTACAAGAGTAAAATACATGAAGGGTTCACAACAACACTTCATCGCCTTTCTCGCCTCCTTGTTTCCTCTTAAGTTCTTTCATCATCAACTCTCTTTCTTTTTCTTTCATCTTCACTGTTTTCTTCATTTCAAAAGCTCTCTTCGCAAAGCATCATCTTTTCGCTTCTGTCTTGCCTCTCTTGCCATAGCTGGTCTTGTCTTCTGCTTTTTCTGTTCTATTCTTTTTACGTAGTCGCATTCTTCCTAGCCACTTCCCATTCGCTACTTCATCATACCTAGCCCAAGAGATCCTTCCCTTCTTGTCGGGATCTACATATTCGATATTTTTGGGTAAAGGTCTAGGTCGAAAACCTATTCCTCCACCACTTCTTCTTCCTCCTCCGGGTGTATCTTGTCAGAGTCTTCGCTTATCGGTGAATGGGTCTTTGGTAGTCTCGCCGCCTATCGCCTTCTTCGCACAACTTAAGACCCTTCTCCCAAGATGGATCCAGGCTTGGGTTCTGAGGACATCTTATGGATATAGCCTTCGGATTCGAGCGTCTTAAATTCTTCAATGGTCAGGCTCGGATTCGTCATCCGGAATAACATTTTGATCCTTCCTTGCGAGAATGCCACCGAATTATTTCATCACTTTTTCAATGCGAACATCTGTCTTTTTATCGAACTCTAATCGATCCGCTACTACAATCTTTCTTTTTTCTCGACATGGGCACAACTGAGTGTTCGATCGGCCGTGAGTTCGGAAGTTTGCTTTGATAATGGATCTTTGTGACATGACCTTGTTGAGGGGTTTCAAAGAATCATTAAGGTCAAATCCTTTGACTTTTCCCCTCAACTATTTTTCCTTTTTCTTCTCATCACCGCTTTCTCACCACCGCTTCTTCTTTCGACTTCCTTAGGTACTCATCTTCCCCTTTTTGGCATCATCAAAGAAGAGAGGACCCTGGGGAACATTCCTACGAGCATGAAGTCCATCTGTGAGCCGAGTCGAGTTCTTGCGATCTGCGGCATGTGATGTTCGAAATTCGAATGAGTTGCCTTTGATTCACCGCCACCAGTTTCATTTTCACCATGAGAAGCGCGAACTTTGTATTCATGTTCTCCTCAAGACGCATAATTTCTTTTCGATGAAATTCACGCAAAGAACTCCATTTCGATTGTGTGGGAGGCATGCAATCTTTCCATATATGCTGCATCCTCTCGCTTCATATCGGATTGTCCGCACTCCAAACAAGCATCTTATTGTACAATGCCTTGAAATATCGAACTTGTTCGTATCACATTGCACTCTCATCGCTATCACCACTCCCCGATCCTTACCACTATCCCTCTTCTATTCTTTTTACGTAGTCGCATTCTTCCTAGCCACTTCCGCATTCGCTACTTCATCATACCTAGCCCAAGTAGATCCTTCCCTTCTTGTCGGGATCTACATATTTGATATTTTTGGGTAAAGGTCTAGGTCAAAAACCTATTCCTCCACCACTTCTTCTTCCTCCTCGGGTGTATCTTTGTCAGAGTCCGCTTCTTACACATTTGTGAATGGTCTTTGGTAGTCCACGCCATCGCCTTCTTCGCACAACTTAAGACCCTTCTCCCACTACGGATCCCAGGCTTGGGTTACAAACATCTTATGGAAATAGCCTTGGATTCGAGCATCTTAAATTCTTCAAGCGATCTTGGCTCGGATTCGTCATCCGGAATAACATCTTGATCCTTCCCTGCCTGGAATGCCACCGAATTATTTCATCACTTTTTTAATGCGGACATCTGTCTTTTTATCAAACTCTAATCGATCCGCTACTACAATCTTTCTTTTCTCGACATGGGCACACAGCAGAGTGTTCGATCGGGCAGAGTTCTTGGAAGTTTCTTTGATAATGGATGTTGTGACATGACCTTGTTGAGGGGTTTCAAAGAATCATTAAGGTCAAATCCTTTGACTTTTCCCCTCAATTGTTTTTCCTTTTTCTTCTCATCACCGCTTTCTCACCGCTACCGCTTCTTTCAACTTCCTTAGGTACTCCTCTTCCCCTTTTATTGCATCATCAAAGAAGAGAGGACCCAGGGAGCATTCTGCGAGCATGAAGTCCATCTCATTGAGAGCCGAGTTCGCTTGAGTCTCACTGCGGCATGTGATGTTCGAAATTCGAACGAGTTGCCTTTGATTCAGCCTGCCACCGGTTTCATTTCAGCCATGAGAAGGCTGAACTTTGTATTCATGGTCTCCTCAAGACGCATAATTTCTTTTCGATGAAATTCACGCAAAGAACTCCATTTCGAGTTGTGTGGGAAGCATGCAATCTTTCCATATATGTCTCCGCATCCCTCCGCTTCATATCAAAGCATTGTTCGCACTCCAAACAAGCATCTTATTGTACAATGCCTTGAAATATTGAACTTGTTCGTATCACATTGCACTCTGTTGCGACACCACTCCCCGATCCTTACCACTATCCCTCTTAAGTCTGCCTGTGAGGTTGGAATCTTTATTGTCCAAACGCAGATCTAATGAGGCATGGTGCCATTCGATCTTCTCAATCTCTCCACAGATTTTCTTGATGACTTCACGGATCTCGGATATCACTCCCCGATTCACTACCCGCCATTCTCGCATCGAAATCAAAGTTTCTTTGGCACAATGGAGTCTATAGGGATTACTAGATCTTCTTGAACGGTGTATCGCCGCTACTCTTTAGTCAGTTCTCTTTCTCTAGCTCGAAGCTCAAGTAAAAAGGGAAATAATTGCTCAAAAGTATCATCTCGCACATAAGGGATTGAAATTTCGGTCAGGCTGTGATGATCCTGGTTGAATCGGCAGATCGCCGCTTTTGTGGGAGCTGTGTAGATGACTCGGATCTGGTGGGCCTTTTTGAGTGGGTTGGCCACCGACCGAGCCTCAACTGTCTTATTAGCCTCTTTGGCCTCGGTGGATTTTGCTAAGTGAAGTACCTGGTCCTCGGTTGCATCATCGGCGTCATCGGATAATGAAGAAACTTTGGGGCTTGGTTCATCATCGGTTGAATGTTTGATGAGCGACTTTGAAACTCGATCGACTCGTCATGCGGAGAACATCCTCGGTTGGGTCCTTTCGATGTTCAATGGGTGTGTGGATCGAGCTTCATCTTGGACTTTAAATAATATGTCGTGGTTTTCCGGGAGTCATGAAGTGCATTTATCTCCTTCTCAAATTCAGCAATGTTAACATGAGGGATGTTCAACTTCTTGAGCTTTACCTGGGGAGGTCTCAACTTCCCTTGGGCCTTCAACACCTCCAATGCCTCAATGCAGAGAGGCCTTCTACATTCCCTTCGATAGTCGCAATGTATTAGGGTCTTAGACCATGGCATCTCGAAGGAGTCTCAACCCCTTGGATTGCACTTTCACCGCCTGCAGTGTTAACTCCGGGGAATAGACTCAACTCGTCCGAGCCGTCAATGTCAACTCTTTGTGGTTCTTTTTGATTTCCACTTTGCCTCCTTTCTTCAATATGGAGACAAGCTGCAAAGATCCTCCGACCTCGCTACGGTGGAGTGAGTTTCCCCCGCCTAGCACACCGGTGAGTGATGATGGGGTCACTCTTCTCCGGCCTCGCCACGCTTCGTTGAGTGCTCGGCCGTTGGGGCGGTGGTAAAACACCTTGAGAGGGGTTGGCTCAACTCGGGTGCCCAAATTTCCGGTTTCATCGCCAATTCCTTGGAACCATTCTCGAGAACGGGACGGGGGACGAGTGCAGCAACGACTAAGGCAATATGTTGTGCTACTCCCAAAGGATCCGTCATAGGAGAGATTGTGAGGACTCTCCTGGTCCTTCATACATTTTTGCTCATGCATTATCCTGGATTCCCTCGAGCTTCTTTGCATGTCCGACTTCTGTTTGCAAAGAACGGGATCCATGTCTTCATCACTCTCCAAGAACACATCTATATGAGGGTGAGTGTGTTCCGCAGTTCGAAGAAGAGGACATATATTGGCTTTCGAGTGCTTCCGCTTCCTCGGCCTACTCGGCCTTTTCTTTTTCTTGTAGATGTGTAGAATATTCAGCAGTTATCCTCATCAAGAGCACGAAGAACAATGTTGACTTCGAGAAATTGCAACAACTCCTCTTCTTTCGCGATAAACTCGGGGTGTTCAAACCGCACTTGAGTGGCTTAGCTTCCATGCCCTCCATTCACGAGACGGCGCTGGATGTCCGGATATATAGGAGAAAGTATGATAACATCATCATCCTCATCCTCCTCTTCTTGTCCTTCTTTTTCTCGGAATGGAAGGTAGCATGCTCGCTACTCTTCACCTTCAAAGCGTCGATTTGCGGGCGGAGAGACAAATTTTTCACCTTGAGATTTAGTTGTCTCAATCGCTTCGTTGTCCTCGTTGTCCTCTCGTTGACCACTCTCGTGATCTTGGCGCTTTCATCAACTACTTTAGGAGATCGCACTTCGAGTGTCGCGAGCCTCAGAAGCTTTCTCCGGTGAGTGGCGAGACTGTTTGTCTTTTCACGCTCGACGCTCGTTCTAGCCTTCTTCTTTTTTGGTTTTAACTAGAGGAATTTCTCGGTTCTTTTTCCTCTTCGATTCTCGTGCGGGCGGCAGGGTCGGTGCATCTTTCTTGGATGGAGCGCTTTCCGGGCTTGGCGATCCTTTTCTTTCGTATGGCTAGAGAAGGGGTTTGGGCTTCCTTCTCGGCCTCGGGCCGCAGTGGGCAGGAGACACGGCCGCACGGGCGGGTGACTTGGTCTGCAGGGGCAGTGCATCTGTTTCTTTCCGCAGGGCAGTGTCTTTTCTTCACAGTGCAGGGCAGCTTTCTTCTTGGGAGGGGAGGTGATAGTTTGTGTCCTCGGGTCAACCGATTCCCCCTCATTTGCTATCCGCCCTCTTCGCATGGGCTCTCTTCTCGGGCCTGAAAGATTAGCCCTGGACATCTTCTTGTTTACATGGAAAGGCTTTCCATGTTGAAGAGGAATGTCCCGCATTTCCATCAGATGGCCAATTACCAGGTCATATCCGAGTGATCCTCCAAAGGATCCGTCTTCCTTGTATGATTTATTCACAACATTACGGGCAGAGTCTGCATTGTACACGAACTCGGCCAGTTGACTTTCTTGCCCGCATGATGGCAACCATGACGATCACTTAGTCTTTGTGAGTTAGTTGAAGTTTCGCCAAACTTCATGTCTACACACTTAGAGACGACATCCATCAACTTGTGATATTCGTCCTTCAACAGCTTTCTTCTCAAATTGTGTAGACCACTTTAGCATCACACTCAGGTTTGGCTACCTCTTTCCATGCGGCTGACCAAGTCAACATCGCCTTCGTTTATCTCGGACATGCCCTTACACGACAACAAACGAGTGCTCGCAAGGTCTTTAGCGATTATCATAATGTCCTTGCGGTGGAAGACTTGATGCCTTCGTCCCCGCACTCCGCATTTACGTAGAAGCTCGCGCCACCTCTTCAAGATAGGTGTGCGAGTACTCCAAAGTAAGAAAAGCCTTAAGATAGGACTTTTCCAACATATTAGCAATTTTCTTCACTAGGGTTTCATCCGAACCCCGCTTCACCATGCCTTTAAAATCCACGGACGATCCCGAGTGGATTTGCTTCGATAACTTGACGAAATTGAACTTTGGAGCCATTTGTAGATAATTTTACCGATTAAAACTTGATAAACTCGGCTTGAGAACACGTAGGGTTTGCGAGAGAGAAAATAACTTGCTTTTTTTGCTTGAAAGATGAACAGTTTGAAACTGTGAGAGAGAAGACTGAAAACCGTATTAAGGGTTATGAAAGGACATGTTTTTGATTTTTGAAATTTGATCAAGATCAATGGCTCGATTTAGCACGTTAAACCACATTTAATTCCTCGCATTTAATGCGGCAAAGCATTTATATCCAATCATATGCTTCTTGTGCGACTTTTGATCAACCCGTCATTATTACGCCGACGTCATCCTTAAAAACATTCCCGCTCATTTAAAACGATGCGTTTTTCGTCACTTAGCTCATAAATGACTCGGCTTATCCAAAAATGACTTGACTCTTTCTCGCTCTCGTTTCATTAAGTGACTCAATTTGTCGGTTAACTCGACATCTGGTGACTTTCCGATATAGTTGATCTTACTTGGTCAAGTTTTCGATACAACTAACTCTATCTTCCATCTCTTGATTGAGTCTTGACGAGTGTTAATTCAGCTCAATTAATCCTAGATCATGCTTAAGCTCTTCAAATCTTGATTCACATAAGGGCTTGGTGAATATGTCACTAATCGCTTATCAGTTGAGATATATTCCAAAGTGATGTCTTTTTTTCAACATGATCTCTTATAAAATGATATCCGACATCAATGTGCTTTGTTCTTGAATGCAACACAGATTTCGAGTGATTGCAATAGCACTTGTGTTATCACACATAATTGGAATTTCTTTTTCTTCAATTTCATAATCTCTCTGTTCTTTGTCTCATCCATAAGACTTGGGCACAACAAATGCCATGAAACCATGATCCAATAAGACTTGGATGTGGATATGGCTATTGAGTTTGGCTTTTTGCTAAACCATGAAACCAATCTATTTCCAAGCATTTGACATGTACAAGTACTCTTCTTGTCAACTCTACATCCAAAGATAGTGAAAGTCGAGTAACCAATAAGCTTGAATCCATCTTCCTTTGGATACGATAAGCCAACTTTCCGGCATCCCTTCAAATATCTTAGGATTCTCTTAGCAGCGATAATGTGGCTCTCCTTTGGTGTAGATTGAAATCTTGCACATACACCTATTGCAAAGGTGATGTCCGCATCTTTGGTTGTTAAATAGAGCAGTGATCCAATAAGTGCTCAGTATCTTGTTGGATCTAGAGCCTTACCATCTCGCATCCATGTCCATTTTGATGATGTGTTCATTGGTATTTTCACAGAGGACTTCTCTTCCATACCAAATCTCTTCATTAAATCTCTGGTGTACTTTGTTTGACTTATGAAAGTTCCATCATTCAATTGCTTAACTTGAAGTCCTAGGAAGAAAGTCGGCTCTCCCATCATGCTCATTTCAAATTTGCCTTACATGAGGTTTGAGAACTTATCACACAACTCTTTATTTGTGGATCCAAAAATGATATCATCCACATATATTTCAACAAGCAAAGTATACTCTCTCGCATCTTGAATTTTGAAGAGTGTTTTGTCCACTTTGCCTTTAGTGAATCCATTATCGTTAGAAATTGAGATAATGTATCATACCATGCTCTTGGTGCCTTTTTCAATCCATATAATACTTTCTTGAGCTTGTACACCTTATCTTCAATAGTCTTCTGCTCAAAACCTGGAGGTTGTTCAACATAGACTTCTTCCTCTAATATCCATTTAGGAATGCACTTTTCACATCCATTTGATATACGGTGAAGTTCTTGTGAGCAAGATAGGCAAGAAACATCCTTATTTCTTCTAATCTTGCAACGGAGCAAAGATTTCATCAAAATTTATTCCCTCTTCTTGGCAATACCCTTTGGCTACCAATCTTGCTTTGTTTCTTACCACAGATCCTTCCTCATTCATCTTGTTTCGAAAACCCATTTTGTGCCAATAACATTCGATGGGTTGGTCTCTCGCACCAATTCCCATACTTTATTCCTTTCAAACCGATTGACTCTTCTTGCATGACTTGAATCCAATGTGTATCATCAAGTGCTTGAGACACATCTTTTGGCTCTATTTGGGAAATAAAAAAGTGAACATTGCTTTCCGAGCTCGGATCTGGTTCTTACACCATCTCTAACATCTCCAATGACTAGCTCGGTGGATGGTCTTCTCATATCAAAGGTTGAAGTAAGTCTGTTGGGTTCAAATTGTCTTGGTGCGTTGTCTTCAAGCAGACTCTTTCATCATCATTCACCAGAGACTTTCCGGCTATCTTTGAGATTCAGCTATCTCATCTTCATCTTGGCCGATTACATTTTACTTGACTTCAACATAAGGACTCTTCGCATAGTTGGTTGATTGACTTATCGGCTAACTCTTCAATGTCTTCTCCATTCACATTAGGTTCATCAAAAACTACATGGATTGACTCTTCGTGACCATAGTCCTCTTGTTCAAGACTTTATAGGCTTTGCTCTCGGTGAGTATCCCAAATAGATACCTTCATCGACTTTAGAATCAAAGGCCTTTAGATTATCCTTGCCATTATTGTGGATGAAGTATTTACATCCAAATATTCTAAAATATGCAACATTTGGCTTTTTCCCAGTCCATATTTCATAGGGAGTCTTTCTCACTTTGTCTATTAATCATGCATCTATTTTGAGTATAGCATGCGGTGTTGATGGCTTGACCAAAATCTCTTAGGCAATCCCGAGCAGCTAACATGGTTCTTGCAGCTTCCTTGAGAGTTCTGTTTTCTCCTTTCGGCTACTCCATTCTGTTTGTGGAGTTCTTGTTGCGAGATAACTCATGAGAAATACCATTTTTAACGCAATCGAGTTATTATTCCATTGACAAACTCGGTTCCTCTATCGACCTTATCTTTATATTGGTTTGGCTCTTTTCATTTTGAACTCTTTTCATCAATCGTGGTAACTTTTGCAAAGTTTCCTACTTTTTGCACATGGAGATTGTCCGATTATATCTTGAATAATCATCCACCACCACTAAGATGTATTTCTTTCCACTTATGTTGGTTAGTTCAATCTGGACCAAATAAATCCATATGCAAAGATGCAATATCCTTATTGAGGAAGGACTAGGCTTCTTATTGAATGAAGATTTGATCTATTTTCCCATCCGCCTGCATCACATACACTTTCCTTCTTGTATATTGAGTCTGGCAATCCTTCCATAAGATGACTCCTTGCAAGCTTGTTGATTGTCTTGAAGTTCGGATGACTCATTTTTCTTGTGCCACACCCAATTGGATTTTGTTCTTTTTGCTTTGAGACAAGTGCTTGGGGTTGCAGAGACCAATCTACCACATACATATTCTTCTTGTCTTGATCCTTGCAAAGACTATTTCATTTGATTCAACATCTTTAATCGGCATACTCCCATATTGAATCCAAAATTGTAGCCCTTGTCACAAAGTTGATCGATGTGAGTTGAAGTTGAGGCCTTCAACATAAGCAACACTTGTGATCTCTAACCCATTTTTCTTGATGGATCCGTGCCTTTTTTTCCCCTCGAGCTTCATTTCCTCCAAATATTACTTTTGCACCTCTAATCTCCTTGAATCTTGACAGATTTTTCTTGTTTCTGTCATATGTCCGGAACAACCACTCTCCATGTACCAGGTTCCTTGGCTTTTCACTGTTCCTTGAACCCGCAATCAAGGAAATTAGTTTTTAGGTACCCATACTTGCCTGGGTCCCGAGGGGTTAGTGATGTAAGATGATCCAACCAACCTATAGCCAAATGACTTGACTCTAAGAGGTTGCCATCTATATGTGCCATAATCATAATTCACTTTGGCAAATTGCTTGGGGGCTTTAGGTTCATACGATTGTCTCTTTTGTATGTATGCATGTTTGTGTGTTTTAGCAATTGCCTTCTTTGGGTAGTTGTGATTTTTTTGAGTGTAGTGCCTGCGTGCATATGTGTGTCGATAATAGCTCTTTTGCCTTTGGAATGACCTTTCTTTGAGGTCAGGTCTTTTCATCTAGGCTTGTATTCCATTGGTCTTTTTGATTTTTTACATTATTCCAATCAACTTGGCTTGGATAGTTTCTACCATTCCCATCATATGTGTTTTTTGGTAAAACTTCCGGGGTTTTTGGTAGCTCTATTTATATTTCACAGAGTACTTTCTATTTGGAGTTTTTGAGGAACTCTGCTTTGGATTTCTTCTCACTGTCCTTCAAAGATACTCAATCGGCCGTTTTTTCCTTTTCCTTTATATCCAAGGCCGTTTGTTTGTGATTGTGCTTTGGGATGAATGTGGGTGCAACATTTGGTATTTTGGATTTCGAGATGCTTCATTGCTTGAAGATCCCTTTTCCAAAGTCAGCCTAGGAGTTTGATTATGCACAAATGAATTGAATCATATGCATGTCTTGTCTCCACACTCTTTTTGGCTCATAATAAGGTCGTCCAATGATTTAGATGCCTTTGTAAATGAGGCAATCACATTTTTGAGATCATTTTCCCTCTTTTCTATAGCGAGTTATCTCTCGCTATTAGTTTAGCATTCTCGGCCTTGACTCCTTGTTCTCACCATATATGTGACTTAGAGCACTCGGCTCCTTAGTCACCTATGAGTTTTGGCTTTGAGAAATTGTTTTCCTCATTTAATAGTGTGTGCAAGGATTTAATGTGCTCCAAGTCTTTCATCATTTTGCCTAATGAATCATAAAGATCGGTGGGTGATGAAGTGTGTGTATCACAATCACTATCACTTGAATCTGAATGAGATGAGTTAGAGTGTACCTCATCTTCTTGGTCCGGTTGATCTTGTTCTTTAGCCATTAGACAGGATCATTGCTTCTTTTTCCGAATCACTTGAGTAGTCACTTCACTACTCTCGAGTCCGCTTACTTCATTAGACTTTAGTCTCGTGATCTCAAAGAACCAACGTGGCTTTCTTATTTTCCTATCTTCTTTCTCTCAAGACTTTTCTTTCTTCTTCATTCCTTTATTTATTGATTGGTGGATAGGAAGTCAATTGCAAAATGTCTGGTTGTCTCAGTTCCAACATAGGTTCTCGGCTCTTTGATCGGCTCTTTTTATCCTTGGGTTATCGGTTCTCCGATATTCAACCCTTTGATGCTCACTCTCTTGGGTGGTCTGTCTTCCTTGACTTGGAGGGAGCTGAATGTCTCTGGAGGATTCACCCTTATTTCTTTTATAGTTCTTATTGAAGAACTTGTTGAATCTTTTAACCATTAGGGCAATCGCCTCCCGATCTATGACTTCCTTGACCTCGAGTTCTCTTTCCATCCTGACTATAAGTGCATTTGTCTTAGGTACATCTATCTACTCTTGCTCTTTTCTTCTCACTCAAACTCATAAGCTTTGAGATCCGAGAACAACTCATGCTTGGATGTTGTTGTGAGGTTCATTGAGTGTCTCGGGGCCATGACCTTCATTTCCCATTCATTTGGGAGACTTCTCGAGAATCTTCATACACATTTCCTTTTGTGTATATTTTTTCCCAAGTGCGAGATAGCTCATTTGTGATTTGGTGAATCGGCATCCGGTGATCCAAGATTTCAAATTTTCAGACAAAGAACAGCAATTTATTTTCTTTAATTTGCTCGAGATCCTTCACAAATTAAAGTTAATTTATCCCATATTTCTTTTGCATATTTGCAAGATTTGACTTTATTGAACATTGCTTTGTCCAATGCCTTGTAGAGAATGTCCTTGGCCACATTATCCAAGTTGTATCTCTTTCTATCATCATTGGTCCACTCGGTCCTTGGCTTTTCAACCATGGTGGTCTATCTTCTTTCTTCGCTACTACGTTTGCTATTCTTACTGAGATGTGTTCACTTTAAGTATTTGGAGTGGCCCATCCTCTATCACTAGCCACATTTCATCATGTAAAGCGGATAGATGAGCCTCGCATACGAATTTCTCGGTCATCAAATTCCTCAACAAAGTGAACATAGGAATGCGTGTCGATTCACTTCCATGATAATAACATTTGCTAAGGATGAAAGATTTTGAAAATACAAGTGTTCAAAATCTTTTAGAAAAGATAGAGATCTAGTTCAAGAACGGTGCGGAAGGCTCAATGAACCAACCGCTCGATACCATTTGTAGGTCCCAAGGGGTGTAAGTAAGGTTTAGAAGGGGGTTGAATAAACCTTACCAACTTTTCGATTTTAGTCCTTTTAAAATATTACAGAGAGTTAACACACAACTAAGTTCTTGAGGGACATCTAAGTTAGTTAATCAACGAGTTAGCCACTCAACGCACTCGATAGAGTCGTTGATAGAATAACTCATTGTTTTAGCCTAAACCTTAACTTGGTTGTGTTGAGTTTTTCAGCGTGTTAAGTTGGTATTTTACCAACTAATCGAGGTTTTTGGATTAGGATTTTGTATTATTTTTGGGTGTTTTTAGAGTCATTAGAGTGCAAATTATTTCATTTAGTGTCGTTGAAGAGTCAATGCAAATTTGGTAGCCGGAAAATGAAGAAAACGATTTAAAAACGGTACGAGGAAGGAAGAAATCGTGTTTGAAGAAGAAAAATCGCATTTTGGCCCCTAAGGACGGGGCGGAGGCGGCCAAGGGCGCCGACCTTTGGCGCCGCAGATGCCCATGACAGGCCGGCGGACGCATGGAGCAAATTGGCGCTACAGCGCGGGCGGAAAAGTTGTATAGTGGCCGCAGACATGGGCGGGCGCTGCACGGCCTCGGGCGGTAATCTTACAACAGCGTCTTTGGCGCCGCATCGCGGAATTTCCTATGTTTGCCTACCTTTTTCTTGGATCTGGAGGGGTTATAAATAGAGACATATGGGCGAAAATTCAAATATCTTGGACCATTTGGAAGACATCAAAACAACAAGAAGACAAGGGAGAAGAATAGAAACATCTTGGGACAAGCTTGGAGAAGAAGATTGAAGGCTCTTATCATCTAGAAATAGAGAAGATCCTCAAGTCTTGTTCTTATTTTGTTACTTTCTCTATATTTTGTAAGATGTATTGTTGTATTTTTATGGATTCATTTTCTTTAATCATGAGCTAAACTTTATAATTCTAGAGGGATGATGTAATCTATGTTTGAACTTTTGTTTTGAGATTGTGGTTTGTCAATCTAGATCTATCAATTTATTTGTGCTATTTGGATCTATTGCTTCTAAATTACTTGATCAATAATTTAGATTGTTTTGATGTATTTGATTTGACACTTGAGAGAGGTAATTGAATACATGACCTTGAAATAGCATAACCTAGATTTCATAGAATTGAGAGATTTGTGAATCATTTGAAGTCATTTATCAAGATTCATAGCTTTTATTGAGATTTCAATTGGTGATTTTTATAGAGATATTGATTTCCCAATTGAGATCTAAATTCATTTGGCACTCGAGAGATGAAATAATTATTGTAGAAATCTTGACTTATAAATTGCTAATTGATGATTGATAAACCATATTGATAACATAAGGGATAAATAGATTCATCACACCTCTAGAATTCATTTAATCATTTGGATAAACTCATTGATATTTTCATATTCTTGACTTATTTTTGGTATTTTTAGTATAATCAACTCCATCAAATATTGAATTTCTAAATAAAGTTAGACTACTATATTATAGTACTTAGAGATAATTCGATAGTGGATTCGACAACCTTCTCTATATTAAAACTTGACACCGTAGACCAGCGGTTAGAAAATCTCTAACACATGGAAGACTTAACACCCTTGAATTTGATTTCAACGTGTTTTAACACTTGATTTTAGCACTTAATTTTTTAATCAGTTGGATAGCAAATTATCAACGAGATATAAGTAAGTATGCGAGAAATAAAAGTGCTGAAAATTAAATGACACAAATGATTTTTATAGATGGGGTAATTATTCTAATCCTCTCTTCTCCAACTCCTAGAGGAATCCACTAAGTAATGATCAGTTCACAAAGTGGTTATCGGTCAGAGAAAAGTCTTGATCACACGGTGACTTGCTCCTTGGACTCGATCTAGAGATGCCTTGGTCACACAGGGTGGCTTCTCTTCCGACTCGGCCTTCTTCACAGGGGTACTGCCCGCTACTTCAGCTCACTTTCTCAAGCATCTTGGATTTGATCACAAAGCCCTCCAATAACATGAGACGGTTCGACCTTGAACCTTCCCGCAATCCTCCTTGGAAAGTAGACCACTTTTGATTCTTCAAAAGTTTCCTCTTCAACAGTTTGAAGTTGTATTTCCTTCATGACTTTGTGTTAGATTGATTTCCTTCAAGTTTCAGGCTTGAGGATTTTTTCTTGAATATCTTGAGAATATTTTGCAGGTTATAGTTTGAATATTGCTTGCTCGCTCGAGGTTGTGTAACCTTTTTCAATGAGTTTCCTCAGCCTTTTATAGTTAACTTTCAAAAATCTGCCCGTTGAAGAGATAGGCTGATTTTCAAAAGACACTTGTGTTCGTTGGCTTGTCTTTTCTTGGTCTCCAATCTTGAGATGTAGACCTTTCCTCGTATTAAATGAATGTTCAGTTTTTCAGGTTCGACACGAGGTGCAGTGCTTCCCATTGGTTTATTCCTTTTGCACGCTTCTGGGACGAGCACTTTAAGACCTGGCAGCATGGAAGTATTACTTATTTAAGTAATGTTCTTGACTTCTGTGCAACGGATTCCTTTCAGTTGACTTCTCTTGGTTTCGCTTATTTCCTCGGTGACTTGAGTCGCTTCAATGATTTGAAGACTCAACTGTCACTTTCAACTTGTGACTTGGCTTCTTGAGATGACTTAGACTGACACTTCACACAGTTGTTCCTCAGCTGATACATCTTCATCCAGGTTCTTGATCTTCTTTCTTGGCCATACTCAGTTGTTCCACAGCGGAGTCTTCACTTCAGTCTTCAGTTGACTTCTTGTATTTTCAGGCTTAGCTGACTCGACTCAGCTTTTCCAGCCCTATCTATTACAATGAAAATTACAAGGAAAATGGGGTGCCAACTTTCTAGTTTAAGTTTTACATGGCATTCATCAAAATCTACAAAATAAATTTCCCAACAAAGACAATTAATACGAGGAAATGTCAACATCAAGGATCGCAGACAAGACAAGCCAACGATCTTAAGTGACTTTTGAAATTAGCTTATCTCTTCAACGGGCAAAATTTCAAAAGTGCACTATAAAAGGCCGAGGAATTTCGAGAGAAGGTTACTCGAACCACGAACAAGCAAGCAATATTCAAGCAATTAACCCGCAAATATTCTCAAGTATATTCAAGCACATCCTCAAGCATGAAACTCAAGGAAATCGATCCAACACAAAGTTGTGAAGGAAAGACAACTTCAAATCTGTTGAAGAGGAAACTTTGAAGAATCAAAAGGGGTCTACTTTCCAAGGAGGATTGTAGGAAGGTTCAAGGTCGAACCAATATCAAGTTATTGGAGGGTTTCGTGATCAAATCCAAGAGCTTGAGAAGTGAGTCAAGTAGCAAGGCAAACGCCTCGTGAAGAAGCTAAGTCGCAAGAGAAGCCTGTTTGTGTGACCAAGGTGTTCTCTAGATCTGCTCACCACATTGTAAACTCGATCGTTACATAGTGGATTCCTCCAGGAGTTGGAGAAGAGAGGACTAGACGAATTACTCCATCTTGGAACCTCTATAAAAATTATCTCGTGTCATTTATTTTTCAAAGACATTTACATTTTCGCATACTTACATCATATCTCACGATAAAAATCACATTTTCTATCCAACCGATTAATAACCAAGTGCTAAAGAATCGGGTGTTAAAACAAACTTAAAACAAATCATGGGTGTTAAGTCTTCCACGATAAAACCAATACGACCAAGTTAAAGTTAAGGTTAAACAACAAAGTTATTCTATAAACAAATGATCTATCAGTGCGTTGAGTGGCTAACTCAATGAATAACCAACTTAGCTGTCCTCAAGGACAAACTGCTTGAGTTAACTCTGTTATTATTTTAAAAAGAATAAAATCGAAAAGTTGGTAAGGTTTATTCAAACCCCCCTCTAAACCTTACTCACACCCCTTAGGACCTACGTTATGGATTAATTGAATCTTAAATTACACTTGATATTTCTTGTTGGGTCTAAAGGCACAATTATTTGCTTGAGGACAAGCAAAAGGCTAAGTGTGGGGGAGTTGTTTTGCATGTTTTTTTGTGTGTTTTGTGTGATAATTTATACATATTTTGGCATGTTTTATTTGCATTTGCATGTTTTAGTGTTACGTTGTGTTATTTTGTTGATTTTCTAGGATTTGGTGCAAAAAACAAGTTTTGGAGCAAGAAACGTAAAAAAGTCATTTCGCGCAACTTCGTATTTGGAACATAACTTTTTCATCCGAAGTTCGATTGACCTTATTCTTATGCCATTAGAAAGATAAGAGAGAGTCCTACAATGTATATTTATGGTACTAAATGCAAATGAGACGTTTGGATGGGTTAAAATCGTGTGAAAATGGAAATCAAGTGATGAGATTTCGAAAATGACATGTCTTAGTATTTTGGCCATAACTCTCTATAGAAAATTGATATTAAGGTCATTAAAGTGGCTATAGAAAGCTAAGAGATAGAGCTACAATTCACATAAGACACTGAGAGAAAATGATGATGTTTCAAGGGTGCACAGGCGCGGACAAAGTGCATGGACATGCACGACCGCAAGCAGCAAAAGCCGTCTTGTGCAAGACGCACGCGCGGTCGCGCACGGTGATTTCTGAACATGAAATTCGCGATTTTTTTCTAGTTTTTATGCTCTTCCACCTTGTATAAGACTCCAGGCTTATAAAAATACTTGGGAGCCCATATTTTGAAGTCCTTTACTTCTTAGCACTTTTAAACCCTAGTTTTTGTTATTTTCTCTTCCATCCAACATTGGGGATTGCTTGTTTTCCCATGGAGATATTTTGCGGATAGATCAAAGCGTAATATTTATCCATCTTCTTTATTTGATTTTTAATTGCTTGGTGATTGTTGTTATTACATGATCATGTTTATAATTGCTCTCTTCCTCTCAATTGAATTGATGAATCCATCTACAAGAATGAATTAACTTCCTTGTTCTAGGATTATGATGATTTGATTCAAACAAACAAGCATGAGTATTGACTAATTGATTTGCTTTCCTTAATAAATTGCTTTATTTGATAAGTGATTCTCGATCAACTTTTGAGATTGAGAGAAGGTATTATTTCGGACTAAATTTATTCGGGGTTAGATATGAATCGGAGATGTATTATCTAACTTGCTTAATGAAAATAGTGAATTATGTAGGGATAACCTTAATGCGTGAATACGTGAGTTATCGATCTAGAACTAGTTTTTATCTGTTTTGTTATATTTGTTAATCGCATGATCAATTAATTGATATTCTCGCTTGCAAGTTTGATGAGATGATTTCAAATCCTAGACTTCATCCATATCGTTTTTCTTTGAGTTTAATTGTGTTCAGTTTTAATTGGCCTTTTTATTTATTTCTTTTAGTTTTTTTAAAAATCACAAATTTGGTTAGAGTGTTTAGGATTTGTTTTCTATTTATTGTGATACATAATAATTATTTGTCGGTTAAGTCTTCCTTGAGAGATGACTTGTGGTTAACTTGCTACCCTCCAATTGATCTCATTCTCGTGCGAGGATTGTTAGACTTTTATATGTTTTTTGCGGTCAAACACCGCCTTTGTGACAAATTCATGTAACGTACTTACCACCTGCTCGTGGATAGCAAAATGGAATCGTGAGTTCCGGGCAAGTGTTCGCCAAAAATATTTGGATCTCTATAGTGCAAGTGTACAGTGTAATTTATAGGATAATGAATAGCAAGGTCGTATTCCTCAGGGATTGACTACAAAACACTAGGCTATTATAACATCGCATTCCAATTTTATTGAAGCGACCGAATATCAAGAGTTTATAAAAATCGAAAAATAAAAGAAAAAGAAATAAATTTGCGAACCCCACAAGTATTTTCAACAACTACGAAAGTAACCTTAGGCACATAATCTCAACATGTTTCATCAATATTAAATCCAATTAAAGTTTCAAAAACCAATTCATGCAATTATATGGGTTCAATTCCTAAGATAGTTTATTCTCCCTCCCGAACGGGGCATAAACAGTAGAGTAATAACAATTGTAGGCCTCCTGACTCGATACAAATATTATTAACTCCCAAGAGATCTATGAATTGAATGACTCCCCACAAATAGTTGTAGGTCTCCGACTTGATACACTGTTTATGTCTTAATTCGATTTTCGTCTTTCTTAGAACTCATCTTCCAAATTTCGCACTAACAAATATGACATGCTAATTATTGATCGATAAAAATTAATTAAGAATAATCACTTGAAATCATAAAATAGAGAACATGAATCAATTAAGAAAACAATTAATCAAGATTTAACATGAATCCACAATTTTGATTAATATTCAAATATTAGCCAAACATTGATAACAAATTCATAGACAAATTCAAAATGAACATTATGACATCGTTTAAGTGCATGCAAGAGATCTAGACAAAGAAAAAAATCCCCTTCGTGTCGGGATGGATTCCTCTCCTAAGCCCTTCAAGCTCTAGTTCTCCCGTAGATGCGAAAGGCCTTGTGCTATTCTTCGCGACCTAGCCCTCCTCTCGAGAAGACCTTGGATCTTGTGTTCTGTGTAATTTGATGTGTTGTATGTGGTATGGATGTTGTTATTTTCGTGCAGCCCTTGAGTCCCTTTTATAGATGCTTGGAGAGATCACTTGTAGAGTTGGAGTGGGGAAATGACACAAAAATCCGAGATAATGCGTCACACGGCCCACCCATGTAGCTTTCACTCAAACCTACCTCACATGCCCATATGGATCCCACATGGTCCGGCCTCGTGACTTGTTTATGTTCCCCTGTTTCTTCCCAACTTCACACGGACATGTCATTTTTCACATGGGTATGTCACGAGCCATGTGATCCCACACGGTCCAGCCATGTGACGTACTTTTGTTCGATTTCTTCATATTTTTGATCTTCTCTTCTCAATTTTCAATTCTATCAGGGTCTTTCAACTAATATTCCTTCGATTAAGCTCTGTTTCCTATAAAAAGTTACAAGAAAACGCAAAGATTATGCTCTTCTAAGGAAACTAAGTAAAAACACACTAAATATACATGCAAATGTAACAATTATAGATTATTTTAAGCCCCAAAATGCACGTATATTTTACAAGCATCAAAATCCCCCAAACTTAAAGCATTGCTCGTCCTCGAGCAAATTAAGAGAAAAAACATCAAGGGGTAAAAAGAACATACAAGAACACTATAAACATTTAATCTCATATGACTCCATACATAAGTAAACCATGCAATTCATTATCAAGAAATCATCTTTCATAGGCTCGGCATAATTAATACTCTCTTGGGTACTTGACATTGCGACTCACAAGTAAGTAGTGTATCACTCAACTCTCAAAGTGTATGGTACGTGTTTACGCTCAAAATCAATTCAATGAAAGTAGAACTACCATTGGCTTGAAAATGGTCTAACATCTCGACCACTTTTGTGTGCACAATCTAAGAATCAAAAAGGAATTTTCATTTGGTTGTAATGTAGACTCTTTGGTAAGGGTAGGGAAAATTTGGATTAAGTGACTTGATTTGAGTAAATAGAGTTTAAGCACACAGACTTGCAATTCACCAACCCAATTTCAGCATAATATTCATTCATTTCAAAATATTATCTTTTTCAACTCAACTCCACCCTTATTTCTCCTTTTTCAATTTTAGGCCTCTTTTTCTTTTTCTTTAGCCTCAAGCTCTCGTTTTTCAAAATTTTCAGAATGTTTCTTTCATTTGCTCGATTTTCTCTATGTATTTTTCAGAGATTGGTTCTTTTCTTTTTCAAGCTTTATGCATCCTTCATTTACCTAGATACTGCTCATCCCTCTTTCTTTTGCCAACTCTCTCTTTTTTTTTTCTTCGAATTTTCACCACATCTTCCCCAAACTTATTCATTATCTATAAGCTCAAGTAATGTCGTTGACAAAATCATGTTTTCAATTTTAAAGATCAATGTGGCTAACAATAAAAAGTTTTGGCTCGAAATTAGTTGACTAGGGATTCATGAGTTCATAGGTAGGATTTTAGCTAAGTAGGCTAAACAAAGATGGCCTTAAATCATTTTCAAAAATTGCACGGACACATGGCTTCAATGAAGATACCAGATCAAGTTCTAGAGTTCTATGAATTATGAATGATACACTCAAGAACAAATAAGGTGCATAAGATAAAACAGATTTAAGGCACAAAAGCTCACAGCTTATTTTTCGCAACATGCTAAAATACCCAATTTTCTTAACTAATGCCAAACAAATAATCGATATCTTCTCAACAATTCATCACATTATTCCCAAAAGTATGTTATCTCATTAAATTAAATGCTCATAGCAAAAAATCATACGGAAGCTTTGGGCATTTTCGAAAATCTTGATTAAAACACACATAAGCACGTTTAATTGCTAAAGCGATAAACATGCTAGATATTAAAAAATCGAAAATTTTACAAAAAAAAATTAATGCAATTTTAAGCTCTACATGCAATGGAAAATGCAAGAAAGTACTAAATTACGCATTCTTGACAACCCCCTCCCCCTCAAACTTAAAATATGCTTCTTCCCGAACATATGAGGAAATTATCAAAAGAAAAGAGGAATGCGTAATAAGTACTTACATAGCTCACTGTGGTGGTGGAGGTGGAGGGTAGTGGCCTTGTGAAATATGACACTGATCCATACGAGAAATCATCTCGTACATGTCTTTATCGCTGGGTGATGGCATCGAATCGCTGTAAGTACTCCTGGTGGGACTCATCAGCTATAGCCGTCAACTGATACGTGTCATCTATCAATTTTCCCACGTCGGCTTCCACTTTCTAGCCTATCACTCATGGTGAATGGTCGGTCACCCCCTTATCTAGAGGATTCTGGCACCTCTCCCATCGGCTCATCTTGATCTTCTTGAGCAGCAGCTCCCTGTTCACCTCTTAGCAACCAATTACCCCTATTTCATATAAATGTAGCTTCGTGGTTAGAAAGCTTAACCTTTGTTCTATCTCACCGATTTAGCTTGAATAACGCCCATCAAATGAATCATTTTCATAGCAGATAAAAAATCAAATCAAATAGTTTAGGCTCGGCCTCTTCATACCCTTCAAAGCTAACATTGAAGTACACAACAATAGGAGTAATCATCCCCCAATACAAATTCCTCCCCGCCGATTTTCTCACCCTATCAAATTGTCGGGCTATCATAGCCCCGGCGTTTGGCACAACCTCTGTCCCCGACGCCATACACCATATAATAAATAACTCATATACCGCAAGGCCCCTTTACTCTCCTCCCTCGCAAAGATCGTTTCCGCTAATGCTCTTTGGACATAGCGGAATACGGATTTGAATGCTAGATGCCTTCGAGGTACCCAAGGCGGTAGATTCGCTTTCCCGCTTATTTCTCTCCTAAAATTATCCTTATCAAAATCCTCGTGTTCCTCAACCCCATAAGCCGGAGTTTTATAATTCCATTCAAATCATCAATAGTCAACTCCATCAGCTCATTCGCCAACCGGAACCTAATCTCATCAAATTTCTTTTTCGAACCACCAATTCAAAACTAATCAAAAACTCAAGTGTATAGACCGAATATGTAGCCCAATGCCCATTCAAAAATTCATGCCAATCAATCTGACCATACATAGCTCGAAAATCATCCAATAACATAAATTAGCAAGAGTAGGTTGATCGGGATACCTTGTGTTAATCCATGGTTGGAAGTAGAGTATCGTCCATCTAGTGTGTGTCGTTCGGCAAGATAACATTCAAAGCTTCCGTCGGGATCATATACCGGTTGTGGCTCAGTTTCGAGCTCCAGGAGTTGGTTCTCTTCTTCTTCTCGTATTTCTTCTTGTTCCTTTTTCACCCCAAAAGCCATGAAAACCAAGATTCCGAGGTGTAAATATCTGAAATTCAAGTTTTTGAAAAACCCCAAACTTGGTGTAGGACTTGGAGAAGTTGAAAATTTGAAGGCTTTAGGCGGTGGGTTTCTTGAGAAGTTGAAGAATTTATGTTTTTGGGGTGAGATTTATAGTGAATTTGGAGAGATTTTGAGAGGAGTTTGAGAGTTTTGGGAGAGAATTTTCGTATGGTAGGGTTTGGGTAGGAGAAAGTGGGAGAAAAATGAGTTTTGGGGGTGAAAATAGGGGTTACAATATTTATGTCCGACGGGCCACACGACTCGTGTGGTGACGCCGCATGGGCGAGCCATGCGCCCTCGCGCCGTCTGTTTGCCGCCGCCAATCCCACATGGGCGTGTGGTGGCCACACGGCCTGGCCGTGGCGGACACTTCGTCTTTCCCGCACGATGCCGGGTCGTGTGTTACCACATGCCGTGTGATGAAATTTCCATACATTGTTTTTTTCATAACCGAGTGTTTGTCGTGACGCTCCTACACAACAACTCACAAAACTAAACACAAAAATAAAGTTAATAAAAATAAAATTAAAATTAAAATTGAATGCGATTAAAAGGAACAAAAATAGGAAATAAATTGGGTTGCCTCCCATAAAGCGCTAAGTTTTACATTTTCAAAGCCAGACTTTAGATTTCTAGTCACTTTCGATGAACCGTGTCGGTTGGCATCTATGAGCCCTCAAAGTCGTACCATCCATCGACGAATGGCATTGCATTGCTCTCTCGATTGATTTAGTATCGCTGGGAATTTGCCCTTTTGATGTTGGCATCCCACCGCAGATTGCGATCCGGGCTACTTGTGTTTCGGAGATTTCAATCTTACATTCACGTTCGTGTTCAACCGAGTGACTGTTCTTCTATCATGTCAATCTTCGTTTCATCCTTGTTTAGTCTTGCTCTAGTCTCTCCGATAAACGAGGATAGCATCTCCTCAGAGGCTTTCTTTGTATTTGACTCCGCTCCGCCTTGATTAGCCACATTAAATCTCGAAGGTAGCCGCAAAATATTTTTATTAGCATAAGAGAAATTTTCATGGTTTTGCAACCCTGGTGATATTAATTGTGTGTCCGATTATTTCTATAATTGTTGTTAAAGTTAGTTTGTTTCCCCACAAAGTTCTCTTCTTCTTCAACAATAGCAGGATCTCTTGGAGCCACTTGTCGCCTCGCGTCGATTTCATATTCAAGACGGATAATTGCTGTGAGCATAGTGACTTTCTCATCCTCGAACTTCTCGCCACACGTCGGTCAAGAGATCTCTTAGATGACCATTGGTAACTATTGTTCACCATCTCTTCTAACAACTCTAGTGCCTCTTTCCGGATATTTCCCTAGCGATTGCATTCCCGGATGCAACATATATAATTGTTCTCGTGTTGCCACTTAAACCATTATAGAAGTATTGGACTGTTGGTAGTCGGGATATTTGTATTGAGGGCACTATCTTAGCAATTCCCGGAATCTATCCCATGCTTCATATAGTGGCTCAGAATCTAACTACCTAAACCGGGCGATTTGATTTCAATTGAGTGTTTTACTAGGGGAAAAATATGTGGCTAGAAACCGTTGACTTAGCTCGCCCAATTTGTCGCTTGTGGTGTTAGAGAGCATAACCATCCCTTGTTAGTCCAAGTGGCTACAATAATCTAGAGGGGGTGAATAGATTATGCCGATTTTTCGCAAATCACCCTCTTTTTCGAATCAACAAGTAAATGACAAGAATGTAAATGCGGAAATTAAACAACACTCGTTGATTTAAAGAGGTTCAACCCACCTAGACCCTAATCCTCTACCACCCCAAAGATCTCAGGGATGGATTTCAAAAAGAAAAAGATTTTATTAATTACCACAATTAATACAACACCTTGAGGATCACCACAATCCTCTTACAACACCTTCAAGGAGATTACCACAATCTTGCTTCACCACCTTTGAAGAGTACCACACTCTTCAAACACCTATCACCTAAATCACCCAAGTGTATTCTTACCACAAGAATACTCACAAGGATGTCTTGTGTTGAATGATGGACAAAATTCAAGATTACAACTCTATGAAACCAATACAAAGATTGAGTGCAAGTGTAATCAAGAATCAAAAAGCCTAGACCTCAAAGATGTGCAAGTGAAAGTACTTAGCTATTACAACAAGAATGTAAAAATGAATGCTTGAACAATTTTGCAGATTTCTTGTTGTGTATTTTGCTTGTATGTGTTGTATCTTGTGTCTTCAATTCATCCTCTATTTATAGGAAGCTTCAATAACATAGGCTCCCAACAAAGGGCTCCTCTATCTTCACTTTTGTCTACAAAAATAAGATCACAAGATGTAGAAATATTGTACAAAATTGAAAAGTAAATCTTGTTGTCAAAGAATTCAAACAACATCATTTTTTGTCACAAAATATTATACGGCGACGACGGTTGCCTGTTGAAGATTTCGACCGTTTGAAAAAATATTGCGATCCAGGTAGGGGTTGCGGGGTGCGACGGTCGGAGGGGTCGACCGTCGCCCAGTGGGTGCGACCTGGTCGGCCCTCCCCTGGACCGGTCCCCTCCCTCTTTTTCAAGTCCCGCATGTTCTGCATTTCGTGTTTTCTTTTCTTCGTGCATGTGTCAACCATTTGGGCACCTGGCCGACCTCCAATTTGAAGTGTTGTCCGATTTTTTTCAAAAATAAACTTCAAGAAATACTCCAAAAATTAGCAAAAACATTTTAAATCATTTGGGAGTATTTGGACAACATTTATAAACATAGTTTTGGTGTAAAAACCAATATAAACAAAATCATCAAAAGTGTTGTCCAATTTTAATCAAATTAAAAGCTCTAAGAAATATTCCAAAAAATTAGTAAAAACATTTTAAATCATTTAGGAGTATTTGGACAACATATAAAAACATTGTTTTGGTATAAAAACTCATTTAAACAAAATCATCAAAATCTTGATAAAAACATTTATCTAACAAACTCCCCCTTTTTGATGATTACAAACCAAAACAATTTTAGGAAGTTGATTTTAAAACAAAACCAATTTTCCGGTCTTAAAGCATCAACCATTTTAAGCAAGATTCATCATAAGTACAAACACACAAGGATAGGAGCAAAGAATTTTTAAAATCATTTTTGCACAAGCTCCCCTATCAATATGCATATCAAGAACAAGTATACAAGCAACAATTAAAAGCTAAAAGCTTAGCTTTTACAACTTAAGCTTGAATTCCATGAGCTTATAAGCTCCCCTGTCACAAAACATCATTAGTCAATTATAAAAGTCCACAATACATCAATTGAACTAAGCAATATTCACGATTTTTATGGCTTTTAAGAGCCCTAGCTTATAGCTTTCTTGCAAGCTTATTTTCGCTTCTTGGAGCGTATGAGCGTTTTTCCTGTTTCTCCCCTTTGGAATCATCAAAAGAATGTTAGCACGATAAAAACATCATATATTCATATCAAAGTGCGCAAATTTATCGATTTATCGAGCTTTTTGAAAATTGAAGCTTAAATTCCAAATAAAAGGGAAAAGTTGATCAATTGATTTGCAAAAGCTCATTTGATTGATAAAACATGATCTCTATAAACTTATAAGACTTTTCAAATCGAGAGACTCATGTAGGTGATGAATTTTTCATTGAAACATTTTGTCGAACACTTGGCGTGCATCGAATAACACTAGAAGATATAACGCCTTTGAAATTCATTTAAGCCAAAAAATTCTAATCACCAATTCGGTTCAAACAACATTCAATACATCATAAATATTAAGCTCATCACATTCATATGAAACTAGCATCAAGAATTTTGCAAATAAGTCAAAATCTCAAGGGTTCAACCCAATTGAGCAAATGGAGTAGAATTCTTACCATTTGATCGGAAAAGATGAGCCATAATGATGATAATCATGATATATAATATCCATGTTGTGAAAAAGATGCATGAAAACCATTTTTGAATGAAATATATGAAAATTTGGCAAAGGGGACGAAAAATGGCCAAAATAAGTTAAAATGAAGAATTTCAATACGAACGGTTTTAATCCGATTTTAGGCTTAGGGCGCCGGTCGACGTTGAGGGCGACCGGTTGCCCTCAACCCTTTCACCCCACATCATCGTCGCTTTTTCCAAAATCCGAATTTTCAACCAAAAATCCGATTTTTTTTTGCCCCTAAGTTTTAAAAACGTGCAAAATACAAACGTAAGCCTCATTCAATATGCATTATGCCTAACCGAGCTCGTATTGACGGAAAAGTCTCGGAAGATAGAGGTTTTGTAAAAATGTCCGCTAATTGATCTTGAGATGGTACAAAAGATATCTCAATTTTTCGTTTTGAAACACAATCCCTTAGAAAATGATGTCGAATTTCAATATGTTTAGTACGGTTATGATGAACCGGGTTTTGAGCAATGTTTATAGCGGATATATTAACACAAAATATAGGAACACTTTCAAAAGAACATTTATAATCCGCTAAGGTTTGTTTCATCCAAAGAAGTTGTGTACAACAAAATGCCGCGGAAATATATTCGGCCGGCCGTTGAAAGTGAAACACAATTTTGTTTCTTTGAAAACCAAGAAACTAGGCAATCACCTAGAAATTGACATGATCCGGAAGTACTTTTCCGATCATCAATATTTCCCGCATAATCCGAATCGCTATAACCTTTAAGAGAAAAATTTTCATTCTTTGGATAGAATAAACCATATTGAATAGTGCCTTTCAAATATCGAAAAATCCTTTTAACGGCACTCATATGAGATTCTTTGGGATTGCTTTGAAAACGAGCACATAGGCATACAACATGAAGAATGTCCCGTCTACTTGCGGTTAAATAAAGTAAACTACCAATCATACCTCTATATTTGGATTCATCAACCGACTTGCCTTTTTCATCTTTGTCAATCTTGATGTTTGTTGCCATTGGGGTAGAGACGGTTCTTCCTTCTTCAATGCCAAATTTCTTCAAAAGCTCTCTTGTATATTTTGATTGAGAAATATAAATTCCTTCTTGGCATTTCTTAATTTGAAGTCCAAGGAAGAAGTTGAGCTCCCCATCATGCTCATTTCAAATTCACCTTGCATTAACTTAGAAAATTTCTTGCACAAGGATTCATTTGTAGCACCAAAAATAATATCATCAACATAAATTTGCACTAATAGGCAATCTTGCCCTTTTTCAAAAACAAAGAGAGTAGTGTCAACTTTACCTCTTGTAAAACCATTTTGCAAAAGAAAAGAGCTAAGTCTATCATACCATGCACGGGTGCTTGTTTCAAACCATATAAGGCCTTTTTCAGTCTATAAACATCATTAGGCCGAGAAAATTTTCAAACCCCGGAGGTTGTTTTACATAGACTTCTTCTTGAATAATACCATTTAAAAATGCGGATTTTACATCCATTTGGTAAAGCTTGAAATTTTTAAAACAAGAATAGGCAAGTAAAAATACGAATAGCTTCTAAACGTGCTACGGGTGCAAATGTTTCATCATAATCAATACCTTTTTCTTGACAATAACCTTGAGCTACTAACCTTGCTTTGTTTGAACAATATTGCATTGGTCATCGAGCTTGTTCTCAAATACCCATTTTGTACCAATAATGGTTTGAGATAGAGGACAAGGTACTAATTCCCATACATCATTTCTTTCAAATTGATTCAACTCCTCTTGCATTTCTAAGAACCAATCCTCATCTTCAATGGCTTCCTTAGCATTTTTAGGCTCTTTTTGAGAAATAAGAGCTTTCTCGCAAATGTTTCTCGAGTCATTACTTTATCAAGGGGATCACCAATAATAAGATCTTTTGGGTGATCTCCTTAAATTTCAATGCTACGGGAAAATTCAAGTATCACCTTTATCTTCTTGAGGAACATTTGAGCTTGAAGGTTGATCATTTTGAGTTTCATCTTGAACAATGGGTTCAACAATATCCTCTTCATCACTTTCATCATTGGGTATTCTTTCAACACCCAAGCTTCATTGAATTTGACATGGATGGATTCTTCAACAACCCCACTAGTCTTATTGTAAACCCGATATGCTTTGCTCTTGATTGAGTACCCTATAAATATTCCTTCATCGGCCTTAGGATCAAGTTTGTCTAATTGATCCTTAGTATTCAAAATAAAACATTTACATCCAAATATTTTGAAATAACTAATATTTGGAGTTCTTCCTTTCCAAAGCTCATATGGAGTTTTATTCATTTTCGCAGACGAATATAAACTCGATTAATGACATAGCAAGCAAGATCTTACGCTTCGCCCAAAAATATTTTGGAAGTGAAAATTCATTTAGCATGGACCGACTCATTTCTTGAAGTGTCAGATTCTTCCTTTCGGCTACTCCATTTTGTTGAAGTGTCCTTGGAACCGAAAACTTGTGACTATATCCCTTGGTTTCACAAAAGACTCTAAATTCGCCGTCAAATTCTCCACCTCGATCACTTGAATAGACTTAATAGTATCTTCATTTTCATTTTCAATGAGTCTACACAACTTAACAAACTCATTAACGGCATCGCTTTTATTAGTAAGAAATAGAGCCCAAGTATATCTAGAAAAATCATCAACTATAACAAAAGTGTAATGTTTTCCACTTAGACTAGCCGTACCAATATCCCCATACAAATCAGGATGAAACATTTGTAGGGGTTTGGTAGTGGAAATTTCATTTTTGGGCTTAAAACTACTCTTAACTAATTTGTTCTTTTGACAAGTGTCACATAAGCCAAGATTTTCAAAATTCAATTTGGGTAGTCCTTTTACATGTTGGTTTTTGTAAATAGTTTGCAAATTTTGTATCCAACATGTCCAAGTCGCTTTGTGTCATAAACTAGTTAAATCATTATTGGCGACAAGACAAGAAACAGTTTGACTAACCAAATCACTTGTACAAATTTTGTAAAGATTGCCTTTTCTAATTGCCTCACAAATAATTTTATCATTTTTGGAAATAATGCATTTTTCTTTATTAAAAACAACATTATAATTTGAATCACAAAGTTGGCTAACACTTATCAAATTGAACTTAAGCCCTTCTACTAAAAGAACATTACTAAGAGAGAGAGAAAGAAGAGTTACCAATTTCTCCATTTCCAAGAATTCTTCCTTTGCCATTGCGAACATGACCATACCTCTTCTTGGAGCTTGATGTTGGTAAAAAGTTCTCTCTTTCCGGTCATATGGCGTGAACATCCGCTGTCCACGAGCCATTTTGAATCTTCCATTGTTGTTATAGCCCCTATAACCTACAAAGGAATTATTTTTAGGTACCCTATAATTTTGGGGTCCATGGGGTTAGCCTTGAGACCTTTAGGTCTCCAATAATAGCTAAAATTATTCTTCAATTTACAATTGCTAGCATAGTGTCCATTTTTACCACAATAAAAACAAGTAATAATACGAGGACTACTAGCACGTACAAATGTTGGACCTTGGTCTTTTTCTTAAAAGCATTTTGAAAAGGTTTGTAACCAAGTCCTAATTTAGAATGCTCACCTCTTTGTGCATCTAAAATTTTTGTGACTTTATCTCGTACTTAAATTGAATCGATGCACATCCTTTTTCAAATTTTCAATATCATTTGTGAGCGTTTGTTTTTCGGTTTCAAGTGTACGGACCATAGTAAGAGTAATAGCATGAGCTTTATCAAGAGAGTCATAAGAAGTAAATAATTTATCTTTTTCTAGTTTAAGCTCTTTATGCTCCTTTTTCAAATTCTTGTATTTAATAATCAAATTTTGAAACTCATTTTGCAATTCATCAAAATCACATTGTAATTCATCAATTAGGAAGAAGATGAAGCATTAGAGCGCACCTCGGTATTTTCATCGTCTATAGCCATAAGACCATGTTCGGATTCTCCTTCCTCGTCGGTTGTTTCAAGTAATTCATCCCAAGTTTTGACATCCGCATTTAACGCCTTCTTTTTCGGAAAAGGCTTTTTCTTCTTTTGTTCCTCTTCCGCTAATTTTGGGCAATCGGCTATGTAGTGCCCGGATTTTCCACATTTGAAGAAAGAATTGTCTCTTGGCTTTCTTGCTTTATTTTTGTTTACAAATTTTGCAAATTTTCTAACAAAAGTCGTCGTTTCTTCATCATCCTCATCACTAGCATAATAAACATTATTAGAAGAAGATGCTAAGCCTTTAATAATATTTTTGCGTCCCGGTTTAGAGGTGGATAGTTGAGAATTTTTCCTCTCCTTGAGATATACTTCATAGATGAGGAGATTCCCAATGAGCTCATCAAACTTGAGTGTCTCAAGATTTTGAGCTTCCGTGATTGCCGTCACCTTTTCGGACCATGAGCGGGAAGGGCATTTAAGACTTTGGTCACCTTATCTTCTTCGGAGATGACCTTTCCAAGAGCCACAAGAGGATTGACAATGTTGTCAAGCCTTTCCACCATTTTTGAAATGCTTTCACCATCATGCATATTGAAATATTCAAAGTCTTTCACAAGCATTGTTTTTCTTGCTTGCTTCACTTTCTTTGTGCACTCATAGATGGTTTCTAATTTTTCCCAAACTTCATGTGCCGATTGTATGCCTCTTATGCGATTATATTCGGTGGCGGTAAGAGAGCAATGTAAAATATTTAAGGCCTTACCGTTTAGAGAGAAAGCCTTCTTGTCATTTTCATCATACTCCTTGAATGGCTTGGGAGTCGTGGTACCATCCTCCAATTTTGTTGTTGGTTGAGCAACTCCTTCAATGACCACATTCCAAATATCAAACCGCATCCTTGTAGAAAGCACTCCATGCGGTCTTTCCAAAATGCGTAGTTGTTGGGATCGAATAGTGGTGGCTTGTTGGTGGAGGCGCCGGTGGTGATATAAGCTTCATTCGTAGCCATGGATCTTTCCTCTTTACTCGGGAACGAGTTAGCCAAAGAGTTTGGTTCGATACCACTTGTTAGTCCAAGTGGCTACGATAATCTAGAGGGGGTGAATAGATTATGCCGATTTTTCGCAAATCACCCTCTTTTTCGAATCAACAAGTAAATGACAATAATGTAAATGCGGAAATTAAACAACACTCGTTGATTTAAAGAGGTTCAACCCACCTAGGGCCTAATCCTCTACCACCCCAAAGATCTCCAGGGATGAATTTCAAAAAGAAAAAAGATTTTATTAATTACCACAATTAATACAACACCTTGAGGATCACCACAATCCTCTTACAACACCTTCAAGGAGATTACCACAATCTTCCTTCACCACCTTTGAAGAGTACCACACTCTTCAAACACCTATCACCTAAATCACCCAAGTGTATTCTTACCACAAGAATACTCACAAGGATGTCTTGTGTTGAATGATGGACAAAATTCAAGATTACAACTCTATGAAACCAATACAAAGATTGAGTGCAAGTATAATCAAGAATCAAAAAGCCTAGACCTCAAAGATGTGCAAGTGAAAGTACTTAGGCTATTACAACAAGAATGTAAAAATGAAAGCTTGAACAATTTGCAGATTTCTTGTTGTGTATTTTGCTTGTTTGTGTTGTATCTTGTGTCTTCAATTCATCCTCTATTTATAGGGAAGCTTCACCAACATAGGCTCCTCTATCTTCACTTTTGTCTACAAAAAGAAGATCACAAGATGTAGAAATATTGTACAAAATTGAAAAGTAAATCTTGTTGTCAAAGAATTCAAACAGCATCATTTTGCTGTCACAAAATATTATAGGGCGACGGTTGCCTGTTGAAGATTTCGACCGTTTGAAAAAAATAGTGCGATCCAGGTAGGGGTTGCGGGGGATGCGACCGGTCGGAGGGGGGTCGACCGGTCGCCCAGGGGTGCGACCGGTCGGCCCTCCCCTGGACCGGTCCCCCTCCCTCTTTTTTCAAGTCCTGCATGTTCTGTTTCGTGTTTTCTTTTCTTCAGGTACAGGTCGACCATTTGGGCGGTAATTTGGTCGACCTCCAATTTAAAGTGTTGTCCAATGTTTTTCAAAAATAAACTTCAAGAAATACTCCAAAAGATTAGCAAAAACATTTTAAATCATTTGGGAGTATTTGGACAACATTTATAAACATAGTTTTGGTGTAAAAACCAATATAAACAAAATCATCAAAAGTGTTGTCCAATTTTAATCAAATTAAAAGCTCTAAGAAATACTCCAAAAATTAGTAAAAACATTTTAAATCATTTAGGAGTATTTGGACACCATATAAAAACATTGTTTTGGTATAAAAACTCATTTAAACAAAATCATCAAAATCTTGATAAAAACATTTATCTAACATCCCTTAGCCTTTATCGCTACAGAGAGAATGCAAAAAGGCGCATCGAATGATATCCTCGTAAACACCATTCATCTTTACCGTATTGAAAATTTCTAAAAAGTGCGCCGGATGCGCGTTTGGATCCTCAACGGCTCCGCCCCAAATCGATTCTATGACACCATCTAGATCAATGCTGATTTTAGTTCAAAGTTGTTCTCATTGATCGACAGACGGGCCACACCCCAATAAGTCGACTTACCTCCCAAGTAGGGAAGTAGTCCCTAACTACCCTTCTCGCCGGCCTTTCCACTATCCAATCCTCGTACGTCTTCCCCGTGGGCGCTCCTCATTGATTCTCGTTATTCACGACATTTTGATTGTTCCCTCCGCCATTGCTTTAGATCTTTTCCTTAGTTACTTCGCAGTTTTCTAGATTTTCAAATCAATGGGTATTGGGCCGGGTAGATCTCGGGAACGCGTGATCATGCACTATCCGCACTTAATAAAAACAATGTTAGAACCAAAAAAATTCAAAAATTCAAAAAAGTCGAAAAATATGAAAAAATTTACAAAAAAATGATTCAATTAAGATTGAACTACTTATTACTATATCTAAGTAGAATCTTTCAATCTCAAAGAACGGCTCCAAAACTTGTTCGCCAAAAATATTTGGATCTCTATACTTGCAAGTGTACGAGTGTAGTTTATAGGATAATGGCAAGCAAGGTCGTATTTCTCGTGGGATTGACTACGAAACACTTAGGCTATAATAACATCGCATTACAATTTTATTGAAGCGGCCGAATATCAAGAGTTTATAAAAATCAAAAAATAAAAGAAAACGATATGAATTTGCGAACCGCACAAGTATTTTCAACAACTACGAAAGCAACTTTAGGCACATAATCTCAACATATTTCATCAATATTAAATTCAATTAAAGTTTCAATAACCAATTCATGCAATTCTATAGGTTCAATTCCTAAGATAGTCTATTCTCTCTAGGGCGGCGCATAAACATTAGATTAATAACAATTGTAGGTCCGACTCGATCCAACTATTATTAACTCCCAAAAGATCTATGAATTGAATGATTCCCCACAAACAATTGTAGGTCTCTCAACTCGATACACCCATTTATGTTTGAATTTGATTTCGTCTTTATTAGAACTCCTCTTCCGAATTTCACACTAAAAAATATGACATGTTAATTATTGATCGGATAAAAAGCAATTAAAAATAAGCACTCGAATTCATAAAATAGAAAACATGAATCAATTAAGAAAATAATTAATCAAGATTAACATGAATCCACGCTTTGATTATGCCCTAAGATCCAAAATATTTGTCAAACATTGATAACAAGTTCATAAACAAATTCAAAATCAACATTATGGCATCATTTAAGCGTAAAACAAGAGATCTAGACAAAGAAAGAAAATCCCTTCGGATGGATTCTCCTCCTAAGTCTTGAAGCTCTTATGCTCCCCGTAGATGCAAAAGGTCTTGTAGTGTTCTTCACGACCTAGCCCTCCTCTCTAAGAAGACCTTGGATCTTGTGTTCTTGTGTAATTTGATGTATTGTATGTGGTATGGATGTTGTTATTATCGCGCCCTTGGGTCCCTTTTATAGATGCTTGGAGAGATCACTTGTAGAGTTGGAGTAGGAAAAGGATACAAAAATCCGAGACAAGGTCCACACGGCCCGGTCGTGTAGCTTCACACGGCCGTGTGGCTTTCACTTAGACCAACCTCACACGCACGTGTGGGTCCCACATGGTCCAGCCGTTTGACTTGTTTCCGTCCCTGTTTCTTCCCAACTTCACACGGACATGTCATTTTTCACACAGGTATGTCACACGGCCGTATGGTCCCACACGGTCCAGCCGTGTGATGCTTTTTTTGCACGATTTCTTCGTCTTTTCGATCTTCTCTTCGCACTTATCAATCCTATTATTTCTTCGATTAAGCTCCTTTTCCGTAAAACGTTACAAGAATACACATTAGCATGCACTTCTAAGGAAACCAAGTAAAAACACACTAAATGTACATGCAAATGTAATAATTATATATCATTTTAAGCCCCAAAATGGACGTATATTTTACACGCATCAAGAAGCCCTAAAATCACGGCCCTCAAAGATATCGCCATCAAATCGGCTCCATCTCGCCAACTGTTTATTAAACCTCGAAATGTAACTTTTAAGTGGCTTATCCTTACTCTGTTTAATGGTGACTGGGAATCGTTTGGGGCACCTCGAATCTTGGACGCTTTAAAATTTGTTGTGAAGGTCGGGCCAAATCGTTCGGGGAACCCACGTGGGCTCGGTCACTAAGGCCTGGGTTGCCATGTGGGTGGACTAAACTGTGCCACCCTCGGCCGAGGTGATGGACATAGCCGAGCCGAACCCAACTAGAGCTTTCTAAGGAGCTTGAACATCCCACCACTAAATCAACAAATTCCCTAGTGGCGACCAAAATGCCACCGTCAAAGCACAAATGGGACAAGTCAACAAGCACTTTCTACCACATGGCAACCATGCGGCCCATGCACAACAAGAAGAGGACAAGTGTCCCACTAGTATTCTAGATATAATGCTTATTAGGCCACTAATTATATTAATATAAATAGATCTCATTTATGAGGAAAATGACAAAGAAAAACCTCTATATAACTTAAAGAATTCAAATTCTGCACCCAAAAGCCGACCGAGCTCATCACCGACATTTTAATAAAAAGGCAATGTCCACCATATTTTTCATTTCCAGTCTTTTATTTATTATTTTGTGTTGTTGATTAAACAAAGGCATCAACAAATTGGCGCTAGAATGTTTAATCAACAATATACGTTGTTGGATGGGTTGTTTTAGAAAAGATAAATCTACTCTTTGGATGAGGTTTCATTATTGCAAGTTGATATATTTGAGAGTTTTACTGTAATAGATTATTCAACTAATGGATTTGCCACACACTTCTACAAATTATTTGTCAATAGTAGATAAATTTTAACTCTTGAGTTATTTTCATTTCACTACGTGCTACACAGGGTGTTTCGTCATGTTCCATGATGTACATGTTGATTTTACAATATTAATCATATAATTGGACATGATGACTAGAATAACTATCTCAACTCATCGCCGTCTCGTGATATATTCCATGCAAGTGAAAAACCTATGATGATGATGGCTTTGGAATTTCATCTCATTTCTCATTCGTATGGAGGTTGCTTCGGGGAAGGGCATCCGGCGTAAAATTTTGCCACTTTGCTTTTTTTGTAAATTTGTAGTGTTAACTAATTTTAGACAATTAATTAACACTATAAACTTCATTCCACCGACCCCGCAGTGGAATAAGGTGCAATTGATGATGACGACGTGTTACACATGGTGTTAATCATATCCGGTTTACCATCTAATTGAATCAAAAACCTTAAAATATGTGACATGCAAAAGTACTTTCACTTTAAGTTAAATATTTATATACTAAAATTAATAGTCGTCAATGCATTAAAAGGTACGCTTTTTTTGTAGGAGATAAACCTTATGCTTTAGTGGTAGAAGTTTATGATGTCGAGCGATTGACTCGGTCCAATCTCATATGAATGTGTCTCTTCCCCTATTATCCTTATTGTAATTTTTTTTTATGGAAACGATAATTTATATATTCAAAACTCGAGAACAAAATTACACCGTCAATCGGTAAAAGGGCCGCCTTGAACAAACATAGAGGTCAAAGGAAAGCTCCGCACGAAATGAAAATAATCACTAATCGAGGAGTAAAACATGACTCTAAGAAAAATAAACTAAAAATAACAAAACAAAATAAAAACTAAGCACTTCGACCGAAAAGAAAAAAAAAAGGCCTTTTTGTAGGTTCTTTTAATAGAAAACCCTTCATTAAAAGGGGAGCTTTTTGCGGATTTTGCCCTAAAATCTTTTTTGGTTGCCAGTGCTTTCTTGGACAAACCCCTTGATATTTCTCTTTAATTTTGTTTAATTGTTTTTAAGCTTGAGCCATTTCTTTGATAAAATTGTCCATGAGAAATTCGCATCACAACTAATTTCTTTAAATAATAAATAGTACTCCTCCTATTCACAATAAATGTCATTTTCGAAAAAACACATATTAAAGAATGTATTAAAATACCCAAAAAACCCTTAATTAATTATAAATATTGCTTTGAAAGAAAACGAAATTTAGGCATTTTTGTTAATAAATATATAAGGATAATTTCGGAAAAATATTTTCTCATTAGTCTTGAAAACATCAAAAGGACATTCTTTTTGAATAAATTTTTATGTGTCAAAAAGACACTGAGTAGAAGGGAGTATGTTTTGTCATTATTATTAATAAAAGTTTGTCATTGATCCACCTTTTAGCGTTTTCATTTTTCCTTTTATGAAATTTGGTAAACAACCATGGCCAAAATATTCATGATTTTGCTTTACGTATTATGTGGAAAGTGTTTGGGCAAAGATATTTTCGAAGGAACTTAGAAATGAAACCAACAGGTATTTTCAATTTGTAGTCTGACTGAATTCCCAAACATAAATTGAAAAGGTGGGTATTTTCAATTTGCAGGTTTGACTGAAAAGTAGGATGACAATTCCTTGCAAACTCGATATTAACCTAACTTGAATTATTTGGTATGGTTCAAGTTTTATGTGTCTGGATCGAAATAGAATCAAACTCAAATAACTTGTCAATTAAATAAGTTGGATTCAAATCAGCTGTTATGATCCATTTAATCCGTATAACTCGTTTATAATTTAAAAGAAACAAAATGCATAATTGTAAAAAAACATAAAACAAGACATGTTCTGAAACTTAAATGCTAATTATGTATTTTTTTTATTATTTTGTATATTTTTTGGTTTGTTACACTCAAAATATTATATTATATTATATATGTAGTATGTTGTTTCTTTTTGTATGTTGTGAATTGCGATATTTTTTATTGATTGAATTAATAATGTGTCATGGTGATTTACTTTTTTAAAAAAAATAAATTTATTCAGTTGAAATTATTTAATGTATTATTAGAGAGGTTAAACATGTCCGGTTTGGATTACACGTTCATAAATACGTCGAGTTCCAGTTTGAAAGTCTGACACAAATGAATAAAAAGGTCGGGTTCAGGTTAACTGATTCTAACTCGTGGATCCACGAATACAAACTCGTGAACTCAGACCCAACCTGAATTGCCACCCTTACTGAAAAGACTTGAAAACAAAAGAAAACAATTTTAAACCTTGTTTTTGGTGCTTAAATACTAAAACAGATTAAAAAAAAAATTAAATCACGAAAAAAAGAAAAAAATAAATAAATAAATGAACAAACAACAAAGCGTATACACCACATTGTCTTCCTGTACATAGCCCTTTTTGGGGCTTATGATAGATTCCGGTATCGTAGTTTGGATTTGGAGCCCATTTGCTTTTGTTTGGCTTATATGGCACTGGAGGTTTATTCGTCTTCCGTTTTTTGTAACACCCCTCCTACAAAAAAAATAAAAAAAAGGGGAGAAATGTAAAAAAGTATTTCGCCTTTGATTTGTTCGATACATCCGATTACGGTTAATGATCAAAGATATGATGACTTATGTCACATTTCACATCATCGATGATATCAACTCAACCAATGTTCTTTTGAGACTATTAATCTAGTTTGAGAACGGTGTTACCGATTTAGGAAAAGTAGTACATGTAACAGTAACATGAGTTACATATTGTAACATTAATGCAACATAGGTTACAAACCCATGTTAAAGCATTGTTACATTAAATATTGTAACCCATGTTCATAAATAGTGCAACATTTATGTTGTATGGAGTTACAAGATATGTGATGAGTTAATTTTTGATGGAAAAATTAACTATATAAGAAGACAAATCCATGGGTCATCTTGTCACTCTTGATCTTGCAAAATACACCATCTATTGTTGAGAGGAGACAAGTGAAATCCAGTGGAAAACATCCATAATTCGATCGTAGAAAAAGCAATTTTGGAGGTATGTTGATCTATTTTAAGCTTCCGCATACATGTTTCTTTTCGGATGTAGAAACATGATTGTATGATAATACTTACATTTGGTATCGAGCGAGTTTAATCTCTCGCCTTGCTTTTTCGAATATATGATTTTTTGTTAACTATTCATATGTTCAAAATTTTTGGTAATATAAAAATCGATTTCATCCGGTTCGAAATTAGATTTGTGGATGATATATATATATAAATATTTTTCAGTTTTATTTATGGATCATGATTTTGATGAATCAAAACTTATATATAAATCCATTTTTTGAGTATATATATATATATATATATATATATTTTCTTGAAGTTTTGGGTTATAAACAAAATGTTTAAGCTTCAAGCGGTCTATTTCCGAACATACAACAATCTCAGTTTTTGTTGGGATCGACGGTTTTTTCGTGAAGAAGAGAAATAAAAAAATAAAAAATTGCGTGAATTTCGAACATGGGTGGAAGGGTATGATACATCTTTGAATCCAATCTGGCCGATGTGTTTCTTCAAACATTCATATTCCGCTTATAAAATATAACCTAGATCTATTCATTTGGATAATAATAATAAAAAAAAAAAACTCACTGTCCGCATTCGAACCGGGTGGTCAAACATTGGTGGTGCATTAAAACCAATTTTATTTTATGGCGTTATTTGTGATTGTCATTCATTTTATGATACATATAACGCCCAATCGGTTTGGGCATAATATTAAATAATGTGAACTTCATCCGAATTAGTTTAATACACTATTAAATATTTTTTTGTGATATTCTCGGAATATTATTAATGTTCATATATGCTTAATGTTTTAATGCATATAAATTATTTAAGTGCATGATATTTTGTATAATCATGCAATTTATGCTTACGAGAATTTAATTACAAAATTTAGCATATCATTTTGACTTAGATATTCTTTGGAATTTGTAAAATCTAATTCTCATTAAGATAAATGTCTAAGTGGTTAATATAATTTTTATTGATTAAAGAGTAGCCACAAAGATCTTTTATAAATAAAATTATATATTAAGTTGATATTTCACATGTGGATTTAGACATAAATTGTGGTAATTATATGTAATATGATAAAATTTATCCCACAGAAATTTTATTATATTTATATAATTGATCAGGATAAAATACAAGTTAGATTTTCTAATTTACCCACAGGATTAGAAAATGGATATAATTTGATAGTTTTGTCATAAAGTTAAAATGAATCTAATTGAATTAAAACTTTAGCCAACATGCAAGTTTTATGTCTCTAGATTCATATTGCAACATGATTTGCAGATTGGTAAAACATATTATATGGTTTAAAATAGCTTCAAATTTGATAATGTGAGTATGTTTATGTTATATGCGTTATTCAACTGTCAACTTCTCTCGATATGAAATTTGATGTTCCCGAGCTCAATGGGGACAATTATAAGATTTGGAAGGAGAGAATTCTTCTCCATTTAGGGTGGATGGACATTGACTATGCTATCGGGAAAGATGAACCCCGCTATAATCGAAAATAGCATCCCGGATGAAGTTGATCTATATGAAAAATGGGAGCGATCTAATCGTCTCTGTGTTATGTTCATAAAGACCAAAATATCTAATGGGATTAGGGGCTCAGTCGAGCAATATGACAATGTTCGTGCCTTGTTGAAGGCAATTGATGATCAGTTTGTGTCTTCTGACAAAGCATTGGCTAGCACCCTAATAATGCAGTTCTCATCCATAAAGCTTACCGGGATTAGAGGTGTGCGTGAGCATATCATGCGAATGAGGGACATAGCGGCTCAGCTGAAAGCATTGGAAGTTGAGATGTCAGATTCTTTCCTGGTTCACTTTATTTTGTGCACTCTCCCTCCACAATATGGTCCTTTTAAGATCTCCTATAACACACATAAGGACAAATGGTCAATAAATGAACTTATGACCATGTGTGTTCAGGAGGAGGGACGACTGGCTATGGAGGAGGGTGAGAAAGTGAATATGGCAATAACATCAGGAAAGAAAAAGCAAAATCAGGCCAATGACAAGGGAAGGGACAAGATTCCTCCCCAAAAGGACATCAAGAAAGAAGGCAAGTGCTATTTCTGCAAAAAGAAAGGGCACATAAAGAAGAATTGCCCTAAATTCTTGAAGTGGCTTGAAAAGAAAGGTACTCAACTTTCATTTGTTTGTTATGAATCCAATATGATTGATGTTAATCATAACACATGGTGGATTGATTCTGGTTCAACAATCCATGTTACGAATTCCTTGCAGGGATTGCAAAACCTGCGGAAACCAGTGGGAAGTGAGCAAAGCATCTACTCGGGAAATAAGATGCCCTCACATGTGGAAGCAGTAGGAACGTGCAAACTAGTTTTACGCAGTGGTTTTATTTTGCTTTTGGAAAAGACTTTTTATATTCCTAGTTTTGCTAGGAATTTGATTTCTGTTTCAAGACTGGTATCATCTGGCTATTCCTTTAACTTTTCAGACTCTTATTTTAGTTTATCTTATAGATCTAATATTATTGGATGTGGTATTATGTCTGATGGTCTTTTTCGTCTTAATTTGCAAAATGATGATAATTGTACTGCTTTGCACGTTCATGATACTGTTGGTATTAAGCGATGTGTTATGAATGAAAAATCCTCAATGTTGTGGCACCGGAGATTGGGACACATCTCCATTGATAGAGTTAAACGATTGGTAAATGATGGGGTACTTAGTACTCTAGATTTTTCCGATTTTGTGACTTGTATAGACTGCATTAAAGGCAAGCAGACTAACAAGTCAAAGAAGGGTGCTAAGAGGAGTTCTGAAATATTGGAAATTATTCATACAGATATTTGTAGTCCAGATATAGATGCGTATCGTGATAAGTACTTTATTACCTTCATAGATGATTACTCACGTTATATGTATCTCTACTTACTCAATAATAAGAATGAAGCATTAGATGCTTTTAAGATCTTTAAAGCTGAGGTAGAGAAACAATGTGGAAAACAAATTAAGATCGTGAGATCAGATAGAGGTGGTGAGTACTATGGTAGATACACTGAGAGTGGACAAGCATCCGGTCCATTTGCAAGATTTCTTCAAGAGAATGGGATTGTTGCCCAATATACCATGCCTGGTTCTCCGGACCAAAATGGTGTAGCTGAAAGAAGAAATCGAACATTAATGGACATGGTACGAAGTATGCTTGCTAGCTCCAAACTTCCGAAGTCCTTATGGACTGAAGCTCTTAAAACAACAGTGTACATATTAAACCGAGTTCCAACAAAGGCAGTCTCAAAGACACCATTTGAATTATTCAAGGGTTGGAAACCGAGTTTGCAACATGTACGCGTTTGGGGATGTCCGTCTGAAGTAAGAGTTTATAATCCTCAAGAAAGGAAGTTGGACCCGAGGACCATAAGTGGGTATTTTGTTGGATATGCCGATAGGTCTAAGGGATCTGATTCTATTGTCCATCTCATAGCACTAGATTTGTGGAATCAAGAAATGCAAAATTTCTTGAGAATGACTTGATCGGTGGGAGTGGTCAATTTCTCGGATACTAGTTCCGAGAAAGATCATTCGTATACTCGTTATCCTACTTCAAGAAATGGAGTGATCGTTGTTGTTAATAATGCGCCTCAAGATCAAGCGCATGTTGAGCAACCGGTCCGGATATTCCACAAGATGTTGAACCAAATCTTGTAGATCCGAAGTTCAACATATACCGAACGTTGGACAACTAGTTGACAATGTAATCCTCGATATTCAGGAGAATGTTGATGAAGGTTTTAGGAGATCTACCGAGAATAAGGAGGTCAAGCAATTCCAAGTGACTATGTTGTGTATCTACAAGAGTGTGACTACAATATTGGAGCCGAAAATGATCCCTGAAACATTTTCACAAAGGCCATGGGTTCTAAGGAATCAAACTTATGGTATAATGCCATGAAAGATGAGATGGATTCTATGGCATCTAACAAAGTCCGGGATCTCGTCAAATTGCCGATGGTGTGAAACCATCGGATGTAAGTGGGTCTTCAAAACTAAGAAAGACTCAAAGGGCAACATCGAGAGATATAAAGCAAGACTTGTTGCCAAGGGATTCACTCAAAGAGAAGGAATTGACTATCTGAGAGACTTTCTCTCCTCGTATCTAAGAAGGATTCCTTCGAATAATTATGGCATTAGTAGCCCATTTTGATTATGAATTGCATCAAATGGATGTGAAAACAGCGTTCCTCAATGGTGATCTAGAGGAGGTTGTTTATATGAAACAACCTGAAGGTTTCTCCTCTAGTAAAGGTGAGCAATTAGTTTGCAAGCTTAATAAATCCATATATGGACTGAAACAAGCCTCACGTCAGTGGTATTTTAAGTTCCATGAAGTTATCACTTCATTTGGCTTTGAAGAGAACATCATGGATGAATGTATATATCATAAGGTTAGTGGGAGCAAGATTTGTTTTCTAGTGCTATATGTGGATGACATTTTACTTGCGACTAATGATAAAGGTTTGCTATATGAGGTGAAACAATTTCTCTCAAAGAACTTTGATATGAAAGATATGGGCGAGGCATCTTATGTCATTGGCATCAAGATCCATAGAGATAGATCTCGAGGCATTTTGGGTTTGTCTCAAGAGACCTACATCAATAAAGTTCTAGAGAGATTCCATATGAAGGATTGTTCACCAAGTGTAGCACCTATTGTGAAGGGTGATAAATTCAATCTGGATCAATGTCCGAAAAATGAGCTTGAACGGGAACAAATGAAAACAATTCCATATGCTTCAGCTGTTGGAAGCCTTATGTATGCCCAGTGTGTCCGGGAATAGGACATTGCATTCGCTGTTGGAATATTAGGAAGATATCAGAGTAACCCAGGTCTTGACCACTGGAGAGCTGCAAAGAAGGTGTTGAGATACCTTCAAGGGACAAAAGATTACATGCTCATATATAGACGGACCGATAATTTGGAAGTGATTGGCTACTCTGATGCGGACTTTGCTGGCTGTGTTGATTCACGAAGGTCAACATCTGGATATATTTTCATGCTTGCCAGTGGAGCTATATCTTGGAGAAGTGCAAAGCAGACTTTGACTGCTACTTCTACCATGGAGGCAGAGTTTGTATCATGTTTTGAAGCTACTAGTCATGGTGTATGGTTGAAGAGTTTCATAACTGGGCTTAGAGTTGTAGATTCTATTTCTAGGCCATTAAGATTGTACTGTGATAATTCAGCTGCGGTATTTATGGCTAAGAACAATAAAAGTGGAAGTCGAAGTAAACACATCGACATCAAGTACTTAGCCGTTAGAGAACGTGTTAAAGAGAAGAAAGTGGTCATTGAGCACGTTAGCACTGAATTGATGGTTGCCGATCCTTTAACTAAAGGCATGCCACCAAAGAGTTTTAAGGATCATGTAGTACGAATGGGACTTAGTTCCGTAATGTAATTTATTGGAACTCTTATTCAGCTGATATTTTTCATTTGATTTTGTGTGCACATTTGTGTTGAAAAAATATCATTAATGTTTGGACCTAGAATAAACATAGGGTTTATTCATTAAGCTTTGTAACCATATAAAGAAATTGAGAAATGTAATACACTGTAATACATAGTTGATATTACTCGCATATAGAGGACATATCTCTATGATTCATGTATTTTGTTTCTCAATTATGTTTGCACCAAGTGGGAGAATGTAACAGTAACATGAGTTACATATTGTAACATTAATGCAACATAGGTTACAAACCCATGTTAAAGCATTGTTACATTAAATATTGTAACCCATGTTCATAAATGGTGCAACATTTATGTTGTATGGAGTTACAAGATATGTGATGAGTTAATTTTTGATGGAAAAATTAACTATATAAGAAGACAAATCCATGGGTCCTCTTGTCACTCTTGATCTTGCAAAATACACCATCTATTGTTGAGAGGAGACAAGTGAAATCCGATGGAAAACATCCACAATTCGATCGTAGAAAAGCAATGGCCGGAGGTATGTTGATCTATTTTAAGCTTCCGATACATGTTTCTTTTCGGATGTAGAAACATGATTGTATGATAATACTTACAAGACATTCATAAACAAAATTTCTAACCTATATAACTTTTACATTTTACTTATTGACCATGATCTGATTTATGTTTATTATGTTCAAAAATATTTGTTTTCACCAAATTAAAAAGTGAATTATTGGAACAATTCAAAATGTAAATTTAAATGATTGATAATTAGTATTGCAAGATGAAAGTGTTGTGTCATATTAATTAATAAATATTAGAAAGGAAAAATGACACAAATACCCACAAAGACGGTACCGCAAAATACCGAGATTTAACCAAAATTACTTAATAATATGTTGATCGCATTCTAATACCAACAAATACGCTCAATGCCAACACATTCTCATACAATACGCCGCATATAAAAATAACCACCAAAAAAGATTTGCAGATCCACGACGCACCCGAGCCGAGGAAACAAGTGCGCAAATACTTTGCGACGAGAAAAACAAACAAAGACGATGCACGAGCAAAGGAAGAAGAATCGAACTACAAATTAGTAAAAAAGGAAGAAAGCGAGAACAAAAAATAAGGTACCAAACACCAATCTCTAAATTGAGATTGTACCACGAATTTGCGAATAAAAATCTGATCAAAATGAGTGATTTAATATTATAAAATGCTTATTTTGTTCAAAACTTAATACAACATTCTAAAAAGTTTGATTGTCATAAAAATCTACATATCAAAATGGTGGATCTCAAAAACTTGCATGCAATCATTTAGATAATTGTTTCAAAGTTGTTTCATTGTTGTTTCAAAAGTGTTTCTATTCTACATGGGAAACACGTTGATTCCCTATGCAGGGATTTTTTTCATTTTTGTTCCAATGATGTTTCATTCATGTTTCAAATAGGATAAAATTCTACAAATACCATGGATAAAGTTCCAGTAGTATACCACAAGGGAGAATGGGCAGAGAACACATATTATATCAACTTCGAGATAACAAAGATCCCGGATTCCAATGGATTGCACTTTCAACACCCCGCATGAAATTTTAGAACAACAATTACAGTCAACAGAGATGAGGAAAGAATGCAGATTAAGTGTAAGTCCAGCGGCTACGATAATCTAGAGGGGGTGAATAAATTATCTCCATCTTTTCAATTACGCCCTCTTTTTCGAACCGAATACTCAAAGATAATAACAAAGGTGCGGAATGTAAATAGCACACGTCGATTTATAGTAGTTCAACCCACCTAGGGCCTAATCTACTACCACCCCAAAGATCTCCAGGGATGGGTTTCGGAAAGAAAAAGATTTTATTAATAATTACCAAAATTATTACAACAAAATCTTACACCAACACCTTGAAGAGCACCACACTCTTCTTCAACACCACCTATGAGATTACCACAAACTCCAACGGCACCTTGTGAAGATTACCACAATCTTCACCCTTGAAGAGCACCACACTCTTCAACACCTCAACAAGAAGATTACCACAATCTTCTTACACCTAACACCTAGTTCACCCAAGTGTGTTCTTACCACAAGAACACTCACAAGGATATCTTGTGTTTGAATGACGACCACAAATTCAAGATTACAACTCGATAATGAATAATACAATTGAGTGCAAGTGTAATCAAGAATAGCCTAGACCTCAAGATTGTGAAAGTGAATAGCTAGGCAATTTACAACAAGAAATAAGACAATGTAAGAACAAGTGTATTCTTGAGTGTATCTTGTTGTGTTGTAGTTTTCTCTCATGTTATGTTGCTTCAATTCTTTCTCTATTTATAGAAGATGTCTTGTACATGATAGGCTCCTCTTGGGGACATGAATTTCGTAAAAAATACCAAGATAATTGAAGAAAAGAGCTGTTAGAAATCAACCTCTCAAATTTAGGGAAAAGTTGTTTTCGCACAACGGTTAGAATTTTGATGTCAAACCATAGGGCGACGGTCGCGCACAAATAGACGTTTGAAAATAAGAACACACATTTTTACAGGCGACCGATCGACGGGGTCCGACCGGTCACCCTAGAGTCAGCAGGTTGCCCTCTTCAAAAAATCGAAACAGAGAAATTTGCAAATTTGAACCAACCTTCAGTGCACGGGTCGGCCTATAGGTCGACCGGTCGACGCCACTCGGTTGAGTAAGCTATAGGGTGACCGGTCACCTCACCATTTTCTCGCAAACATGAAGTTTTCTATTTTGCACAACTTTCAAGTACGGGTTGCCCTATACTGGCGACGGTTGACCTCAAAACAAAAGTGTTGTCCAATTTTATATCAAAAATAAACTTCAAAAAATACTCCGAAAAATAGTGAAAATATTTTAGACCAATTGGGAGTATTAGGACAACATTTAGAAACATTGTTTTGGTGTAACAATATATTAACAAAAAATCATTAAAAGTGTTGTCCAATTTTGTAAAACAAAAAATCATTAAAAAAACTTGAAGAAATACTCCGGAAAATATTAAAACAATTTTAAATCATTTAGGAGTATTTGGACAACCTTTAAAACCATTGTTTTGATATAAAAACAAAATCATCAAAATCATTAAAAGTGTTGTCCAATTTTGTCGAAAATAAAACTTGAAGAAATACTCCAGGAAAATATTAAAACCATTTTAAATCATTTAGGAGTATTTGGACAACCTTTAAAACCATTGTTTTGGTATAAAAACAAAATCATCAAAATCATGATAAAACCATTTATCAAACAATCTCCTCCTTTTTGATGATTACAAACCAAAATAATTTTAACGAGGTCGATTTTGAAAACAAAACAATTTTACCGGTTAAAGAGAACTATCCGTTGGGAGCGACAACATTCCATGCAATATAAACACAAGGATGGGAGTAGAGATATTCAAACATATATAGTAAAAGCTCCCCTATCAATATTGACAACAAGAGTAATGTAAAAGCAATCAACCACAAGCTAAAAGCTTAGCTTTTACATATTGATCTTAAGTACAAGAGCTTATAAACTCCCCTGTCAACAAAACATCATTAGACAAGTATATGAGTCCATCATACAACAATTGGACTAAGTATAATGCACAACTTATGACTTTAGGAAGTCATAGCTTATAGCTTCTTTTGTTTAGCTTAACTTAGCTTTTATGAGCTAATGAGCTTATAACCTGTTTCTCCCCTTTGGAATCATCAAAAAAAAATGTTAGCACGATAAAAACATCATATAATCATATCAAATTGCGTAACTAAACCGATGTATCGAGCTATTTGAACATTGAAGCTTATAGACCAAATAGGAGGAAAGAGTCGATCATACGACTTGTAGAAGCTTATGAAAAATCATTTCATTTGCAAAAAACATGATCTCTATAAATATATGAGACTTTTGAAATCGAGAGAATCATGTAGGTGATGAATTTTTCATTGAGACATTTTATCGAACACTTTGTGGGCGTAAAAATTAAAAGAAGTTGTATAGAGCCCTTGTAAATGAATCAAGCCAAAAATTTTCATCACCAATTCACATCAAACATCATACAATACAACATAACAACTAAGCTCATCATGATCCTAAGATAATTTCATCAAGAAATATACAAGAAAGCCACAAGCTCAAGGTTCAACCCAATTGAGCAAAGAAGGGAAAATTCTTACCATTTGATCGGTAAAGATGAGCGATGATGATGATAAACATGTTATATAAGGTCCAAGATATGAATTGAATGCATGAAAACAATTTTTGAGTGAAATTTTGTGAATTTGGCAAAGGGGACGAAAAATGGCAAAAATGGGTTAAAATGACAAAGGCATGAGACGAGAACGGTTTTAATCCAAAATTTTGCTTAGGGCGACCGATCGACGTTGAGGGCGACCGGTTGCCCTCAACCTCATCAGCCCCTTGTCTTGCCAGTTTTAATAAAATCCGAATTTTCAACCAAAAATCCGATTTTTCGCCCCTAAGTTTTAGAAACGTGCAAAATGCAAACGTAGACTTTATTCAATATACATTATGTCATAATCACGCTCGAAATGGATTAAAATACTCGGCGGTGTATGATTAAAAAGTCCACGAGTTATCCTCGAGACAGAATTAAACACATCTCAAGTTTTTGTTAAAACATGCAATCCCAAAAAATATCGAGTCTCAATATGTTTAGTTCGATTATGACGAACCATATTTTGAAAAATAAAATCTACACCGGACTTGCTATCTCGAGAAATAATAACGTTTTAAAACTTTGGATGAACAAGTCATAAGAAGAAGTGCCTTACAAGTATTTGAAAATTTTTTTTTAACAAAGACTTCAAAGAGATTCGTTGGGATTGTTTTAAGTCGAGCATATAGACATAAGGCATAGAATGTCGAGTCTAAGGAGTAATAAACGAATGAACATACCTCGAATTCGTTTGTCAATCAATATGCCTACCTCAACCTTTGTCAATTTTCACATTTGTGGCCATATAGGTTGAAATGGTTCTTTCTTCTTCAATGCCTCACTTCTTCTTTTGAGTGTGGAATATAATCACCTTCTTGGCATTGTTGAACTTGAATTCCAATGATCAAATTTGAGCTTCCTCATCATGATCATCTTAGGTTCACCTTGCACCGACTTGAAAAAATATCTTGCACAAATATTTATTAGTAGCACCACAAATATTATCAACATAAAATTGCACAAGTAAATAACCCGCCCTTTTTCAAAACAAGAAGTGTAGTATCAACTTTACCTTTTGTAAAATAATTTTGCAAAAATAGCTAAGTCCATCAAACCATATTCGGGGTACTTGTATCAACCGTACAAGGTCATTTATAAAAATCATTTGGCCAAAAAATTTTAAACTTCGATAGACTTCTATTTGAATAAAACCATTTAGAAAATTGGATTTAACATCCATTTGGTAAAGCTTGAAATTTTCTCAAAACAAGAATGGGCAAGTAAAGTGCAAATAACTTCTAAATGTGCTATGAGTGCAAATATTACATCAAAATCATTACCTTCTTCTTGACAATATCATTGAGATACTAACCTTGTCTTGTTCATCAAACTTGTTGCGAAATGTCACAAATTTCGCAAAATCTTAACAAGATATTTTGCACACGAGCATAGTAATATCGAATAATATATACACTATTTTAAGCACCACATACTATGCATCATCAAGAGTCTAATAAATCTTTCAAGTTCAAATAAGCTTAAGAAAGCTACATGAGGTCTCTTTTGAAATTTGAAAATCCGATAGCATAAAGTTGAGACCTCATTTAAAAGAAGTATTTGAACAAAGCAAATATGTGCAATCAAATATCGAATAGTGCCTTTTAAAAAATCAAAACAAAATCCTCTTAATGGCACTTGTATGAAATACTATGAAAAACAAGCACATAGGCAAATGGCAATACATAAATCGAGTCTATAAGAGTAGGAATAACACAAGTAAACGTACCTCGATAATTAATGTCTTTCTTGACAAATAATGACGTAAATGGCCATTTGTGAAAATATGTAAATCCTACACAATTCTTAAAACAAATCTAGCACAAATCATAATGATAAAAGTGTAGGCTAAGAGATATCACAAGTAAGCTCATGCCATAAAAATCCATAAGAGATGATAACACACTTTAGTCTACAAAAATGCACAAGAGTTTTTTTTTTTTTAAAAAAAAACATTATATAAGGTCTTCTTTTTCAAAAATATTTTAAAAGCACAAATATATATTGAAGACCTTAATTAAAAAATAAATACTTGAAAACTCATTTTGCAATTAAGACACAAATAAAAGCATGCATAATAACAAAATAAAATGCATATTTAACTAGGGAGATACGGTTACCAATTACGCCATTTCCATGGGTTGTGCCGTTCCCATTGTTGATGATATCTTCTTTGAAAATCATCTTGTTGATGATGTCTTTGTCATTTCAAGGATTTTGTTCTTCCCATTTTTGATTATATTCTCTTCTTGAAAATTGGCTTTGTTGAAAATAGTTTCTCCTTCTTTGATCAAATGAATCGGTCATTTGATGCCTTCTTGGCGATATGAATTTTCTTCGATCATTATTTTCGGGTACCTAATATAACATTGTTTTGTGGTACCCTCAACTGCTTGGGTCCTTTGGGATTAGTCTTGAGACTTTTAGGTCTCCAACAATAATTAGAGCTATTTTTAGCCCGACAAGTATTTACCGTATGACCCTTTTTACCGCAATAAAAGCAAGTAATAATTCTAGAAGCATAATGACCAACATGCTTAGAGACTTGATTCTTTTTCATATGATTGACAACATTAAACTTATGATCAAGTTCTAGTTTGAATTATCGCAACCATTAACATTCACAACATTGGGCAATTTATTGGTACTCAAGTTGGATTTTGATAAATCATTTTTCATGCAATTAATATCCTCAACAAGAGTACTATTTTGTTTTTCAAGGTTTCTAACCTTGTCAAGTGTGGTGGAGTGAGCACAAGATAGTGATTCATAGGAAGTAAATAAACTATCCTTATCATTTTTCAAAACATTGAATTCCTTTTTCAAATTTTTGTATTTAACAAGCAAGCTTTGGAATTCATTTTGAAGATCATCAAAATCATTTTGCAAATCACTATAATCATTTTATATAACAATATCATAGGAAGTAAAGGGTTTAAGACATACCTCGTTTTCTTCTTGAAGCCCATAAGACAATGTTCAACTTCTTTATAGTTGGAAGTTGTAAGAGGCTTGTTGCTTAGATTTGACATTGTATCCCTTTGAGAAGTAGATGCTTTTGTTTGACTCCTTTCATTTGCATATACTTCATGAATGGCTTCTAATTTTTGCCATACTTCATGAGCCGATCAATTCCTACAATATGTTCATATTCCAAATTAGTAAGTGAACAATACAAAATATGGAGAGCTTTACCATTTAAGGAGATGGTTTTCTTTTCTTCATCATTGAGCTCCTTGAGAGCTTTGGAGGTGTATGGTGTGTCTTTCATTGGAATGGATTCTCCATTGATGATGATGTTCCAAATATCGAACCCGCAACCTTGTAGATAACATTCCATTCTTTCTTTCCAAAAATAAAATTTTGGAATCAAATAGTGGTGGCTTGGTGGTGGAGGTGCGGTAAGATGAGCTTCGTTCGTAGCCGACGATCGTTCCTCTTCACTCGCGATGTGAAACGAGCTTGCCAAAGAGTTTGGCTCTGGTACCACTTGTAAGTCAAAGCGGCTACGATAATCAGAGGGGGTGAATAGATTATCTTCATCTTTTCAATTACGCCCACTTTTTGAACCGAATGCTCAAAGATAATAACAAAGGTGCAGAATGTAAATAGCACACGTCGATTTATAGTAGTTCAACCCACCTAGGGCCTAATCTACTACCACCCCAAGATCTCAGGGATGGGTTTCGGAAAAGAAAAAGATTTTATTAATAATTACCAAAATTATTACAACAAAATCTTACACCAACACCTTGAAGAGCACCACACTCTTCTTCAACACCACCTATGAGATTACCACAATCTCTCTTGAAGATTACCACAATCTCCAAACGGCACCTTGTGAAGATTACCACAATCTTCTTACACCTAACACCTAGTTCACCCAAGTGTGTTCTTACCACAAGAACACTCACAGGGGATATCTTGTGTTTGAATGACGACCACAAATTCAAGATTACAACTCGATAATGAATAATACAATTGAGTGCAAGTGTAATCAAGAATATCCTAGACCTCAAGATTGTGAAAGTGAATAGCTAGGCAATTTACAACAAGAAATAAGACAATGTAAGAACAAGTGTATTCTTGAGTGTATCTTGTTGTGTTGTAGTTTTCTCTCATGTTATGTTGCTTAATTTCTTCCTCTATTTATAGAAGATATCTTTTACATGATAGGCTCCTCTTGGGGACATGAATTCTGTAAAAAATACCAAGACAATTGAAGAAAAGAGCTGTTAGAAATCAACCCCTCAAATTTAGGGAAAAGTCATACATTTGCACTTGATTAGAATTTTTTGTCAAACCATAGGCGACCGGTCGCGCACAAATAGACGCGTTTGAAAATAAGAACACATTTTTACACACAGGCGCCGGTCGACGGGGGTCCGACCGGTCACCCTAGGTCCAACCGGTTGCCCTCTTCAAAAATCGAAACAGAGAAGTTTGCAAATTTGAACCAACCTTCAGTACCGGGTCGCCCTATAGGTCGATCGGTCGACGTCTGGTCACCCTCACCATTTTTCGCAAACATGAAGTTTTCTATTTTGCACAACTTTCGGTACGGGTTGCCTATACGGCGACGGTTGACCTCAAAACAAAAGTGTTGTCCAATTTTATATCGAAAATAAACTTCAAGAAATACTCCAAAAAATAGTGAAAACATTTTAGACCAATCGGGCGTATTAGGACAACATTTAGAAACATTGTTTTGGTGTAACAAAACATTAACAAAAAATCATTAAAAGTGTTGTCCAATTTTGTCGAAAATAAAACTTGAAGAAATACTAGGAAAATATTAAAACCATTTTAAATCATTTAGGAGTATTTGGACAACCTTTAAAACCATTGTTTTGGTATAAAAACAAAATCATCAAAATCATGATAAAACCATTTATCAAACATTAAGTACAAACCGAGAGAATCTCTCGCCACCATTAAAGATTGAAAATGACTTCAACCTAAAGTTCTATTTGGAAGTAAAAGGCAAAGAAGAATATTGGATGAAGTTTCCTCGTGCATAGGCCTAGTAGTAAATTCGAGAAAACCAATTACTCTTGAAATCAAAAGAGACATGCTTGCAAGAAACAACACATCAAAATGCAATGAAGGGAACCAAACAACATACTAGTAGAGAGCTCAACAATGGAAAATATGGGCCAAAATCTCATTGACTACATCGACTATGCAAACCTAATCAGCAAAGCGTGGTCCAAGAAAAATGGAAATCCAAGAATCTACTAATTGTGAAGAACAAATCCAAATAGAAAATATTTACAACAAGAAGGACTTAATTGATAAAAACACATCATTTGTTTTGCATTGAAAAATCACTTCCATTATAAGGTCAAACAATCGCAATGTGCAGCAATACCACGTAAAGTGCCTGGATGAAAATTGCAATTGGCATTTGAAAGCATCATCAAGAACAGGGGACAACGAGGTTCATAGTAAGAAAACACAACAACAACCATACTTGTCCGCTCGATATGAGAATGAATGACAAGAGACAAGCTACGAAAAAAATGGTTAGAGACATTATCAAATCAAAGTACCTAAACAATATCAAAACAGTGTACACACCAACGGATATAATAAGAGACATGAAGGATGAGCATGTAATAAGTCTTGACTACAGAAAGGCTTGGAGATCAAAAGAGAAAGCACTCAAAATAATAAGGGGAGGCCGGATGAATCTTATCGAAACTACCATCTTATCTTTACATGTTGGAGAAAACAAATCACGAATCGATTCGAAATATTAAGAAAAGAACATAACACATTCCTATTCTTGTTCATGGATATAAATGCATCAATAAATGGATGGAAACATGTAGGCCGTGGTTGTTGTTGATGGTACATTTCAAAGCAAGTTACGGGGAGTTTGTTGTCTGCATGCACGAGAGGAATGGCAGCATTTTCCCATTGGCTTTTGTAATAGTGGATTCGAAAATGATGAATATTGGGTATAGTTTTTCACAAAGTTCGAGGCAAACTTTTGGTCTCGGGAAAGCATGTGCATAGTCTCGCATGACATATCAAGATAAACAACAATAAATGAGGTACAAATTATAAAATATTTCCGAGATTATGTTTCATAGATGTTTCAAATATGTTTCTTTAATACTTGAGATACAAGTTTCAAAAATATTTTCGGTCATAAACTTTCGAAAAAAATATTATTTTAATGATTAGGTGTATCTGAAGTATCCCATGGATGTGCATGTATCATCTCCTAAACAATTTGAAGGCAAACTTCAAAAAGAAAAACAACGAAATAAGGAGTCATTCATAGCGGCTGGAAGAAAAAGCCTACACGAAGGATGAATTTGAAAAACAAATGTCTACACTAAACAAAGTGAATAGCAAAATCATACCTTACTTGTTCGCCATCGGATACGAGAAATGGACACGACTACACTATCGCAACAAAAGATACTTTCTAATGACATCCAATCCAACTTGCGAGTCGTTGAATGCAAAGAATCGTAGCGAGGGAAACACCTACCCGTAACAACATTGCTCGAGCACGTGAGATCCTTAGTTGAAGATTGGACATGTAGGCATCGAAATGAAGCAAGATCGGTATTTACAAGAATGACTAAAATAGTTGAAGAGTATATGGGGAAAAACTACACCATTTCTCTAAATTTAAGAGTAATTTACTACAAATGAACAGGCCTCTTGTTTCAAAATTGTTTCTCACGTGTTTCATTTCTATTTCCAAGTGAAAAAATCAAATGATTTTCTCTTTAAATTCAGAATCGAAAAAATATTTGTTATGGACCTTGAGAAAAAGACTTGCACATGCAACATGTTCCAAATGGATGAAATTCCTTGTCCACATGCTATAGCGATACTAAAAAGAATTGAATGAAGATCCATACTAGTCTTGATCGGCATACTACATGAAGGAAACAATGGAAGCCACTTATTCGAAAACAAAGTGTATCCCATCCCACATGAAGAGAAGGCCGGATCGACACGAAATTGAAACAATGTGGACCCTTCCGGTAGGCAAGGCCAAGTCTGGAAGGCCAAAGAAAAGAAGACACAATGCGACTTGGAAAAAAATTTCAAAAATAAATGCGGAAGTTGTGGGCGGCATGGATCTGATAAACGGACATGCGAGGAATCAACCAATAATAAGATGCATTTAATAACACCATATTCCATTTGCTTACATACATGTCAAGCTAGACAGATTAATACAATGGAACACAACACAATTGTTTCAATAAAAACTCATTCATGTTGCTTTATAGTTTCTTATATGTTTCTTATTTGTTTCCGATATTTTTGCATTGTTGCAAATCTGTAAAAACACAAAAACCAAACATACAAAAACTAGAAAACTAAAACCTTTCAAACACCCATGAATGCCAAAAATCATACATATTTCTCCACAAAACCTCATAGTGATTGATTCTCATCACATACATACTTCAAAATACTAAAGAAACTAACTAAAAATATAGGCGGGTAACAAATAACTATACTAACAAAGCATTAAAATATAAATAAAAGCATATTATTCCATGTGACCATAACACAAATCTCATTCAGAATTCTTATTTAACAACAATGTCCTTGCTTCAATAAGAAGTGGGGGATGATTTCAATATCATCTGTCATCTTCGTCTCAGTTCTCTGCTTCTCGCCTTGCGTGATTGTATAGCAAGTGAGTATACCTCATCCGTTCTCTTCCAATGTCAAAGTCTTTCTCCGACAATTACTTCCAAGAGATGAAATACTCGCATAGCAAGCTACAAATACTCCGCAATTGCTAAAAAGGGGGACATGTTAAAAACATAATATTAAAACAAATAAAAAATAAAACACAAATAAAATAGGATACAAACAAGAATATTACTTTTTCATTTGGATGGGAATATCCCTAACAACCACAATCTTCATTGGGGAGTTAATGTTAGCAGAGTATGGGCAGAATCAATAGCAATGTCTTGGCGCTCTTCATAGAATGCTACCATTGAAAAAAAACGGGCAACAACACGCCATGAAGCCGATAACTTTCCTAGCTATTTTAACAGTCCGGAGTCTACAAAGTGAATTGTACGGATAACTAGTTCTCTCTTGAATGCTCAACCTCCCCAGGATCCGGTGTTCCATGTCGACGCGGTGAATGAGAAACAAGATATGATCAACCTCGGACCATGACTTTCCACAAATTTATATCAAAACCCATAATATAGTCAACCACGGAAGAATTCAAGTTAATCATGGAAGTGTCGAAATTTTTTTTCTTCCTCTTGTTGACAAGGGTGAACCTACCAGTAGATACTGCATGCATCTATCAAAGATCGGGTCGTGGTAGTAAATCTCACAAAGACAATGCCCGTACATATACTTCTTGCGTATGTAATAGAACAACACGTCCATATACTTAAAGGGAGCAAAACAAAGAGTAAGAACACATAAACAAAAATACGAAAACATCAACATAAAAAATAGTAACTTACCAAAAAAAGACAAGTACTCGTCAACATAGTACATGCTATGAAGCCATGATTTTTGCTTCACCTCGCATACGCCCAGCTTTAATGAGGGATCAATCTTGTCATCCTCTTCCGAATAACGTTTTGGCCTAAAACATAAACAAGTTAAAAATTACAATAATATTTCATAATCATTGCAAAATAGAATAAAAAATCTTACCTTGCGAAACAAAAACCTTCCAAAAGCCACTTACTCGGACCATCATTAAAATCATTCAAACCATCATAACCTTCACCAAGGCTATCATCCAATGGGCACCTTCCTTTAACCAACACTCTTTTGGAGGCTTGTTTCCAGCATCCAAAGTCGCATCTTTCCTAAGGAGTCAATTCCAAATCAATGTCCCTCATCAAATCCCCAACTACTATCCCACTCACATCGGAGATGATTCAAAGTGAGTGGTGAAAGGAGTTCTCACAGAATGAGGGTTTTGAAACCCTCTTAGCAATAGGGGATTGAAGGGACAGTGTGATGCATCCGACCCCTTGACACCAACTGCAATAAAACAAGATACAAAATTGTAATAAACAAACTATAAATGACAAATTCAATGTCAAAAACAACCTAGAGGCAAATATTAGGAACCAACAATTCCAAAGAACAACTCGAGTTCTTTGCATTCACAATAAAATCAAATTGAGATTGGGTGAGATCATCAAATGCTTTAGACCCAATGAATCAATGTTCAACATGAACATTAAGGCCCTGCGATTCAACACCAACCTCACCTAAAACCTTACTTGAATCAAACGGAATATTCTCAATATTTTTCGCAAAATCCATCAAACCACCGACAACAAGTCCTTGTCATTACTAACCCCTTTATCCGTCGACAAATCAACTTCACCACCAACGCCAATTCCCTCACCCTCATTTACAATCCCTTCAACAACAGGACTCAAACCCGACAACACCACCAATATTGCCACCGTAAAAAGCCTCCGATTTTTTAAAATATCAAACAGACGAGGGGAACTCTTGGTTAGCTCAGTCTTTTCCAAACAAGAAGGTCAACAACCTCCTTAGAAAATGGCACAACATGAATTTTAACATGTTGGTCATGCACTCCCATTCACTCCTTCTCATACTCGAAGCGGGCGATTTGACGACATTTTATTATCTTTCACCCCAACAACCTTGTCACTTCATCCAACCCATCACCAGCCTAAAAGGCAAAAGTGAAAAGCATTATAAATCAAAACAAACAAGCAACAACGACAAAAAAAAAAAAAATAATGAAACACGGGGAGGACAAAAATAATAAGGTTACGAAGTTTTCCCTTAATGGCGGACAACTCGAGAGAACAATTTTAAATCGCTTTCTTCCATGATTTTATTAACGGAGTTCTTGAAAACCTTCAAATCCTTGGCCAATTTATCCCGCTCCGAACAACGTCCTCCAACGTGTAGTTCGATCCCAACTCAACATCCGACTCCTTCCTCTTCCGATTACCAATCACAAAATCCCCATCAATCGAATCAAACGAATACTTGGACTCATCAAAAAATGTTCCAATATTCAATGCAGCCTCTCTTCATCTCGATGGCCAAATATTCATCAACTTCAATTAAAACAAAACAAAAAAAAAAAAAAAAGGTTAGAAACAACACATAAAAGTATATGAAACAGGTTATGAAACAAAAGAGAAACCAAAAAAATAAAAAAACTAATGTATTACATTCTCTAGCAGTTGAAAATCGTCATATCGAGATCATCCGACCTTAAATTCTTATCTCTATCGGACAATGGACAACCCAATTTACGAATCACGAGGGATACTCCACCCGATATCTTTGTTGGAAATTTTATTTTTCACCTCTCAACAACATTCGTATAACCATATCCGGAAAGCCGGAGGAAAGCTTTTAATTCTATAAAATTTGGTGCGTTTAGCAAAGGCTTCAAATCCTCGCCCCGAGGTCGCCTCGATGGGCACTTTTCCTCGTTCTCGATTGTAAGTTCAAAAAGTCCCTTCCCAGGGATATGTATTAAAATATTCACTATCAACTAAATCCAAAAATTCCATATTAATAGAAGTCCCAGAAAAAAAAAAAAAAAAAAAAAAAAAAATACAACAAAGCCATCTTCAGGGCATCATCATCATTCCCCCCCCCACACTTGTAATCTAAAACACTCCTCAATTGATCGCCTAGAGAATTTCATTGAGCTAGAAAAATATACGGAAGAACTTAGAAGTAACACCATCCCCACGAACAGAGGGCCTTTTCCCAAAGACACTTCAGCCCCGTGACAGGGCAAACTCCCAATACCAAACCTCCAAATTTTACCACAAACCGACACGAGAATCTCATCCTTCCGCGAATGAACAACCCGCTGCCTCTTCAACAACGAACGCACAAATTGATTTTGGAAATCTACTTCATGCATATCTAGAAAATAACCAAAACAAGTATGCCTAAACGCATCCAATCAAAGGGCCGGGATAACTTGTCCTTCAAATTTTAAATCACTTCAAAAGAAAACCCTGTGTTTATCCTAGCGGTGTATCAGTCCTCAGGATCAATCAAATACTCATAACCCTAGAAACAAGAAAGAAACAATAGGGAAACAACACATCTTGTCTGAGAAAAAATTTGAAAAGTAAAAAAATAATAGATCAATAGCATAGAAATATATCGTAAACAACACATAAACAAAAACAAAATAAAAATCATAGAACACTAAAATAACAAAAATAGATACGATAAATAAAAGAAGAAAACAATATACCTCAAAGAACGTCTAGTCCTCTAAAACCAATGACCTTCCTTTTAGGAGATTTTGCCTTGACAACTTATTTTCCAAAGATCATCGCCATGTTTCATCTTCCTCTTTTTAGACGATAATCTGAATCGGGGCTTGATTTCGAGCCGCTTCTCAAAACTCTTGAACTAGCCTCATCCTCACCTCTTCTTCTTCTCCATTTTAAGTTGAAGTAGAAAGGGTTTCTTTGAAGCCATGATATAGATACGAAACCAAAAACCACAAAAAAAACTGTTTCAAAAGCGTAGTTTCCACAAACGGTTTTACGAGAGGATCACGGAAACGTTAATCTAAACAGATTGCAAAATCACACACAAAGTCGGCCAAAAATGGCGGACATGCAAGGCGGGAACTCAAAGAGTCGATGTGAAGAGAGAAAGAGAGAAAATGACAGATTGGACACGAAAAAGACCTAAGAGTGTATTTTAGGGAAAAATTAAAAAAAGACCGTAAAAAAGTAATAAAAAAGGTAGAAATGGGATGTGTTGGTAATTTGGGAATTTGGTAAAAAATAAGGGTATTTTGTGTAATTTTTCCTATTCGAAATCATTAGAGGCCTATCACAAAATAATTCATAAAGTAAATCTTCCAATGGGACGAGACGAGCCGAGATATTTTATTTTTGAGGATATTACACAAAATACCCTCATTTTTCAAAAAAGACAAAAATACCACCCTATTACAAATCTACCTAACCCGCTCCTATTCTTCCCATTTATACCCGCCCACTTTACGTTTCTATTCAGTTTTTACCCTCCAGTTACTTAACCTAGGTAAAGCAATTTCTTCTTTGGTTTGTCATCTTCTTTCCATACTTGATTTCGCGCCCTTTTTTTTTGCGATTCTTGATCGTTTGTGGCCATGTTCTCTATTATTGGTTTCATTTCATCTGTTCAAGCTTCATACCGGTTAATTTGTTTTTCAAACCTCTGGTATTCACTCCTAAAAACTCTCCTCATAAGAGAATTTTGAGAAGTTCTTCGAAGATAGCCGCAGATTCCTCGAAAAAGAGGAAAGTTGGAAGGTTCTTCTTTGGTTCTATGGATTCTAAGAAGAGGAAAGTAGAAAAAAATTTTGAGAAAGAAGCGGTTCGGATGTTAAATCGCTTCCAAAGGTGTGAAATCGAATGTCGGTGTTAAAGTGGCTTTGGGAAGAAGAAGGTTTCCTTTGAAGAAACCGATGTTCTTTGTGGTATGAGTTTTGTGTATTTTGATTTGTACTCTTTTTGTTTGTTTCGATGTTGTTTCTTATTTGTTTTGTTATGTTTCATTTGTTCTTTTATGTATTTTAAGTTGAAGTGGTTGTTGATTTTGTGTTTCTTTTATGTTTGTTTTTGTTTCATTGTTGTTTCTAGGGTTTCAAGTATGTTCTTGACCATGCCGACCGGTTCGGTTGATGCTCGAGTAAACACGCTTCTCGTTTGATGTTATTAAGAATATAAAGACCACCTTAATCGACACCCAACCGAGGCATTTAAAAATACTGTTTTGGATATTTAGGAAATGAAATAAGTTGATTTCAGAATCGCCTTGTCCATTCTCTGTTGAAACGTCAAGTCGTCCACTCGAAGAAGGACAAAATTGTTGTGTCCGTGGAAGGGGAGTTGTTGCGGTTTGGGTTGGGTGAGTTTGTTATTGTGATTTGGTTTGAATTGTGTTAGTGTTAGGCCTTCGTTGTGCTGGGGATGTTCGAGCTCGGTTATATTTCGAAGTATTTTGCTAGTAGGAACAAGTTTAATAGGCAATGATCGAGGAATGGTTTTTACTCCGTGTTTGGGGTGATGAGGATTTAGACGCACTAAAATTGGCTTTACTTTATTTTCTCTATTTTTTTCTTTTTACTTCTACCGGTAGTTCCGTCGAGATGTCATTTTTGAGTTGGTTGACAAGGATATGGATGTTTTTGACACATATCCTTGGGGAGTGAGTTGTTCGATGTGACGATGCGTGAGTTGAGGCGGCAAATCTTGTACAAAAACAAACTTCAAGGCGAGGAGAATCCTAGTGGGAAGCGTCATTTAAATTTTATAGAATTCAAGGATTTCCGTTGGCTTTCCGGATATGGTTCTATGAGTCCCGAGGTGAACGGCAAGTTTTGTGCTCGGGTTGATTTGTGAGATCCCGAGGATTTTGAATGGACTTGTTCAAAGTCCGGGAAAGACAACAAAGTTTGTGCCAAAGACCTTGAGATGAAGATATTCAATCGGTCAATTTGAACAAGCAATATGATTTTACTATTTTTTTCTTGTTGTTTTGTTTCATTTATGTTTCAGAATTGTTTCTTTTATGTTTCTGACTTTTGATTTTTTTTTTATATTTCAGTTGGGTTTGAAGAACTTGTGGCCTACTGATGATGAGCTTGTGCAGTTGGGCATTCGGATATTCTTTGATAAATCAAAGTACACATTCAGCCCGGTTGACGATGATTTTGTTGTTGGAAGGTTGAAGCGGAAGGAGGCTGTGGGTGGTAGTGGCTTGAATCATACCGTTGACGACATTGCTAGGAACCGGTTGTTTTCTAAGGATTTTGAGGCTTTTAAGGTTTCAACTTCAAAATTCTTGGAAGAACAATTTGCTATTGTTTTCTCTGAACTTGCCGATATTAAGAGGAAACTAGAGGTTCTCATACTTTTTTTGTTGTTTTTAATTATAAGTATTTTTTTGTTATCTTTCTAGATTTTTCTTGTTGTTTCTTTTTTGTTTCAATATTGTTTATTTGTTGTTTCTGTTCATCACATGGTGGTTGTTTTTTATGTAGGTTCGCGTTGTGTTGTCGATGAAGTTGAGAAGGTTGATGAATCAGAGTCTACGAGTGAAACTGAATCTAATGGCATGTCATTAGGTTCAGGACTGAGGAAGATGCAGATGAGGAAAAACATGGAGAGGATGAGGTTTATGATGGGATTGTGGATGTTTCGTTGGGTAAGTTTGGAAAAAAAGATGACGCTGGTGAAGGTGATTTAAGTCTTTGCAGAGGGAGTTGCGGCTAGTGGGTTGGTTAGTCCGGAATAGGGCATGGATAACGTGGTTGATGAATCAAGGAAGGATGGTAGTGAGATGGAGAATGTGTTTGATGAATCAATCAAGGACCGTGGTGAGGTTGAGAAGGTTTCTTGATGAGACGTTCAAGGACGGTGGGGAGGAGCAAAAATTCCTTAGTTCTCGGGAACTTGACAATCTCAACCTTTCTCAAATTGATGACATATTAAACACCGCAAGTCAAGTTGCAATGGGAAAGGTGTGTTTAAATTATAATTTTGTTATTTTGTTGTTTTTGGATTCGTTTGTTCTTTGTTATTTTATTCCCTTTTTTTTTTTTTTTTTTTTTGTTTCGGGTGCTTTGAAAAGTCCAGTTGGTGTCTCCTCCGATCTGTCTCCTTCTATGAAGAGGGTTTTGAAATCGTCCGTTGTGGTGAGAACTCCATTCACCACTAACTTTGAGTCTTCCAGGTAATCCCGTCGTTGAAGGTGGTGAACTGCGGATGTGGTGATTGAATTGGAAGACGCCTGGCGACAAAGATGCCGTTGTGGATGTTGGCGAAAAAGTTCCAAAGCCCTTGGTTAAGGGAAGGTGCCGGACGAGAATATGGGTGAAGGTCAGGGATAAGGGCACTTTGTCGGATGGGTTGAACGATGGCTTGCGGAAGGGTTTGATTCTCAAGGGTATACACCTTTATTATTTTCATATTTGTAATTAATAACTATCTCGAAACAATTGTGAAACCATTTTGAAACATATATGAAATAATTACATAAATGTTAATAAATTTGTGATTAGTTTGTTGTTTTTGGTTTTGTGTTTATTGGATACTCTTTTTCAGCCTAATCGATACTCGGAGGAAGATGACAAAGTTGAGCCTTCTTTGAAACTTGGTATCCGTGAAGGGAAGTCAAGTCATGGTTTCGCAACCGCATTATGTTCATGAGTACTTGGCTTCTTCCGTAAGTTTTTATTGTCTTTCATGTTGTTTTTTGAATTGTCCCTTCTGTTTTTTGATTGTGTTTTGTGTTCATTTTAAAAGCATATTGTTGTGATTTTCTACTATTTGAGGAAGAAGTTCCTATACGGGCATAGTCTTGTGACATTCACAACTCGATTTGATATTTGACCGGTGCATCCAAAGCATTTATAAGAAATATTGCCAAGTAAAAAAAAAAAGAAAGAAGAAACATTTTGATCTGTTCATGATCAATGTCAATACTATTAGATTGTGGACTATATCATAGGATATGATATAGCGTGCGGATGGCCATGGTCGGAAGTTGATCACATCTTGTTCCCCATACATTGCATTGATATGGAGCATTGGGTAATTGGATGGTTGAGCGTGAAGGAGAGAACCATCTATCTCGCTGGTCGTTGAAGATGGATGATTCTCTCAAAGTCATTCTTTGAAATTTCATGTGAAAGCTTACTGACTCTCTCCTTCCTAGGTTCCTATCATTGGTAGCCTTTTATGGTGTCCATCCCAATGTTGTTCTTGGCGAGGTGTGTATTTAGGTGATCCGAATTCTACTATGAAAGTCGTTGTTGTGAAAGACATTCTTTCAGACCGAGAAGACGTTTTTCTATGTATTTTCGATTTGTTTGTTCTTTTTTGTTGTTTTTGTTTTTGTTGTTTTATATGGGCCGATTGTCTATTTTTACATTTCTTTTTGTAGTGATTGTGGGGTTTTTGTTGCCTGTTATCCGAGTATTTTGTTGCCGGGAAGAAAATGGATCGAGGCGTTTGACGTAGAGAATGAGCGGTCAAGGTTTAGTCATTTGCTCTACAATCACGCCGGTTTAAGCAACAAAATGGCGCGAGGACGAGGACGACAACGACATTGAAATTCTGCCTCCACTCCCTAAGGATTGCGGGGAATTGTTGTTACGAAAATCTTGATAATTTGTGTAACCACCGAACAAATTTGTCTTAAGATTGGCACTTTTTAGTAGTATGGGATATTTGGTATTTATAATAGCTTTCCTTAGAGGATTTGGATCGTTATTGGGTGTTTTGATTATCGATTAGATTTTTTGTTGGTTATGCGTTTTTGAACAATTTGCGCACGAGTTATGAGATGTTTTTCAATTAATGTATTGATGTTGCTTGGTTTGGGATTCAAATTATTGTGTGTTTTGTGTTACGTTTCTTATTGTCTCCATCGGTAAATGGTTTCGTTGTGCAATAGAAACATATTCAAAACACATTCAAAACAATCATTTGTTTTGTCATCTTATTGTAAGAAATATATTTGAAACAACATAAAAACAATTTGCTTTTGATTTTCTATATGCGGAAGTCAGTATCAATTACACGTATATTCGTAATAGTAATATTCTACTATGAGTCCTATTTTGTTTTTGGTTGATTCCTACATGTTTTTCTATTATGACCAGGATCCCCACATCTACCACATTTGGTTTTGGCGCTTTTCTCCGTGTCTTCTTTTCTTTGGCCTTCCGATTTTTCCTTGCCCTCCGTGATAGAATCATCATTGTGTTGATTTCTTCCGCGGGACCTGTACCTTCATGTGGGATTGGATACACTATTTCCAAATAAGCGCGTCCATTGTTTCCTTCATGTAGTATATACCGAGCAAGATTGGTACAGACCGCATTCAAATCTTTTACTACCGCTAAAGCATGTGGGCAAGGAATTTCATCCATTTGAAACTTGTTGCATGTGCAAGTCCTTTTTCCAGTCCACAACAAGTATCTTCTCGCCTTCGTGACTTTGAAGATAAAGTCATTTGATCGCTTCACCTTAAAACATAAATGAAACATATAAGAAACATGTTTGAAACAATGGACCAACCGATGAAAGTTTGCATTAAATTACCCTTAAATTTAGTGAAATGGTGTAGTTTTTCTCCATATACTCTTGACTCTTTTTGTCATCCTTGTGAATGTTGATCTTGCTTCAATCGATGTCCGCACGTCCAATCTTGAACTAAAGATCTCAAGTATTCGAGCAAAGTCATTGCAGTAGGTCTCTCCTTGCCACGCCGCATTCGGTGATTCTCTGCGATGTTTGAAGTCATAACAAAGTATCGTTTGCTCGACGGTGGAGTCGTGTCCATTTCTCGTGAGCCGATGTTGGACAAATAGGGTCTAATTCTCACTGTTTTACGCTTCAGTGCGACATTTGCTTTTGGAACTCTTCATTTGTGTATGTTTTTTCTTTTTGCTATGAACGGATCTCGTATTTATTTGTTTTTCCTTTTGAAGTTTGCCTTCAAATTGTTCAGTAGATGATACGTGCACAGCCCGTGAGAGACCTCAGGATATACCGATCGTTAAAATAATATACTTGTGAGATTTTTGTAAAGTGGAATGTTTTTTGAAACTATATGTGAAACATGAAAGAAACATATAAGAAACAAACGTGAAACATCATATAAAGAAATATTTTACATTTTGTACCTCCTTTATTGTTGTCTCGATACTCACGTGTCTGTCTGAGACTATGCACATCCCTTCCCTGAGACCAAAGGTTTGTCTTATCTTTGTGAAAAACCACACCCAGCTCCCATCATTCTCAGAATCCACTACTGAAAAAGCCAATGGGAAAATGCTCCCATTGCCATCTTGTGTGCAGACAGACAACAAAGTCCCCCCATAGCTTGCTTTCAGGAACGTATTGTCAATAACAAATAACAGCCTGCAGCGGTGCCTCCATCCTTTATGCATCGATAGCCATAAACAAGAAGAGGAACGTGTCATCCTCCTTTCTTACTATTTCAAGGTGATCGATATTCGTTTCCTCCAACATGTACAAGTAAGCCGATAGTTTCGATAAGACTCATCGGCCTTCCCCTTATTACCTCCCAGCTTTTTTTCTTTCGATCTCCACGCCTTTGTGCAATCGAGACTTATTCCATGCTCCTCTTTCATGTCTCTAATTATATCTATTGGCGTGTAGACTGTTTTGATGTTGTTGAGGTACTTGATTTGATAAGGTCCCCAACTATTTTTGTCATGGCGTGCCTATTGTCGCTCATCCTCTTATCGAGTGGACATGTGTGTGTTCTTTCGTGCTCTCTTACTATGAATGTTGTTGTACCTTATGTGGAATATGCTTTCAAATGCCAATTGTAATTTTCATCGATACGTTTACATAGTATTTACGCTGCACGACCTCTTCACCTTATATTGGAAATGATGTTTCAATGCATAACAAATGAGTTGTTTGATCAATTCCTCCTTGACGTTGTAGACATCTCCCTTTTGGAATTGTTCTTCAGCATGTGTAATTTCTTGAATTTCCATCGTGTCTTCTTCTCCGACCATATTTCTGCTAATGAGGTTTGCATAGTCGATGTAGTCAATCGCGTTCTGGCCCATGTTTTCCTTGATTAGCTCTCTATAGACATCTTTCTCGTTTTCTTTCCATTACATTTTTTGTGTTGTTATTTCCAAGCTCGGTTCGTGTCTTACTATATCTATGCACAAAGGAAACTTCATCCAGTCCGTTTCTTTGCTTTTCACTTCCAGGTAGAATTTGAGATTGTAATCACTTTCAATTTTCAATGGTGGCAGAGTCTCTGTCAATTTGTATCTAATCTGCATAGCTTCTACATCTTTTTTGTATTGAATTTGTTGTTCTAAGATTTCCCTTAGTGTGCTGAATGTGTTGTCCATTGGGATGAGTATTCCTGTTATCTCAAAGTTCCTATACTCTCTATTTTCTCCCCATTGTCCATTGTGGTATACTACGGTGGGATTTGCTCCATTCAATCGTGGAATTCAATGAATAGTTGGCTAAGTGAAACATAAAAAAAACATAAATGAAACATGTATGAAACAATGTTTATGTACGTCAAGAAGCAATGTTCGTATTAGTAACTAAACAATTGTGAAACATTAAAGAACCATATGTGAAACAAGAAAGAAATATATATGAAACAATCACGTAATGTATTGCATTCAATGTTTTCCATATTGCCACATTTTATTCGTAGATAATCACGAGAAGCAATTTTTGTAGAATTTTGGATCATAATTCGAGCTAAATAAGCATTTTGAAGATCACAATGCCAGGGTTTTGGATTTGCATGCAAAATTCTTGGTTCAATTCAATGTCAATTTCATTTAACACACATTAAAATCCTAAATTTGTATCTCAGTAAAATCATGAAATTGATCGAAACAAGGTGTTCTCGAATAAGATAAACAGACGATCGCGTTGTTGTTACCTGTTTTGGTCTTCTTCTTCCTCTTGATATTGAGCTTGAATTGGGATTTGAATGCATTCAAAGATTTTCTCTCTATTTTTTCCTCGTATCCCTCGCATTTCATTTGTTCTTCGTTAATATTTGGAATGTGAGAATTGTATTTTTTTATCGAGATCTTGTTTTGATCAGTCGCCGTGATTTTGGAGGGAAATGTTGCAATTCGCCGAAGATGTCAAGAGTGGTACTTTTTGTCCGGAATTTGTTGAGTCAGTATATTTTGGGAAAAAATTGGGCACGATCGGGTATTTTTGTGAAACATCCGGGGCGGGTGAACATTGTGAAGGTATTGGATATGGAAAATGGGGTATTTATGTTCTTTTTCCCTTTATTTTTTTGAGAATAGCCTGACATTGTTTAGGTAGGCCCATTATTTTAGATTGCGGGCCAGATAGCCCATGCTTGAAAAGATGCAAGCGTAGGTCTAGGGAGGGAATAAAATTCAAGCTATAATTTGAGAATTTTGAAGCTATTATCCTTTTACGTTTCGTATTTTGGATTTTCAAGAATGGCTAAAGCTAATTCTGTAAATTCAGAAATTTTCAGTCGTGATTTTAATAATTTCACATGTACATAACGGATGAAAATAATATTTATAGGGTTTCGCGATTGTATATATAAATATATGATATGAAACAACAATTTCACATTTAATAAATACAATAGTATTATAGTAATATCGTCAAATGAGGAAAGAAGGGTTGGGGCTCGACTACAGATCAACCATTCATATTCCGAGTTTGATGTTATGATTAACTGTTAAGTTGGAATTTTACCAACAACATAGACATCCTAAGACTTAAAAATTATATTATTTTTAAGTAGATTGAGTTGATTATTATTGAAATTGTGCATCGAGTTGTAATAAGTATTAAGGTACCAAAAATTAAGAAATGGGCGAAAGACAGGTGAAAATGAATCACGGCGGTGAAAGAACAGAAAAGAAAAGAAAAGAAAAGGAAAATAAAAAGAAAAAGAAAAGAAAAGAAAAAGTGCAAGAAAAAGAAAATAATAAAAAGAAAAAAAAAAGTGTGTGTACCGCGGTACACAGACCTATCAACAAAAGCAAAAAAAAAATATTTAACTCCGCATCGCGGTACATAGTCTTATGTACCGCGGCACACAATATTTTTACTATGTACTCCGGTGCAATTAAATGCGTGCGTTTTTATCCCGATTTCACTTTTCGACCGCGATTTCAATTGTTTTCGACCGCGATACATTCAACGCCTACCGCGGTGCCTACGAAACATCCTTCAGCAATAATTCGACTTTACACGGCGAAGAACCACGAAAACCTTTCTTTACATTAAAGAAAGCTCAATCAACCGAAAGATAAGAACAAGACACCGAAGTACACATCAAAAGAAGAAATAATGGAAGACATCTCGATGATGGACATCAAATAACCCATTTTGACAAAGCAAACTCTTACAAATGGGAAGAAAGGGAATGTTCTCGCTATAAAAAGGTCTAATTGAGCGGTTGGAAAGACAGACGGAGACACCGGGAGATGGGGAGAAAGAAATTGATACGAGAAAATGTAATAATGGAATTTATGTTGGGGAAAGCAGTGGGGAGAGATCCTTCGATGCTACTGAGGAAGAACCAGACTAATTCTTCACACTGGAGAATTGCCGAGCACTTCATTAAAAATAAGTTTTTCCTTTTTTTCTCTTTCTTTTCAGTATAATTCCTGTATTAATTCGTATGTATCGAAATTCTTCGTGTGTTATTTGATATATTCGGATATACTAGGGCTTGATTTAATCTTATTTGATCTTATGTTTTGATTTGTAGATCTATTTTACTTCATATAATTCATGGTTTATTTGTGTTATTTGTATTAATTACATCTTGATTACCTGACCATTAATCTTTGATTCCTGATGTGTTAATCCACATTCGAGAGAAGGGATTTAATACCAGATCTAGAATAACACAACATAGGAAATTATATAATCGAGAGATTTATAAATCCTTTGAAATTGTTATAGAAATTCCACTGTTTTATTTAGAATTATAATTCTTGAGATTTTTATAGAGATATCGAAATCTTATTTTATAATTTAAAATCACTAGGCACTTTCGAGAGAGGTAGTTGATTAAATTGGGAATTTCAACTTATAAATCATTGTTTGAAATAGATAGATTGTTAATTCTCCCGTAGATTTAGATGTTTGTATTTATATTTATATTTATTTATTGTTAATTATAAATCAGAAATCCAACTATTATTGATCAGTTAAATGTAGCAAAGGTAATTTATATTTGGTAATTACACACACATTTCTTGTGGATACGACAACCTTACTCATTACACTATATTAAAACTTGACAACCGTATACTTACGGTAAATTAGGTGAGTGTTTTTACGTCTAACATTAACATTGACCAAACTTGAACATCATTTATATATACCTGACGAGATTAAATCGAATTTAAAAACTTTATAATGTATAATATATTTTTAATGTAAATAATTAATTAAATTATTTTAATATATTTTTAAACTTAGTTTGAGCGACTCATTTGTACTCATATTCAACCCTACCTAAGCGGTAACAAAGTTTTTGTCTTTGCAAATGTTGAAAAATGAAACATAGGATGTTATTATGGCATCAACATTGCGTCATGCTCATTGCTCCATATAACAAATTGGTGGCCACTATTTTGATATTTGGCCACTAATGTCTACCATGATGAATGTGGGTACTTATTGCATTTCATGTCATGGACAAATCTTACTATTAAATTGTAAACACACAGATGCTCACATTTTTGCAAGAAATGTAAATGTAAGAGAGGAAGATCTGATTATGTATTAAATCTTGTTTGTACAACTTAAAATATAGAAATTAATAGGTGGAATTGGCTATTTAATTTACGTTTTCAAAAACCGGAAAGTAGCAATGTTTTTCAAAAATATATTTCTTAGTGATTTTTGACCATGCAATTGATGTTTGTGAGTTACTTGGTAACTTACTCTTAAATTTTAGACAACCATCACTACAAGAAATTGAAATTTTACCGACGGAAAAATCCGTCGGGAAACAGCTCTACCGACGGATCGGCGACGGAATACCGACGAAACTTTCTGGCCGGGCAAAACGCTTGTTGGCAATGACTTAACGACGGATGAAAGAATCCGTCGGTGAATTTACGGACGGAATCCCGACAGATCACCGACGAAAGACGATGAGACAATGGCGACAAGATCCCGACGGATTTTATGTCGGCAATTGATATATGTCGCTAAGTTAAGCCGACAACTAATGACAAATTGCCGACCGAACACCGACGGAAAGGTGCCGACGGAACAACGACGGATTATTTATTTGCCGATAGAACGCCAACGAATTGCCGATATATTTACCCACGATTCTCGACAGATTTGCCAGCAGTTGGCGGCGGATAGGTGTCGGCATTACCGATTTTAATTTTGCAATTGTTGTTCAATAAACAATCCGTCGGTATTTGTGTATATTTTTTTTTTTTTCATTATAATTTTTTTAATTTCATATTTGTTGCTTTATAAAAATTAATTTTAACCATTTCAGTTCACAAAACAAATATTACCACACAAACATGAAAATCCCGATAGAATAATTGGTGCATTCATTGTAATTGAGAGAGAAAATGTGGTTCTTACAATTGAAGAGAAGAAAGACTACAACACAAATGAGGATGAAGGCTCCTCTAAATAGTGCTAGGTTACAAGTTGCTAAAAGACTAAACTACCCTTAACAATACAAACACATAACAATAATAACATAACACTAAATTACTCTAACATCCCCACAAACTCAAGATGCATGCGCAAAGGAGCATCGAGAGTTTGCCAACCAAAAATGAAAACGAGAAGGCGGATGTGCTTTGGTGAAGAAGTCCGCAATTTGTGATGAGGATGTAACGAACGGCAAAGTAATAGTATGTCTTTGAAGATGGTGACGAGTGAGATGACAATCAATTTCAATATGTTTTGTCCTTTCATGAAACACCGAATTGTGGGAAATTTGAATGGCGCTCCTATTATCGCAGTACATAGGAGTGGGATGACTAAGAGAAACACCCATATCAACAAGTAACCATCGTAACCAAACGATCTCTCGTGGTAGTAGAAGCCATAGCTCGGACTCGGCCGGTAGAAGAATGAGAGACAACAGTTTGTTTTCTTGCTCTTCCACGAGATAAGAGAATCCCCAAGGAAAACACAAAATCCTCGTAGTAGATTTACGATCTACCGGATCACTAGCCCAATCAAAGATCTCGAGAAAGCACGTAACTCCAAAGAGGAAGTAGACGAAAATAAGAGACTCGAAATATGGTGCCTCTAAGGTATCGTAAAGATACGAAGAACATTTGCCCCAGTGAACGATCGTAGGAGAAGTAACAAATTGACTAACAATGTGAACAAAAGATAAGCAATATCGGGCATGTAATAGTGAGATAAACTAAGCCGCCAACAATGGTACGATACAAAGTAGGATCGCCAAAAGTGTGTCATCGGAAGAAGAATATCGAACATTAACTTCAATGGGAGAATCAACGACCCTAGTGTCGGTGATGCGAGCCCGCTCAAGAATATCGGTTGTATACTTGGACCGTGAGAGAAGATAACCTTTAGGTGACCAATCGACCTCAATACCTAGAAAATATCGTAGAGAACCCAAGTCTTTCATTTCAAAAAGAGAGGACAATTCGATTTGAGCAAAGGTAATCCCATCAACATCACTACCCGTGATAATCATATCATCAACATATATTGAGAGCACAATAATACCGCCAAGAGTTCTTGGCAAAGAGAGCAGAATCGTGATCACCCGATGAAATCCAAGAGAAATAAGGGCAACTGAGAACTTCTCAAACCAAGCACGAGGTGCCTGTTTGAGACCATACAAAGCTTTCTTAAGTTTACAAACCTCTCCTGGATTATGGGCCACACCAGGAGGTGGAACCATATAAACCTCTTCTTGAAGAATTCCATTCAAGAAGACATTTCTAACATCCATCCTGGGATATATGCCATTTTCGAGAAGATGCAATGGCAATAAGTGTACGAATTGTAGTCATCTTTGCAACGGAGCGAAAGTTTCCTTATAATCCAAACCATATTGTTGAGAGAATTCTTTAGCAACCAATCGTGCCTTATACCGCTCAATAGAACCATCGACTTTGTTTTAATTTTAAATACCCAACGAGAACCAATTGCATTTTTACCATGTGGTAGAGGTACCAAATCCCAAGTTTGTTTTTGACAAAGGGACAATTCTTCGCCATAGCTTGTTGCCAAAGAGGATCAAGAGCTCGCCTCTTTGTAAGAAGTTGGCTCGGGAAGATTGTGAATAGATGATAAAAATGATGTAAAAGATAGTGAATAAGAAGAATACACAAAACGGTAATTGAGTAGACTTACGAACTCGTGAAGGATAACGGGAGTAGGATCCACAATCTCGGGAGACGGAGAGGTAGTCGTAGGAGGAGAGGGAGCAAGAGTATCGTTGAATCATCGGTACCAAAAGATTCTGCGGAAAAATCATCAATATCACCAAGAAAAGGATCAATATGGAGAAGATCGACTTAGACACATTGTGAGAGCTAAATGGAATGGTGAAAAGAGGAATATGCTCAAGAAAGAAAATATGACGTGACACATATAATTTTTTGTGCAACGGGATCATAACAACGATACCCCCTTTGACCATCCCCATAGCCTAAGAAAACACACATAGCGAGCGAGAAGACAATTTACTACGTCAACGTGAGGACAAAGAACAAAACATGTAGAACCAAATACTCGTAAGAAAGAGTAATCAGGAGCATAACCAAATAATTTCTCAAATGGTGACACACCCGAGTTATGAGCGGTTGGGATCCTGTTGATTGAATAAACTGCTGTAAGAACAGCTTCCCCCAAAATTCACTAGGGACGGAAGCAGATAATAAAAGAGAACGGGCAGTTTCAATGATATGTCTATGTTTTCTTTCAGCAACACCATTTTGTTCAGGCGTATCAATACAAGAAGTTTGATATATAGTTCCATCTAAATCAAGCAATTCACGAAAATTATTAGATGTATATTCCTCACCCAAATCACACGAAACACTTTATAACCGCTTGAGAATCTTTGCGTTTTGACAAGAGCTCGAAAAGAGGTATAAATTCCCAAGAAATCGAACGACGTTTCATCATATAAACCCAACAATAGCGTGTATGATCATCAATGAAAGAAACATAGTATCGGGACCCTCCTTTTGTGGCAATTGGAGAAGGTCCCCAAACATCAGAATGAATCAAATCGAATGGTGCAAAATTGAAATGGAGAAGCTTTTACTAAATGGCAATGCAGAGAACTTAGCAAGTTTACAACCACTACAACTGAAAATATCGTGAATTTTCAAATTTCCTAACAATCCGGTGGATGCTAAGTACTTTAAATGAGAAAAAGATACATGACCCAAACGAGAATGCCATAAATAAAAATTAGAGGCGAAGATGGACCCAAACGAAAAGAAGACAAATCAATAGTAGAGGCTGCGACATCTGGTACACGAAGTTCATCCAGAACATACAACCCTCCACTCCTACGGCCTGTCCCAATCAGCCTCTGGGAGTGAGGATCCTGCACATGACAAGAATCAGAAGAGAAAGTCACAGAATAACCAGAATCACATAGTTGACCAACTGAAACAAGACTTAAAGTAAGCTGGGGAATATGATAAACACTAGGTAGAGACACATGCGTAGAGTCATCAGAACCAACACTGCTAAGGCACACGGGTGTGCCATCAGATCATACAGACGTGGAGTTTGAAGGAGAAATAGAAAAAAATGATTCGCATTAGGGGACATATGATGAGAAGCTCCCGAGTCTAATAACCAAATAGATGAAGATATACGAGGAGCTCGGAGTCGATTTAACTGCAAGCCGGACATAACATGTGGTTGAAGGCTAAGAAATTTCTGAACTGCTCGTAGAGAGAATCGCGAGAGTAGTAGACGGTGAAGCAACTCAGCATTTGAAAGAGTCGGATGGTGGTACAAGCGCAAGATATGCGAGTGGGGTGGTCCAGGACCACGAGAGAAGGCGAGGATACGGAGGAGCACGGGGCCGACCGACCCATCAACTTCGGGCATTGAGCTTTCCAATGTCCCGGAGTTCTACAAAAGCTACATTCATCCGGAGCAACAACCTTAAGATTCGGCTTATTCGAATACGGAATGGGCGATTTGGAGCTAGCCTAAAGACAGAGATGGGCGGTGTAGGATCCCCTTTATCGATGCTTGAGACTTTGGACGTGTTTCATCAAGCAATTAATTCATTGACCACAGAATCAACTTGAGTTGGAAGAGGACTAGATGCAAAATATTTCCACGCAATGACTCAAAATCATCACGAAGAGCCATAAGAAATCGAACCAACCGTTGTTCATTACGTCGGGCAATATAAGGAGCAAATGCACTAAGCTCTGTTGATTCTGTCAAAGCTAATTGGTCCCAAAGATTAGTCATTGCGAATAAAATTCCCGGATAGTCATGTCTTTTTGTTGAAGAGTTCGAATGTCCATTTCTAATCGATATTGTTTAGCAAAATTTGATTGTGTGTACAATCGTTCTAAGTGCTCCCAAACTTCTCTTGTCGTGTCATATTTTGCCAATTGCATACCAATCGAACTCTCAATGTAATTATTAATCCATGTAATAATTTTAGAATTATTAACCTCCCAAGCCTCCAGTTGTTCAAGATATTTGTCATTATTCTCACTCTTAGGTTTAGATTGAGTCCCATTTACAATACTCCACATCCGTTTTTCCCTCAAAAATTTTTTATCACATAACTCCAATATGTATAATTTTTCCCATCCAATCGAACACCAATAGATTGCAATGAATCATCCTTTTCGGAAGCCATATTACACAACCAACAAATAAGCTCAACCAAATAACCAACAAAAGAGGCCAAACCCAAACAAACAAAACAGATTCGAACTTGAAATATTCAATGTAAAATAGTAGTAAGGAAGATTACCCAAACATCAAAACAATGAATATGGCAATGCTTTCCGTCCGCTTCGATTTATTCCGATATACTGAGAACAAAATGCTCCGTCTGCTCCGACAACTACTCGATCTACTCCGATCCGCTCCGATCTATCGAAACTACGAAGTTGGATCCGCGAACGTTGTGTATGGGATTAAATTTTGGCTCACGATGCCATGATAGAATAATTGGTGCATTCATTGTAATTGAGAGAGAAAATGTGGTTCTTACAATTGAAGAGAAGAAAGACTACAACACAAATGAGGATGAAGGCTCCTCTAAATAGTGCTAGGTTACAAGTTGCTAAAAGACTAAACTACCCTTAACAATACAAACAAATAACAATAATAACATAACACTAAATTACTCTAACAAATCCAACACAACACAATCCAACATCCGAAATTTAACATCCAACATGAAGATTCAACAACTAACATCCAAAACTCCAACATAAACTACAAAGTAAAACAACATTCAAAAATCCAACATAAAAAACATAATACCAAAGCAACATCCAAAAATAAAATCATATCCATAATCTACCATTATCCAACAAACAAAAGTAATAGTCTAATCATCACTAAGGCTCGCATCACCATCATGATCGCTTTGTGGGTCATGGGCGGTGAAGTCTGAGTGGTGCTCATGTTCGCCATCATCCACTCCACCCGTTCCTCGAGGGTGCTCGTCCGAGTAATATACTCATCCAATTTCTTTTGTACCTCGGCTCGACCCTCAGCTCTTGCCTCCTCTTTGAGGTGCTCTACGGCTGCCTGAGACATCAAGGTTCCTTCAGAAGCTATCTGTAACAACAATCATAATACCTAAAATCAACATAAATAATGAATGAAAATAGTAATCGTCGATATTATGTAAAGTAGAAAAATACCTGTGAGTCCCCATAATTACCAATGTCAAAGATGCGTTGTTTTTGGAAATTCCTCCCGTGTAATATAGTGATCATCAATCCTCTTATTACGCCGTGATTGGTCTAAGTTGGAGTCGTGACCAAAGATTGATTATTTGCTATAAGAGACTCCAACTTCAACTACCAAAAAGAAAAAAATTATATTAGAACGTTGAACAAGATGGCACAAAAAGAAGGTTATTTTTAATATTTACACTTTGAAATGGCCAATTTGACACATCTCCACTTATATTATTCATATATAGCTGATGTGTAAACATAATTGTGCAACGTTATACAAAATTGCAAAAGAAGCTCCAAACTACTTCCAATTGCATTAATTTAGATTTTCTTTTCTAAAATGTCACTCAATTCCTAGTAGGGATAATGATAATTGGACACTTTATGTAAAATGAAAAATAAAAGTGAATTGCTTTCAAGTTTCGGTTTTTCACCAAAAGATGAATTAAGAAACTAATATGTAATCCCAAAACTTCCCCTTCATTTCTTAGAGGGTTAATTATCGTGAGAACCCCAAAGTAAATCGGTAATTACAAATCGAGTAGCTAAGCATCCATTTACACAAGAAAAAAAAATCTAGCTAGCTAAAAACCCGCAAAACTAAAGAAAAGGAAAAAAAAAAGGCTAATAAACACAAATCAAGAACCAAAAACTCAAAACATTAAAAGTAAATATATATATCGAGAATACTTGTCCCAAAAAGAAGCATGGTAATGCAAACTCGATGGTATAGAATTTTCCTTAACTGTCTCACTATTCTTTTCCACTTCACAAAATTGTAGGGACGGTTTGTACCCTCACGATACACAAACATCACGTGCATTAAACCCTATCTAAATCCACATTAATTAAACAGTTCTTCATCAATTTAATTATGATTCTTCAAACCCCACCTTATTATCATTTCGTCTCGGATCGTTTACAACCCTACACACCCCTAAAGCATATACACACACACACACACACACACACATATATATATATATATATATATATATGGGGCTCGTAATCATGGTTTTAGGTTATTTTTACAACTAAAGCATTTATGTTTTTAGTTTAACATTTTAATTTTCAGAATTAATTTAATCAAGTATTAAACAAAATATAAAAAAATTAATATATACATAATCACCCCTAATTTTCCGGCAGTTCTAAAAACCAATGTCTACTATTGATATAAGACGTATTTTGAGAATACTTTATATAATAGACATTCGTACAATGTCTATAAAGAATTGCGACTATACACGACAACTTGCAAAAAGTCGAGATGAGTCTACATTCATACACATTTCTAGTTGTGAATTCATGATTCTCTCACAAAAATCTAACAAAAATATATGGTCTTGTAATAAATGTACTTCTTAAGGACCATTCATTATAAGAACAAGAACATAGAATAAAAATCTTATATATAGATGATCGTTCATCTTAAATCCAATTGAAATTGAGGAAACAAGAACATAGAAATAAGATTCTTATTCTCCATTTTATATGAGACTTTAATTAGTTTCATTGTTTAATTTAATAGCTCACAAATTATTAAAAATATTCAATATTTTGGACCGAAATTATAATTAATTTTTTATATTTTGGCCACATATATAATTAATCCAAACAAACTTGAACAATATTGTGTTTCATTATACTCGATTCATTAGAACCTAGAAGTGAAATATATCTTTTAGTTTGGTCTTACTATTAGTTTTTATTATTTTTATTTTTTTAATCAAAATCGTCGCTAATCTCTCACATCTTAGGTAACTACCAACAGAAAGATCCGTCGTTGATAACGACGGGTAAATCTCTAAGTAAACTTTATAAGAAATTAGGTTGCTAATCGATCGCTAGTCCGTCGGTATTAGCCCGAAACAAGTCCGTCGGTAAATAACGATAAACATTTATGTCGGTAAATCATCGGTGGTAATCCATCTCCATTCCGTCGGGAAATTTGGCGGTAAATTTTTCCGGAAATTTACCTTGATTAGCGAGAGAATATTGTCTGTCGTTATATTCCGTCGGCAATATATCGGTGTTTAAATCGGTATTGTTTTAAATGCATATTTGTCGATAATTTCGGTAAAAAATTAATTTCTTGTAGTGCATCTCTCCTTGAACTCTCTCTCTCTCTCTCTCTCTCTCTCTCTCTCTCTCTCTCTCTCTCTCTCTCTCTCTCCCTCTCTCTCTCTCAAATCTGATACAAGTCTTCCGGTGAGATTTTCTTGGCCCTTTGGCCTCCGGACAGGGGACGAAGCCACCTAGTGGCCAAGGAGGGCATTGGGCCTCCCTCAATTTTGGAAAAAAATTAAGAGTATTTTAGTCCTTTCATTTTTAATTTTAAAATAAAAAATATAAATAGAAAAAAATTCTTCAATTATTTTGTGTTCTTTTTTTCCCGCTTTCATTTGTGAATCTTGAAAATATGAGTCTTGGCCATTTTGCCTATTTTTTAAAAAAAAAAAAAAAAACAAATTGTACATTTTAGGCTCCCCATAAACTTTAACTTGAATTTTTGCATTATTCTCTTGTATCTCTATTTGTCCATTTTGGTATATTGATGTAATTATATTTTTTATTTATTTTTAATATTAAGATGTGATTTGAATTAGTACAATGACTTAATCAAAATTTCTACTTATTTTAAATTTGATATATTGTTTTTAATTTTTACATGTGGTAATGGGCAAATTGTCCACTTATATTTTGTAAAAACAAAAAATTACCATATTTTTGAAAACATATTTTTTAGCTATTTTGACACGGTTATACCCTTCTTGTATTCTCCGATTAGATACTTGGTTATATTTCAAAAAATGGATGCGATATATTTTCCTAGATCGGGTCATGGACCGGTCTCTAGAAAAAAAAAAAAGACAAAATGAAAATCAACTAAAAATGGCTAAGGAAACATGGTCAAAACTATTTTTATTATGGAGAAGTGGTAAAAATCGATGGAATCTTTTTCATATTAATATTAGTTGAACCCCTACCCGAGATTCCTGGTTTCGTCACGCTCCGAAAGTACTTCCATTTGGGTTAATGAAATTTTATGGTTCCGAAAAAAAAAGAATAATCTTGGAGGTGGATGGTTAAATACGCATAGATGTTGAGATTATTTCAGCTGAACACCAACATAAATTCAGTGTCGACGTAAATGTTGGCTGGCAAAACAGACCGAAAGTTAACTTTTTGGTACGAGATATGATTCCGGATACGAGAAATGATTTTTCGATAGCCCTTCTTCGTTGACCAAACCACCGGATTTGCATAAAAACAACATACAATCACCAAATCTACCTCATTCAGCATTAACAACAATAAGGAACAGTAAATATTGGTGTTAGCTAGATGTCGAGAATGGGAGACCATGGAATTGAGATTTTCTTTTTTTTGAAAGGGCTGGTTTTGACAAAAGGACAAAATGGACTATCAACTACCCAAATGGTTAAAAGTTTTTGAAAGGGCTGGTTTTGACAAAAGGACAAAACGGACTATCAACTACCTAAATGGTTAAAAGATAGGGATAATTACAAAACTACCCGAGGTTTGGAATAATTACAAAAAAAAAAGTTTTTGAAAATTAGAAAAATTCTCTTAGGGTTTACTTTTGTCTTACTCTTTACCCCTTCATAAAAAATATTTCAAACATCTCCTATATATTTGTAAAAATATTACAGTTACCCTCTTATATATATTTAAGATAAATAACTTCATGGGGCTCTTATGTGGGTTTTTTTTAATTACCCTAAACCTAAGGAATAATTTTGTTAATTATCCCTACAAAAATATTTTGACTCTGGACAAATGGTCAAAAACACTTGGTCACTTATTTAAGAATCAATAAATTTATAGCCCTTCACAACAATTACACAATATCAAGAAAACTAAATAAAATAAATAAATAAATAAATAAAGGAAATAGCTAGTCACGAACTAATTAATAAGAATCCAGCTAACCTTTTTTTTTAAAAGAAAATAAAAAGTAAAAAATGTTAGGCACGAGCGACAAGTTGATGGGTGATCATTTGAAGTTAGTTTTGCAGTTGAACCTTCCATGGATAGTACAACAATGCTAGACTAATGTCAATTTAGGTAATCATGTTTACCAAAAAAAGAGAAAAAGGTTTACTCAAAATTGAAAAAAAAAAAAAAGACAAAAAGAAGGTATAACCAACAAATACTTGGTCTTTAATAAGTTAGAAAAAACAAACATATATATATACACACATATATATATGGCTCCTAACATTGTAGGATTTTCACAATATTGATCCAAACTTGTGTCCCAGAAACTATTACATTACACATATAATTAATTTACAAGCAAATATTCGTCCATGATTTCCAAAATGTGTAATTGGTAACAATAAAAAAAGAAATCTTAATAGAAAAGTATGGTTTTGTGGTCCTGATAAAGATTGTTAATTTGTAACATCACCAGATGCTAATCTTGCTCTCAAATCTTTTCTCAATATTTTGCCCGATGGAGACTTGGGAATGGCATCAATGAAAAACACACGGTTTATTCTCTTGTAGAAAACCACCTGCCCCAATAACATAACACTATGTCAAAATACTTATATCAAGTGCTATTTTATTCGACCCAATTATGTTCGACTCGATAAAAAGTAGAATATTCTTGATTTATTTATTTTTTTTAAAAAAAGGAATTAAAAAATCCCTTTTTCTCGACAAATTTGTAAAAGAGAATTGACTATTGACCTGCTTGGAGATAAATTGCTTGATTTCATCCTCAGTGATGGTGGAACCATTATTTGATCTCACAACAAAAGCAACGGGTACTTCTCCTGCTTGCTCATCTTTCATGCTGCAAACATGCACATGTATTTAGTAACATTTTGGAAAAATGTAGCGATACATTTCTATATATTTATAGAAATTAGGGATAATTACAAAATTGTCCCTAAAGTTTAATCTAATTATAAAACAATTCAGTTATATTTCAAAATTACAAATATTCCCTTACATGTGTATTTATCTAATAATTTTCTCCCTCTGTTGAGGGTGCAATTTGTAAAAAAAAAAATGTCAAGGGAGTATTTATAATTTTGAAAGATTACTGAATTTTTCTGTAGTTAGGAAAAATCTCAGGGGTATTTTTCGTTTTTAAATAAGTTGGGAATACTGGTTGAGGGGAGGAGATAAATTTCAAATAAACTGAAATATATAGGGTTCGAACCCTGATTAACACCCTTATAAAGGGTTAGTGATACCACTTGAGCTACAAACTAGTGGTCTCAGGGGTATTTTTCGTAACTATCCCTAGAAATTATTTTCTATTTAGGATTAGTTACAAAACCATGCACCCCTCAGGTTTGTCCTAATTACAAAAAAAAAACTCAATTATGTTTTAAAATTATAAATACCCCTAACATTTGTCTTTAGTTTACAAACTAACACCCCCAAAAGGCTTAGGGGATATTTGTTAGGTAAATGCAAATCTCAATGGGGTATTTAAAATTTTGAAAGATAATTGGAGTTTTTTTTTATAGCTATACTAAACCTGGAGTTAATTTTTGTAATTATCCCTTATATTTATAGGGGTTTCAAGTCATGGGGACTTACGAGACAACTGCAGCATCAGAGACGTAAGGGTGGTTGAGGAGGAGGGCCTCGAGCTCAGCAGGTGCAACTTGGAAGCCTTTGTACTTTATTATTTCCTTCAACCGATCAACGATGAATAGCTCATCATCACCATCAATGAAACCTATATCACCCGTGTGTAACCATCCATTTTTGTCTATTGTGCTCTCTGTCGATTCTGGATCGTTCAAATAACCTACGTACACAAATATCCATCCATCCAAAATATATATTAAAACAATTTAATTCATTAAATCGATCGCGTAAAAAAATGAAAATTTCAATTTGGTTTATTCATTATCGAATCGAATCTAGTGTATCATAAGAATCCAATTAACTTTTTTTTTGACATCATGATGAATTTGTTAATCCTTTGTTAATTAATCGGCAAAATTATTTTTTTAGTCCTCTAAGTAGACATGTTTGGAGATTTGGTCCTAATTTTATTTTGGCTTTGGATTTAGTCCTTTAAGTGGGTAAAATTCGGATTTTTGGTCCTATTACCTCCTATAGCAGGTCAAGGTGACTTGTTAGGCTTACATGGAATATCTTTTTTCCAATAATTAATATTTCAATTATAATGGATGAGATGGATGCTTATTTGATAATACACTTGGCAAAAATGGAGGAAAAAATAAGAACAAATCCAACTTGGTATTATAATTAAATTAAAATTTATATAAAATAAAAATAGTTTAATTATATAATATATTTAAATTATTTCTTAAACTTAAAAAAACATAAATAATGCAATAAAATTCAAAATATTTTAATTAGATAAATATATTTGAAATTCAATAAAAAAATAGATTTTACAACATTATTAAATTACTTCTTATGTTTTTCAAAATATTAATAATTTAAGAAAAATCTTATTTAGGAATAACTTTTCAGTAAAAATAAATCAACATGTAAAATATTTATAAATAATTTAAAAACAAATATTTTTCGGATAAAATGTAAAATATTTAGTAATCATTGCACTTTAAAAAAAATTAAGACCAAATCTCCAAGCATGTCTACTTAGAGGACTAAAAAAATAATTTTGCCTAATTAATCAATTAATTATTAAGCAAAGTATAGTGTACTTATTTCTTCTGAAATCCTAATCTCAATTATTTTAAGTTGTGACCTACCTAAGTCCACCTATTTTTTTGGCTTCCAATTTACACTTTGTTTGATAAATGAAAGCAATTGCTGGTCATATTAGGTTTAACTGAAATTTCATGCGTAGGTATAAATAAGGCAGAAGACAATGACCACTCAATTACGTACCACATATAAATTTATTATTTGAAATTCGGATCTGTCGAACCAAAACAATTCGGTGATTTTTAATAAGAATTATTACAACAAAAAAAAGAAATACAATTATACTTATGATCATGTGGTTAATTAAATATATTAGGTTGAGTTTATAATTTAATTAAGGAGAGATTAATATATATTAATTGTAGCGAGGGCGACTTAAAATTATTGGACAAAAATCTTATTCTTCAAACGAAAAAAAATTAAATACATACTTTTTTTTTCTCCTGTGTGAACATCACAATGTTGTTTCATTTTAGGTTAATTAGTATTTCATATCATCCCTACAAACACCGAACTTTGAAAAAATGAGAAGGTATAACTAATGAATTTTCAAAAATAAAAAATTAATAAACTAAAATGGTAGGCATACCTTTCATAATTTGGTCACCTCTAATACAAATTTCTCCAGGTTGGTTACGCCCTAAAGACGCACCAGTTTCGATATCAATAATTTTCATTTCAGCATTTCTTACAACAGTCCCGCATGCACCTGATTTTATCTCAAATGGCTCTTTGGCAAATGCCAAGCACATCGCCAGCACCGGCCCAGCTTCTGTCATTCCGTAACCCTACACAATCAGAGTCGAAATATTCATATTTGTTAGATATTTTGTTTTTTAAATTCAAGGTATTTTTATTTTTCTAGATATATCAACATTTAAATATTTTATAGATGTAAGTATAAAATTTATGTTATATTTAAACTTATGTTAAGGGTGGACGGGGTTGCAGCAGTTCTTGGCTGCGTCTCTGAGTATAATAGTAATATTTTGTGTACTTAGGTAAAAGAAAAAAAAGAAGATAGATAGGTCATGTGACAACTTTTCGTAACGTGCGTTAGTGATTGTAATTTAGTCAACTTTTGTGGTTGGATTTTGTAGCTTGATTCTTGGAATTTTTCTATGCTTTGATGGGGTGTACTTGGACCCCATGTCACCCCCTCCAATCCATCCACATGCGCCAATAAAGAATGTGTCTCTTATTTATTCTCAACGCAAAATCGTTGAATTAGTCCAAAGCAATATCTTGGAAAAGCTTTCATCGATAATTATTTTATTTTATTTTGACATCACATTTTATATTCATCTCATCGATAATTATATATATATATATAGTTCGCGTTTAAATATGTATTTTAAAAAACTATTTATATATTTAATATGCATTCACAGAGTAAAATACGAGATGTAACTCATTTATGATTCAAAGTGGAACTAATTAATAATCTAATATTGCCATCAATAACATAATTCAGAGAGGCCTCATATTAAAAATTCCCTCGTGAAAAAGTCGCAGTAGATGGAATTAGGTGTTTGGCTTCACATCCAAGATTTTTCGTTTGCAAAGTCATTGACAATTTCGAAAGCTCAGTATTTTTTATTTAAATTAATTCCATTTGTACAAACAAAAGGCAATTGCCATTTGAAACGTTCAGTGATAATATTTCAAATTTGACCAATTCAACCTAAGTACTTCCTTAAGGCCAAAATGACAATAACAAAAGAGGAAGTCCTATTAGACGGCCTAATCGGATCTGTCAGTTAGACGGATCCAAAACCCTAACCCATCTTGCGTGTGCGGGTTAAACTGAAATAATTCATTCTCTCGTAACATATCTACTCTCGATTTCCCTATTTCTCTCTCTAAACTCTCTCTCTCTCTCTCACATTAGCTTGTAGAAGAAGAAGAAGAATACATTAGAGAATAAAACAACCCCAACCACCCCACGTCGTTGCAGTGCTGCGAGAATCGAGATTATATTTTCACACTATTTTGGAAATATGGTCAAAGGTGGGCACGATCAAAAGTAATCCCATGGAAATATGGTCGAAGTAATCAAGATCATATCTTCACAACTTCCATGGAAATATGGTTGAAGGTAAGCCTTTGTTGCAAAGTATTCCCATGTGTCGGGGATTATGCTCATTAGTCAACAAATAAGTACATAATAAGCCCATTTACATGCATTTGCTTAGAAGAATTTTTATAAATGGAGCTCAGGAAGATTTCCTTTAACAGGGGCTAAGGAAGATTTCATTTAACTTATTTTTAAGAGACAAACTAATACTTTTAAGGTAACAATTAATACTTTTCGATTGGAACTACTAATACATTTTATTAGAAAAACTAATACTATTCGGAAAATTACTAAAAACATTTCAAAGTGGGAAAAAACAATATTAATTTTTGGGGAATTACTAATACATTTAAGAAGAAGCTAATACTTTTGAAGAAGGACGACTAATACTTCGGAAAATTTGTTAATACATTTTGGGAGAAAAATTTAATTATATTCAAGGAAACTACTTAATACATTTGGAAAAAGTGCTAATACTTTTTAGAAGGGCGACTAATACTTTTCAAAAGCATTTGTTAATATATTTCGGGATAAAAATTTAATTATATTCGAGGAAACAACTAATACATTTTACAAGAAGCGCTAATATTTTTTAGAAGGACGACTAATACATTTTGGGAGTATATTCATAAGAAATCTTGAAAAAAATCTTTGGGAACTACTAATACATTTGGAAGAATCGCTAGTACTTTTTAGAAGGGACGACTAATACTTTTGAGAATGACTTTTAATACATTTCGTGAGAAAATTTTAATTTATTTCAAGGAACTACTAATACTTTTTCGATGAACTACTAATACTTTTTTGAGAGATTGCTAATATATTTGGGAGTATATTCGGGAGAAATACTAAAAACTCTTGAGAAACTACTAATACATTTGAAAAAACTGCTAATCTTTTTAGAAGGGCGAGTAATACATTTAATGACTTGATAATACATGTCTTTCGAAAACTAATAAAACACCACCGCTAATATTACGCGAAATCAGGATCCGGTCGATCCGTCTAACAGTCGAGGCCAGTTAGACGGTCGATAGGAGTTTTGTCTTTTCTAACTTCAATTCATTTGTTATTACAAAATTTTAGACAACACTACAAAATTCAAAATTGTTACTCTTTAATTTGCATACTAATTATTATTTGAAAAATCATAATTTAATTAGAGTAAATGACAACAAACAATATGAAATATATTATTATTTTTATTTAACTCAAATGTATTTTAAAAGATAATATTAAACAATTGAATATGTCGAACAAGTATTACCTGGCCAAGTTTTGCATTAGGAAACTTAATTCTGGCAGCATCCTCCAGCTCCTTCCCGAGCGGCGCCGCCCCGGACATAACCGTCCTCACAGACGAAAGGTCATATTTGCCCACCAACGGGCTCTTCGCAATGGCCAAAACAATCGGCGGCACGAAGGGCCCAATCGTCACTTTATATTTCTGTATCAGCTCCAGAAACGGAACGATATCGAATTTCTGCATGATCAGAATCGCCGCCCCGACCCGCAACCCGCACAGCAAAACCGAGTTCAACGAATAAATGTGAAACAAAGGCAAAACGCACAGCATCACATCCTCACTGTGGATATACAAATTCGGGTTTTCCCCATCAACCTGCTGGGCCACGCTCGTGACCAGTCCCTTGTGCGAGAGCATCACGCCCTTCGGCAGCCCCGTCGTGCCGGAGGAGTACGGCAGCGCCACCACGTCGTCCGGGTTTATTTTCACCGCCGGCATGTCACGCTCGTCGGCCGAAGACAGCTCCGAGAATTTTAAACAATCTGCGGGCGGCGCGTCGATGCACATCACCTTCACGCGCTTCTCCGACGCGTAGTCCTTCACTTTCTCCACGTAGCACGCTTGCGTGATGATGAGCTTGGCGTTGGAGGCCTTGGCTTGCTTGATGACCTCAGCAGGGGTAAAATAGGGATTTGCCATCGTTGAAATCGCGCCGATATACGATGCGCCGAGAAACGCGAATACGTACTCGGGCGAGTTTGGGAGGAGTAGCATGATCGTGTCGCCCTGTTGGATGCCGAGTTTACTTAGGCCCGTCGCGACTTTTCGTGCAGTCAGTTCGACTTCCTCATATGTGTAGACCTCGTTCGTCGCGCCATTTATTAAGCACGGTCGTGTACTGAAATTGGAGATATTTTCGAAGCAATAGGAATGTAAAGGAAGGTGCTTTGGGATGTAGATGTCGGGGAGTTTCGATCGAAATATGATGTCTTCTTGTTTTGTTATCGTCTCCATTGGGATTGATATTGATTTTTCCGGAGAGGTATATGAAGTGAAGTTGTAGAGGGGATGGAAAAATTGGGTATCAACTTTTTTTTTGTTAGAGTTGAACCTAAAAATTATGGTTGATCTGTTTGGAGTATATATATGGGCATGTATTGGTAAGAGTTGGTGAAGGGGAGGGAGTTGATGGGCATTTTGGGTTGTTCAAGGGTAGATTAGGGAATTGTGTTGCTTTTTTCCGCATGATTAAACAATATGTGGTGTGGTTGGTGAGAAAGCTTGGGGGTGGGATGGGTGGGGTCCATTTGGGTTAGGTAAAGATGTTAATGAATTTGACTTTGCATAGTATTATATGTGGACATTTTCCACGTAGGATTTACCTACTAAGAAAAATGACGGCAGATCGGCGACGACGACGTTTTCACCTACTACCGTTCGTCGTATATTTCGTGACATGTTATGTTAGAGGACCAATTCATAAAGTGGCAAGTTTTAGGTAAACTGGTAGTGTACATATTGGATAAGTAATGACAAAAGAGAATGTGATAAGTTTGAGCAGATGATGCTGGTTGGGGTAAATTTGTAAAATGTCAAAACCCAAAGAATTATATAAATCTTTTTTAATTGAGTTTGGAAGTTTTAGTTAATGTAAAAGTTTTGAACTTTGAGTTAAAGTTACATTGAGCAAGGGTCCACATAGTCGTGGATTTTTAGAAATCTTTTGATTTTTTATTTCATATTTTTGGCTCACAGATTTTTTATTTTAATTTTTTCTTATAATGATAGAAGATGTCAAAAGAATTCGAAAGAATATTCAATTAAAAAAAACATAAGAAGAAGAGTTAAAGGATTAATATTATATTAAACTGTGGACTAGCCAAATTGTATATACAGAGTGAAATATTAAAATTATTTGATTATAAAACTGTTGGAAATTGGTTTGAGAAGTAATGGTTGATACCTAACTTTGACCAATTTTTTAGTGACTAATTATTTAATTTTGGAGGAATTAAATATTAAAATAAAATTTTACGTTTCGAGTAGATGAGTGTGGTATATTTAACTTCTCAAAACCATTTAGTGGTGAGTGAGAAATAAAATCCACAAGATAGTCACTTTGAAATGGGATAATGGATGATGGGAAGGTGAAAGACACCATCCCACATGGGAATAAAATATTAATTTTATTCAATATATAAGTAAGTGGGTGTATAAGAGTGTGCAAGATGAAATAACTATACACATGTGAGGTGTGGTGGGCAAGGCCACACGCGCGCATGCCAGGCCACTTGCGCCACGGCCGGCCGGCCGGGCCGAGGACCGAGCCGTGCCCGTGTCCCGATCGAATTTGTGTTTATTATTTTTGGAGAATAAAAACAAAATATAGTTGCAACTTAAAAGTCAAACTGCAGACTTTTATAATGGAAACGAAGCACCACTCACCACTACTTGGAAGATTCAAAGATAGTGGTCATTGAAGGAGTGCCCACTACCTGGAGGTTCTGACCCGTTATCCTGAGTTCGCCCGCAATAAAGAGACCCCAAGACTGGTTGGAAGTCCTATAAATAGGAGCATTGTTGTTGTTTGATTACACACTTTCATACTCATTTTCTTTCATGTACTTGCATAGTGTACTCGATTTTGCACATTTCGATTCGAAAGGTGCCTTGTAATTTGCGCGATCTTTGCTATTACAAGGACGGTTACATTGTATCTTTGGGGATAACACGTCCTTCCACAAAGACTTATACGGGACGTGTTTATCTTGCGGATAGAGTTTTTACTCGCCTCCTATTCTCGCAATTTTTCGATTTTTTGTAATAGTTTGTTACGAGTTCCTTGTAATCCGATTCTGAAATAAAACACCGGATATTTCAACAACGCAAGATAAATAGTTTTTGTTTTCATGAACGATGGCGTCTACTTCAGGGTGAATGTTCCTCTTTGCTCCTCTGGCTGGCGAGAAGCGGAAAAATTTTAAGTCGCCGATTTCAAAAGATGGCAATCAAGATCTTGTTTTTATCGACTACGCCGAGCCTCGCTAAGTTTCGAAGGAGGATCCACGGTGGTGGAAGAAAATGAAACCAACAATGAAAAAAGCGTCGCTTTGATGCTTGGGGCGGGGTGACTTCACGTGCCGCAACTACGTCTAAATGGGTCATGCGACTCGCTATACAATGTGTATAGTGAAGTGAAATCTTCCAAAGAGCTCGGGATTCTTTGGAAAAGAAATCCGAAGCGAGGACGCCGGTTCCAAGAAGTTCGTGGTTGGCGAGTTTCTAGATTTCAAAATGGTGGATTCTAGAATGTCATGGATCAAGCTCAAGAATTGCGATTAATTATGCACGATATTCGTGCGAATGCAATCTGGTGGATGAAGCTTTCAAGTGGCGTGCATGATTGAAAAGTTGCCACCTGGATGGAAAGACTTCAAAAATTATTTGAAGCACAAGCGAAAAGAAATAAATCTTGAAGATCTAATTATCGTTTACGAATTGAGGAAGGTAATCGCAAATTAGATTCAAGGTTTGAAAAGTCTTTGTTGATGCAAAAGCGAATTTGCTAGAACATGGCGTTCTAGAATGAAGAAAAAGAAAACGTGACAATAACAACAACAACTACAAGGAAAGAAGCACGTAAACAAAAAGCCGTTTACGGGAAATTGTCAATTGTGGAAAGCCCAACCACATGGCTAAGAATTTCATCGGCTTCCTAAAAAACCAAAATATAGACGACTAATGCTAATGTGGTTGAGCACGGTGGTATGATCCAAGAACTGGCGATATGGATCTATTTGCGGTGGTTTTTGAGGCAAATCTTGTGGATAATCAAGGAGTGGTATATTGACACGGGGGCCACTCGGCATGTCCATTACGACAAGGATGCGTTCTCTACCTACACCCGCATGCGGGTAGAAAACTTAATATGGGTAATTATTCCTCTTCGATGTTGCAGGTTTTGGCAACGTGGTTCAAGCTCACGGAAAAGAGCCGCTTCTAAAGGATGTTCTTCATGTCCCAGGAAATCAGGAAGAATCTAGTGTCGGGATCTCTTCTTGTAAACCATGGTTTTAGACTTATGTTTGAGTTGAGTCGAAAAGTTTATTTTAACTAAGTTTTGGACAGTTCTAGGAAAAGGTTATACGTATAACGGTAGATTCAAAATGAATGTAATGGAGTCAGTGTAACCGATTCAAGCGGCATGAATAAAATTGAGCCTACTTACGTTTTATATGCTTGAGTATTCTAATTTGTGGCATGTTAGATTAGGGCATGTTAATCTAAATGCTATAAAAAGATTAATGAACTTGGAATTACTTCCAACTTCAAAAATAATGGCTAAGTTACCTTTTCATTCGTGGAAAGAAATACGAGACCTCTAGAATTGATACATCTTGATATATGTGATCCGAAATTTGTGCAAACTAGAGGTGGTAAAAATACTTCATCACTTTTATTGATGATTGCACAAGATTTTGCTACTTATATTTATTAAGAAGCAAAGATGAAGCGTTGGAAGCTTTCAAAAATTATAAAAATGAGGTTGAAAATCAACTTGGGATAGGATTAAAATAATTCGGAGTGATAGAGTGGAGAATATGTTGCACCTTTTGAAGAATTATGTAACGAGTGGGGAATAATTCATCAAACTACCGCACCATATTCACCACAATCTAATGGCATTCTTTGAACGTAAAAATCGAACTTTAAAAGAAATGATGAATGCCATGTTCATTAGTTCGGACTACCTTAGAACATGTGGGGGAAAGTTTGACAAAGAAACCACATTTAAATAAAATCCCACTTAAAGGGAAAAACAAGACACCTTATGAATTGTGGAAAAATCATAAGGCATCTTATAAATACCTTAAAGTGTGGGGGTGTTTGGCTAAGGTAGCAAACACGAACCTAAACAAGTCAAAATTGGCCCTAAGACGGTTGATTGTATTTTTATAGGATATGCATACAAAGTAGTGCATATCGGTTCTTGGTACACAAGTCGGAAAATCCGAAAGGAAGGTACCATAATTGAATCAAGAAATGCAATATTTCTTGAAAATGTATATCCTTGTAAAGAAAGGGTTGGAATAAGTTCTAACAAAAGAACTTATGAGAAAGTAAGTAGTTCTTCACAAGAGAATGAAGAACCAAGGCGAAGTAAAAGGTTTAAAGCGCTACATCATTTGGTCCGATTTTGTCACTTACTTATTAGGCGGTGAGCAAATCTTGTTAAAGAGGCTCATCTCAGTCCGGATGCTCCGCTCGGAAAGAAGCCATCATTAGTGAAATAGAATCCATTTTACAAAATCATACGGGAGTTGGTTGATCTCCTGGGATAGTAAACCTTTAGGGTGTAAATGGATATTAAAAAAGAAATATAAAGGTGATGGAACTATTGATAAATATAAAGCCAGGTTAGTGGCTAAAGGCTTGAGACAAAAAGAAGGAAGTGATTTCTTTGATACATATTCTGTAACAAGAATTGCATCCATTCGAGTGCTTATTGCGATTCGCTCTGCACAATCTCGAGATTCACCAAATGGATGTAAAGCTGCGTTTTTAAATGGTGAATTGGAAGAAGAAATATATATGGAACGATTTGAAGGATTTGTAGCACCTGGTCAAGAGAAAAAGGTGTGCAAATTGATAAGATCATTTGTATGGACTTAAACAAGCTCCAAAACGGTGGCATCTTAAATTTGACACAACGATGTTGTCAAATGGCTTTAAAATCAGCGAATGTGACAAATGTGTTTATGTTAAAGGCATGTCAAATGCATTTGTCATAGTTTGTCTATCGTGAGCGATATGTTAATAATGGGTAGTAGTCATGATATCATCATGGACACTAAGAAAATGTTAAAAAGAAATTTTGACATGAAAGACATGGGAATTCTTGATATGATTCTCGGAATCAAAATTGGCAAAACATCCGAAGGAATTAGCTTGACACAATCCCACTATGTGGAGAAAGTGCTCAAGAAGTTCAATGCTTTTGATGGTCCACCATGCAAAACGCCCATTGATTTGAGCATAAACGGTAGTAAATAAAGCCGAACCGAGTGCTTCGGTTGGAATACTCGAAGGTGATAGGAAGTTTGATGTACATTACAAAGCGTACACGTCCGATCTTGCCTATCTCAGTAAACAAGTTGAGTAGGTATACAAGCAATCAAGCCAAGAGCATTGGAAAGCACTAACTAGGGTACTAAGATATCTAAAATACACCCGAGTTATGGAATACACTACTCGAAATACCCTCCGATTACTTGAAGGGTATAGTGATGCTAGTCGGATTTGATTCAAAGGACTCTACTCCACTAGTGGATATATATTTACTATTGGAAGAGGAGCGAGATCATGGAAATCCACTAAGCGCAGACTTGTATAGCTAGATCCACCATGGAATCGAGTTTATTGCTTTTGATAAAGCTAGGGAAGAAGGCGAGTGGCTTCGTAATTTCTTAGAAGATATTTCATGTTGGAAAAAGCCCGATTGCCTCTGTGATGATTCTTTGTGATAGTCAAGCTACTATAGGGAGAGCACAAAGTAATATGTATAACGGTAAGTCTAGACACATCCGTCGTAGACATAATAAGTAAGACAATTGATCTCTAATGGTGTTATATCAATTGACTAAGTAAAGTTAAAGGATAACATAGCGGATCCGCTCACGAAAGGGCTTAACAGAGATCAATTGAGTAAATTGCTAGAGGGAATGGGATTAAAATCCACAATTTAAAGAATGTTTAAAGTGGTAACCCAACCTTAGTATTTGGAAATCCCAAGAACTTGGTTCAATGAGAAAACTAAGCTTTAAAAGTTCGATTAAGCACTTGTAAATCGAGTTAACCCATCCTTAGAAGGCAAAACAAGTGCAATAAACTTGTTGGTTGTGGTAAGGTTAAGTCATAAGGACTTTTAATGATAAATTGACTCGGTCAAGAGAGATCACCTATATAAGTGAGAAGTGAGGGTCGCTTCAATGTAACACTTATGAATCAAAGATGTTGTCCATGGCCAAAAAGGACACAAGGCGAAGAACGGAATGTGACGAAGTCATATTGTGTAAATGTCATTGACTAGGTGTACACGAAGGAGGAATAGTTCAAGGCGTGCGTCCACTAGGCCGATATATCCGATGATATTTACAAAGGAAGGTTCAAAGTCGCAAAACTACTCCCGTCACGATACAATATGGTTTCAATTAACTGAGTACAAGAGTCGCATTTTCATGTGCATTTGATTTCCACTCATGTGGGGATTGTTGAAAGTGGTTTGAGAAGTAATGGTTGATACCTAACTTTGACCAATTTTTTAGTGACTAATTATTTAATTTTGGAGGAATTAAATATTAAAAGTAAAATTCTACGTTTGAGTAGATGAGTGTGGTATATTTAACTTCTCAAAACCATTTAGTGGTGAGTGAGAAATAAAATCCACAAGATAGTCACTTTGAAATGGGATAATGAATGATGGGAAGGTGAAAAGACACCATCCCACATGGGAATAAAATATTAATTTTATTGATATATAAGTAAGTGGGTGTATAAGAGTGTGCAAGATGAAATAACTATACACATGTGAGGTCGGTGGGCAAGGCCACACGCGCGCGCGCGCGCCTTGACCGGTGGCCGGCCAGTGGGCCAGGGAGTGGGCCGAGGCCGAGCCCGAGCCCGTGTCCGTGTCAGTGTCCGTGTCCCGATTGGATGGGCTGGTTTTACCTGAGAAAACATTTGTTTTTATTTTTGGAGAATAAAAACAAATAAAGTTGCAACAAAAGTCGAAACAACGGCTTTTATAATGGAACGACACCACTTAGCCCACTACTTGGAAGATTCTGACATAGTGGTCATTGAAGGAGTGCCCCTTACCGGAGGTTACTGACCCGTTATCCGGAGTTGCGCCTGCAAGTAAAGAGACCCCAAGACACTGGTTGGAAGTCCTATAAATAGGAGCATTGTTGTTGTTGATTACACACTTTCATACTCATTTTCTTTCATGTACTTGCATAGTGTACTCGATTTTGCACATTTCGATTCGAAAGGTGCCTTGTAATTCTTGATCTTTGCTATTACAAGAGGACGAAGGCTGTTGTATCTTTGGGGATAACACGTCATTCCGTCAGCACTTATACGGGGCGTGTTTATCTTGCGGATAGAGTTTTTACTCGCCTCGGCTATTTGCAATTTTTCGATTTTTGTAATAGTTTGTTCTGATTTCTTGTAATCGGTTCTGAGAAATAAAACACGAGATATTTCAACAAAAACATTGATAGAGTGAATCACAACTCAAAAAAGCTAGAAAATTAAAATAAGAATTGATGATACGCTAAACTAGGCTCCTTCTAAAACTTTGTCTAAAGGCTTCAAAATCTATAGGCGTCACATGGCCTAGTAAGTAATTTGGAGGAAAAAAACATATCTACTATTTAGGAATATAAAATAAAAAGTGTTGAAAAAATGAAGGAAATTGCACATTTTGGGTGCAATTTTCTTGGAACCTCGATTGTTTAATGACAAAAGGTGGATTCTTGTTCTCTCAGTGAGAAAATTAAAATCGCATATTTATTTATCCAAAATGGTATTTGGATGAAGGATAAATTAAAGCTTAAAGTGGAGTATTGGAATTAATTTAAAAGAAAAAAACCATGTGGGTAAGTCTTCTTTTAAAGATGGATTTGTCCCACATAGGAAAATAAAGGCTTTTGGATAGTTTATATAATGCCACCTTACTCTTAAGGTGTAAGATTATATTGCATAGAGACTCACTCTATACGCGGCGCTGGGGTGCAAATCACGATTCGGGCTCCGTATCTCTACCGACTTGTGTGCGGCGCGACTGCATACACGAATGTCGCACCGAAATCGAGCCACATAGTCTGCTTTATGTTTTATAGATTTTTTATTTTGAAATTAAATATTTATAAGAGTTTTTATTGAATTCAAATTTATCCATAACAACTATATTAATTCCACCGTAACATCGATTTAATTTTTGAATTGAAATCTGTAACATGAAAAATATTATTGTTGTGTAAGCAATGAGATTTAATTTGCGGTCGTGTATCGACTCTATAAATAGTTGTTATTTTGCGCAAGAATCGAACACAATCAACACTTGCACTCTTACAATTCTCACGAATATTGCTCTCAAAATTCCCTTGGCCTCATGCATTTTTGGTGATATTTTTCGGGCGTAAGTTTAGTTCATCGGACGAGAAAAGGTAATCTAATTTTTTCGGTCATCTTTGGCTTGTATATATCAGATAGGTCTTTCTTTGATATTTCACATGGTTATTCCTATCAACTTGGTTTGGATAGTTTCTACCATTCCCATCATATGAATTTCTTAGATGCAATCTCACAGGGCTTTTAGCGGCTCTGTTTGGCTTTTACAGAGTATTTTACGTTAGAGAGGCTGTTGATGGACTTTTCTAAATTTCTTTTGATTTGTCCTCTCGGCATACTCTCTTTGGATTCTTTCCTTTTCCCTTATACAAGGCCAATATGATTGTAATTGTGTTTTGGTGTGGATGTTGGTGCAACATATGGTGTTTTGGGCTTTTGGATTCCTTCATTACTTGATGATCCTTTTCTCCAAAGTCACTCAGGGAGTTTGACTATGCACAAAGGAATTGAATCTATATGTCTGTCTTATCTCACACTCTTTTTGAGTCATTATAAGTTCATCCAATGATTTGGATGCTTTTGTAAATAGAAGGCAATCACATTTTTAAGATCTTTTTCTCTATTTTCTATAGCGATTAACTCAACTAAGATCTTGGCACTTTTAGCCTTTAGCTTAGTGTTATCATCGGCTATGTGACTCGAGAGTACTCAACTCTTTAGTCAATTTGTGAGTTTTGGCTTTTAAGCTAGTTGTTTTCCTCATTTAAAAGTGTGTGTGAGGTTTTAATGTTCACAAAATCTTTCATCATTTTGCTTAATGAATCATAAAGATTTGTAGGTGATGAAGTGTGTATCACGAGTCACTATCACTTGAATCGAATGAGATGAGTTAGATTGTACCTCATCTTCTTGATATTGTTCTTTGGCCATGAAGCATTTCATAGCCTCTTCCTCGATATCACTTGAATATGCCTTCACTACTATCCGAGTTTGTTGCTTCTTTTGCATTTAGGGCTCGGCCAACATGGCTTTCTTCTTTTCTTGTCTTCTTTCCCTGAAGACTTTTTTTTTCTTCTTCATTTACGTATTTGTTAAGCTGGTGGATAGGAGCAGTCCAACGACAAAGTGTCTGGTTATGCGCAATTCCAACACGGATATTGACTCTCGATCGACTCTCTCGACTCACCTGGCGATTATCGGCACTACGATAGTCGGCTCTCTTTGATGTTGACTCTCTTGGGTGGTCTTTTCTCCCGGCTTTGGAAGGTCTTTGAATCTACGATAGGTGTGAGTTTTGCATGTATTTTGAGGCATATTTCTAGCTATAATGATGGGTAAACATGCATATACTCGCGTAAAATGTTACATATTCACTCCTTGTGGAAAAAATATTACACTTTGCTTATTTTGTAGGAATTTCATGATATTTGAAGCAAATTGAATACAAATACGAGCATAGCAAAGTGGAAACACGGAGAATTGAGTGAGTATACGAAAAGTGAAGCCAAAATGAGCGAAAGATGAGCAATAAGGAAAATACGGGAGCGCACGGGTTGGGCGTGCCTTAGGCACCACCGTGCACCCTCGATTAAGAAATTTAGAGCTTCAAAGATGGCACTGGGTAGCCCGTGCGCCAACGCCACGACCCGTGCGCCCTCGAGACTGGATGCTTTCTACGGGATGGCGCACGGGTAGGCCGTGCACCATACGCATGACCGTGCGTCTGGCTGGAATCCCATGTCTATGACATTATACCCTGGCGAAAAAGGGGTATAAAAGGCTTTTAGGCGCGCACGGGGAGATTCGACATTTTGGGATTTACAACACAAGACAAAGGCTAATTCTTGGAAGAAGACATCAAGGAGACAATCGGGTTGCATCGGAGCTTGAGAACGGAGATATATCGGCGATTGTCGACTTTCCTAAGTTTTTCTTGCTTTCTCTTTTAGTTTCAATCTTTCATTTTCGATTTGTAATTGCTTTGAACAATTTGTCTATGAGTTGTTTAGAAATCATGTGTAGCTAAACTCTTGAGATTTCGGGTTTTGGAAGTAGATTAATGAACTCTTGTTGAATGTTTTAATCTTAGTTGAAGTTATTATCTTGAAGCTATTTGAGTACTTTGAGCTTATTCTTGTTTTATCACTTGATCAATGATTTAACTTGTTTGATATATTGATTCATAATTCGAGAGATGAGTTTCAATATTAGATTTTGAATACTCGACACAAATATTTGCATGAATCGAGAGGTTTGTAAATCTTTGTGAAGATATTTGATCTTTTGAACTTTTGGGAGTTGAATACTTCATGTTGAGTAGAGATGCTAACATAAGTATTTTGATCTACGTTTTATATGCATCTCGAGAGGGAGGATAAAATAGCTTTGTGATCGTCTTATAGGAATATTGATAATAACTTGGCTTTGATTGAATCGAATAACAAGAGGGTTATTAATCAAACGTTAACTCGGGAATCCATTTCATCATCTTGATTCTTCTATCATTTGTATTATCTTAATCTTGTGTTTTAGTGATTTAAATTGTCTTAATCCCAATATAACAATCATCAATTTCGATCGTCTAAATAAAAATAAGACTATTTTGGTTCAATACTTAGTGCATAAATTTATTAGTCTCGTGGATACGACCTTGCTTACCCTATTCTATAAATTACACCGTACACTTGCGGTGAAGCTAAAAATAAGGCGAACAAGTTTTTAGCGCCGTTTCGAGGACTAATACAATTTACGGTGCTAATATTGCGATAGATAGAATTATTCTTAATTTAGAAATTTTTATTTTTATTTTGGTTTGACTTTAATTCTACATTATTTGACTTGTTTCTTTTAGTTTGGTCCGGGTAGTGCATGAACACGCGCTCTAAAGGGGGGACTTAATACCGCTCATCAGGAAGTTGAGGCTTTCGCGAGGAGAATCGATGCTACTACTAGACGGGTGAAAGACAACAAAATCCGATAATGGGGATTTAGATGAAGAGAACATGGGTAACAATGGGATTAACGGGATCAATGAGTTACCAATAGGGTAACAACGGGGTTAACGAGTTACTGTCATGCGGTTCAACAACAAGCTATCCGTGATTACTTTCGACCACAAGCGAATCGTAATTACGGTGGCATTGCTCATATTCGATAAATGCCAATAATTTCGAGCTTAACATTTGATAAACATGGTACAATGAGAATCGGTTTGGGGTTTCAATCGAAGATCCTAATTCTCACCTTGCACATTTCGTTCAAATATGCAACACAATAAAAATGAATGGCGTTTCGGATGATGCCATAAGATTGCGCCTATTCCCTTTCTCTTTGAGGATAAGGCGAGAAATTGGTTGGGTACTTTGACGTGAGGAAGTGTGAGCACATGGGGACGATTTGAGCCAAAAGTTTTTATTTAAATTCTTTCCACCAAGCAAAACTTTGCATCTCAAAAGTGAGATCACTCAATTTGACAGTTTGACTCGAGCCTTTGTACGAGGCTTGGGAATGATTTAGGGATTTGTTAAGAAGATGTCCACAACACGGCTTTCCGGAGGATCAATGATTATGTTTCTTCTATAATGGTTTAATGGGGCAAACGAGGGCCTTTGTTGATGCCGCATCGGGAGGAGCATTGTTGGCTAGGTTCCCACAAGATGCTTTAAATCTTCTTGAAGAAATGGCTATGAAGCGATTACCAGGGCCGTCGAAAGATCCAATGTACAATGAGTAGCGGAAATATCGGATTGAGACCCGATTAAGGCATTGACGGCACAAGTGGCGGCATTGACAACCCAATTGAGTGTTTTTACGAAAGGGCGAGGCCGAAGCAAGCATGAACACGGGTAGTGAAGCTCTTCTATATCCGATGGAGGAGGTAAATTATGTGAATAACCGGAATTTCAACAATTTAGGAGCAATTCAAATCAACACTACTACCATCAGGGATGGAGAAACCATGAAAATTTTTCCTATGCCAATACAAAGAATGTGTTGCAACCACCACCGGCATTTAATATGTCAAATGGGGGTGCTAATGTGGAAGGCAAATCATCTTTGGAAGATGCGCTAACCTCGTTCATAAATCAATCAAACGCATTCATGAGTGGCACGAGGAGTCGCTTCGCTAGGCAAGATTCAAGGTTGGATAAGGTGGAGCTACAAATGACCCAAATGACAAGTTCGATGAAGAGTCTTGAAACTCAAGTGGGCCAATTGGCTACAATTGTGGGTGGACAACATCAAATGGGTCAATTTCCGAGTAACACGGAAGTTAATCCTAAAGAGTAATGCAAGGCTATTCGATTACGGAGTGGTATGGAATATGATGGGCCTAAACAAAAATCTGGAAATCTGAAAATTTCAGAGGAAGCATCTAAGTCGGGAGACGTCGAATTGGTGATGAAAGATGGTGTTGAAGTAAATGGGGAAAAAAAAAGAGAGACAAGAGGAGGAACAAAAGGGGTGAGAAGCTTAAATCATCATCTAACTCTAATATATCTAAATTACCTATCTCTCTTCCTTTCCTCAAAGATTTCAAAAGAAAAAGCTTGATGATCAATTTGCAAAATTCTTGATATATTTAAGAAATTGCACATTAACATTCCTTTTTGACGGACGCATTAGAGAAAATGCCATATTACGCGAAATTTCTTAAGGATGTTATGACAAAGAAGAGGAAGATGACAAGCTTTGAAAGCTTGATGAATTTGTGGAAGAATGTAGCGCAATCATTCAAAGGAAGCCGCCACAAAAACCTAAAAGATCCGGGAGTTTCACTATCCCTTGTGTCATTGGTGGTAACTTCTTTAATAAAGCGTTGTGTGATTTGGGAGCAAGTATTAATTTGATGCCTTTGTCCATTTTCGGAAGCTTGGACTAGGCGAAGCAAAGCCAACCACGGTTACATTGCAACTTGCGGACGTCACTTACATATCAAAGGGAATCATAGAAGGCGTCTTTGGTAAAAGTAGATAAATTTATATTCCTGTGGATTTCTTGGTTCTTGATATGGAAGAATACCGTGACATTCCATCGATACTTGGACGTCCATTTCTTGCTCTTGATAAAGCCTTAATAGGCGTACAAAAGGAGAGCTCACTTTACGTGTTAATGATGAGCACATTTTATTTTCTATATATAAAGGCAATGAAATTTCATGATACGGTGGAGAATTGTAATTTTTTGAATATAGTTGGTTCATGCATTGAGGATTATGTTGATCATACATTGTCTATAGACGATTTGGAATTTGGTCTAACCCACTCATGCTCAATGTCGAGTGTTGTACTTGATTTTAATAACCAAGATTTGTACGACTATGTTTGTGCTTTAGATCATATGCGGGAACTACCTAGGAGCGCAAGAGGCGAGAACGCAAAGTCGAGAAATAAGGGAGCCAACTTGCGAGAATCGCACGACCGTGTGTCCACGCACGGGCAACCCGTGCGTGATGCCGATGGAATAGTTGAGGTCTCGAAGAGCACACGGGCCGTGTCTTTGGAGCACTGGGTTACCGTGCGCGGCCGACGCACGACCCGTGCACCCCCGAGGAAGAGTGGATATTTCTATGGGATGGAGCACGGGTAACGTGCGGCCGACGACGACCCGTGCGCCCCCAGAGTGGATGTTTCTCACGGGATGGTGCACGGGTAATCCGTGCGCCCGGCCACGACCCGTGCGCCTTACGAAGAGAGTGGATGTTTCTACGAGGATGACGACGGGTAACCCGTGCACCGACGACCCGTCTGGCGGCGATTTTAACTCTTGCTCTTAATCAAAAAAATCCCCAAGCGTCGCCCCCTCACTCATCCTTCATTGTCTTCAAAATTTCTGTAGTTTCCACCTAAATTCTCCCATTTAATCACTCCCCATCACATTAGAACTACAATTTGCATTGTATTCAAGTTTGATTGAAGAAAGTTGAAGAAAAAGCACCTAGGGTTCAAGTTATTCACTTTGAGTCGAAATTCAAAAATTTCCGGTAAGAACATCATTTCTCCTTGTGAATTCCTTGTAAATTATGTAATGGGAATCATGATTGGTGCTATCTTTGATATTTTGCTATGTTTTGAATGCAATCTTCTTTAAGGCAATTCATTAAACACTTTGTGGGCTTGTGTAATTGAGGAGAATTCGGATGAAATATTGATGAATGGGGCATGTGCAATGATTGTTTGAGTTTTGAGATTAATGATTTCCTAGTATGGCCATAATTCTTGATTGTTTGGGGAGTGCTTGATCGATCAAAGTGATGTAGGGAAGTCAATATGCACCACCTAATGTTTTCACTTTAAACCCCTACTTTGTTGCTTGCCATTGATCTTGTTGGGATGCTAATAGAGTTTATTTAGAAACAATTCTATCATGGGCCGAGACGGAATCCCCAAAGTGGAAGGAGACGTGCACGCGGGCGCTGCGAGACGAGGCACCGCAAGAGGTAGACCTGAAAGCGAGGTCCGCGGCATATGGGGTTGTATTGACAAACGCAAAATGATCTTGAGCGATGGAATCGCTTAGTTGGTCGCCAAATAGCTCCATCCCGCTACGACGATTTATGACCGCACCCAAACTTTGGGGATACATGAGGGCGTTTGGCGTCTCTTCAAAAAAAAAAAGTCGGATGGACCAAAGGTGGCCGACCTTTAAACGATTCACATTGGAGTTTTTGAGTACCGTAGAAGTACTCAAACAAGCGGTTTTTTTGAACCATATCGATACGCTTTCGGTTGGGGAATGTACGTAGACAACTATCTATTACCCAATTGAACACCATCTTTGAGGTTCCAACGAATGCTCGTTTCCGACCGATGGCCAATTATGATCAATATGACTTTTGGAGAATCTTTGGTGGAAACACCACAAAGCGGGGCCTATGTTGTATGCCGCACGGACCGGGCCAAAGCCTCTTCGATCCAGGAATCTAGTTTTCCGGTACATACAACGCGGATTGCATCCTCCGTGTTCGCCGAGAAAATATTGGAGGGATGACTACTAGGGAGATGTATCTACTATGGTGTATGCTCACAAATACACCCTACAACACATCCGTCAATTTCGCAGAGCAAGTGGAACAATCGGCTAGGCGAGAAGGGGGTACTATTTCTATAGGGGGTCTGATTACCCCTATTGCCCGACATTTCAACATTGATTTAGAAGCTTGGAGCCTTTACCGGGCGGCACTCGGGTTAATTTGGCATCTTTGCACCACATGAAATTTATTGCAAATGAAGATGGTGTGTTGGTTCTTCTACAGAAGAAAGGTGCCGCATTTCCCTTACCTAACCTGAGATACACCACAGTAGATACCTTGGCAGACACAACCAACTTTCTGCTTAACTCTGAGGCACATAACAGATTACGAATGCTATCGATGCAAGGAAGAAGCGCAGAGTTGAAGGCTTCCAAGATGAAGAGGATATGGTGGCGGAGGAATAGGAGCTACACAGGCGAGAAATGGGGTGGAACCTCATCACCTCCAACTTGGCTATGACATTCCCAGAGCCTCACATGGAGGCGATTACCCCCGACCCTCACATAGTGGGGATCATCCCGGAATCTCTTATGGTGGCACGTCCCAACGAGGCAATGAATTTCAAGATATGCTACATGCATTTGGGGAGGACTTGCGCCATCAAGGAGAAGAGTTGAGGCAATAGAGGGAGGATTTGCAGCAGCATCGGGCTGATTTCCTCACATTCCGGGAGGACTATAACAGGAGGTCCGAGGAGACGTGGCAAGTGCTACAACAATTACAAATGTGGCACATCTCACAAGGCCACTTCCCACCGCCGCCACGATGATTGGGTATATCTCCACTTTTCACTATTGAAATTCTATTTTCCCCTTTCGATAAAAAAAATAATATACAATTTCATTCAAGTTTGGAGAAGAAGTAGTCTTTTGATATTTGAAAAGTGTAGATGAAAAGAAAAAAAAATTTAATTGCATTGTTGTGTGTTTTCATATAGTTGCATAAAGAGCATTTTAGGTTGCATTGCATTAGAAGCACGTTTATGGCTTTAGCATGTTTATTGCTTTCATAGATGTTAGAGAGTGAGTTGGCCAAGGCGAGGATGCTACTTGTTGTTTGTGTGTTAATTGAAAATTTGTATTGTTGGGATTGGATGTTGGGCATGAGTTGATTGAGCTTGAATAGATGACATTGAGCATGTTAATATGAAAACTTGGTTTGATGCTTTGAATTACATTTTGACAAGCACTGTGAGCTTTGAGCCTTTCTTCGCTTATATCTTTTGCGATCTTGTTGTGATTGAGGATATCATTCGTGTTGTCGAATTCTAGAACTTGCTCGGGTATCTCTGTCGAAGCCACATGTTGTATGCAAATTGTGAATGTGATAAAAGGCCATCTTTGTTAGCCTTTCTAGCCTTTTGCTTCCCTAATGATGAGTAAATTCCTTGTTAGCCAAGTTGAGCCTATTGCCTATTCTTTTGATAACCACAAGATTTAAGCTTTGAACTTGATAGATCCATCACCCTAAACTTCAGTGTATAACGTGGAGTAAAGGGAATAAATGGAGTTGAAAGAGTGGGAGTTGAAAAGTGGGATAATGGGCATAAGTGGTTAATGAAAAAAACAAAATCGAGAATATCTTGTGAATTCTCATAGAACCGAACTGGGGGCGAAGGATTGTAATCTAAGGCGATTTTCAAAAGAAAGAAAGAGATGGAAATAAGGAAAGTTGATAAAAATAAGGGATGATTGGAGTAGCATATGGAACTATTATGTAGAGGATTGATATGCTCACCAGGTTATATGCTCGAGTTTGAGTCACTTTGTCCAAAATTTCCTACCCTAACCAAAGAGCCGTCGTTACAACCAAACAAGAAAGTCCTTTTTGATTCACGAAGTGCATACATTCTAGTGGCGGAGATACGAGACGAATTGCAAGCTTACGGTAGTCAGTGACCTTTGAATTGATTCGGCGTAAACACGTCCTATATTCTCGTGAGATGAGAGTATACACTTAACTTTGAGAGTTGTAATTGAGCATTTCACTTTGTTCTACTTGATGCGTGCTCTTTGATCGAGATATTTGAGGTTTGATTGGTTTGTTGTTCAATATTCATGATGAACAATATAGATCTTCTTTGGACCCATTGTGTGCGCTTTTATTCTTATCTCCCTGTTGTGCTTTATCGTGTTTTCAAAATTATTGATCGGGACGGTCAACGGTGTAAGTTTGGGGGATTTTGATAGGTGTGAGTTTGCATGTATTTTGAGGCATATTTTTGGCTATAATGATGGGTAAACATGCATATACTCGTGTAAAATGTTACATATTCACTCATTGTGGAAAAGATATTACACTTTGCTTATTTTATAGGAATTTCATGATATTTGAAGCAAATTGAATACAAATACGAGCATAACAAAGTGGAAACATGGAGAATTGAGTGAGTATACGAAAAGTGAAGCCAAAATGAGCGAAAGATGAGCGTATAAGGAAAATACGGGGAGCACACGGGTTGGGCATGCCTTAGCTGGATGCACGACCGTGCACCCGAATTAAGAAATTTAGAGCTTGACATGGCACACGGGTAGCCGGGTGCGCAAATTTCCGACGCTTCGGACCCGTGAATTTGCCCTATAGATCCCCGGATGTTTTTCTACGAGGATGGCGCATGGGTAGCCCATGCCCCAACGCACGACCCATGATTTCTGCGCTAGAATCCCATAATATGCGGCATTATACCCTAAACTAGGGGTGCACATTAATCGGAACTGCTACTTTTCATTTAAGTTCCGAACCGAACCGAATTTAAAAAACTTTCGGTTAACCGAAACCGTAAATTGACCAAAATGTCAAACCGAACACCGAACCTAAATAAATATTAAAAATACACTTGTTCGGTTAAAATCATAATCTTTCGACCGAAGTTTGTTCTTGAGTCATTTTTAGAGTCAATTCGATTCGGTTTCCAACGAGGAGAAATTTAATGAATTTTTTAAAAAACAAAACTTAATAACTTATCCCTCCTATGTTTCTTCCCCTCTACTTTCCTATGCAAAAAGAAAAGATGTGTAATCAATGCAAAATTTATGAAGAACACAAACCAATGAACACACACAATTCGAGCCCCAAAACACCATATGAAAAGGAATTTCATCAAACACATACACTAGTAAATAATTACAAATTTTTCCAAAAACCCATAAAAGAAGACAAATATAATTCATAATCCCTATAGATCATCATTCATCATAGCAAGTAAAATTAGCTCAAAGACTCGGCCTCAATCAACTATTCAAGTACATAATAATTAATAACAAGCCACTAGATCAATATCAATTTCATTCCTGCTACTTTTCATTTAAGTTCCATGACATCAAAAGATCAAATAACTAAAATTTAAAAACCACTAGATCATCAAGTCAAAAAGCAAAGCTTTCTAGTTACTACCAAGTGCCAAGTACCAATCAAGTTACATCAAAAATAATATAAACTACTCCGTCCAATTGCCCAAAATCTACGCCCATCCAATAAGTCTAAATAAATATTAAAATTATACCTTGTTCAATCCTCTTTATAAAATCATAATCTTCTTCCAAAGATTTTAAGAAAAGGAGAATGACGAGAGCCAATCTTGGCCACAAATTAATTAATGCTTGAGTCATTTTAGGAGTCAATGAAGATCTAAAATCATCAATTACACGACGACCCGGTGATTTAAATGTAGACTCAAAGCTAGATTTTCGGCATCGATGGTGGATAAAGGCATAGCCATTACATCACGAGTCAATCGGCTAAAATGGGAAGTCTACGACTTTGAAATTTCCACCAATCCGAACATCAAAACCTTTAGAAGCTTTCTCCAAACACTCATTTAAATACATATCTAACTCGATTCTTCACTCCCAATCCCGGATACAGGCGTGGCTCTTGAATGTGAAGTTTCTTATCCATACTATATGTTGGAAATCTACTTTCACTATGCAAATCTTAGAAGAAGGTGATGATGTTGATGATGTCTGCTGCGTATTCGGAAGCGTATACTTTTTGTACTCATCAAAAGTTCATAAAGAGCAATAAGATTTTGCCAAATTTGATATCTATTCTCCACGCTGAGGCCCATACATTTTTTTCAAATAATATTGTAACACAATGAACTTGTGACGTGGGTCAAGTACAAAACCAATATACAACATCATATTAAACCTTTTTACATCCCAAAGTATTTTGAAACTTCAATTGCATTCTCTTTTGGGATGAGAACTATTATTGTTTCCATATCCACCAAGCTATCATCATCACTCTTAAGCCAATTATTCAAATGTTCATTGATTTCAAATATATCATCCAAGAAAGTGTTAGAAGTCACATATGTGGATCCGAAACTCGAAGAGTGAGTTCATAAAAATAACGCTTAAGCCAATCATCTCAACAAATTTTTCCACAACAATCCAATCATCTTGAGTGGGCAAACCAATATTTCCATGCGTTCCACCGAAAGGCATAAAATCGTCTCTCTCCACGAAAATCGAGAGGAATCATTGACCTCATATCTATCAAAAACACCCGATAGATTAAAGCCGTTTCTAGCATTTTATAAACGGGCTGAGTTCCATCTTGTGCAAACATCTAAGCACAATGATTTCTTACACTATTATGGTTTCGATTCCCTCCTCAATGATAAAATCGTTAAACTTCTTTAGTCGCATAGGTGATTGCCTCACATACCGCACCACCAAAGTTGTGCGTGTGCGAACACGCCCAATTGACTCATTCAACTCTTTCATTCCATCTTTCACTATAAGATTTATAATATGAGCCACACATCGCAATATGCATATATTTTCCATTCAAAATGAAGTCCCCAATTATTAAGTCTTCTTTTCAAATAGGCTACGTAACATCATTAGCGAAGCATTATCAATTTGAAAGAAATACCAAAAATCTTGTCAATTCCCCATTCACGAAGACATTTCTCAATCACAAGACCAACATCATCACCTTTATGATTAGGAGATGGAACAAAATTAAGAATCGACACCCTTTTATGCAATTTCCAATCATCATCAATATAATGACCTAACAATGACTCGACAATAGTAACTAAAGGGTTTTGATTATATGTCCAAATATCGGTTGTCAAGGAAATTCTTTGTCCATAAGCCTTAAGATGAGTTTTCAACTTGTTTTGTTCAACAAAATACATTTTAAGAGCATCTCTCGGCTATAGTTGTTCTTGAAGGCACAAAAATTGGGGACATGCAAGAGCCATACTTTTCTAAATCCTTCATTCTCCACAAATTTGAAAGGCAATTCATCAATAATAATCATGCGAGCAACTTTTATGCAATTTCCAATTTCTAATGACCATGTCACTTCTTGATCAAACTTCCAATGTGAACTTCCTTTTCGTGACACCACTTATATTTTGACAAAAATTTGCAATTGTTTGATTATCTCCAATGTTATCGACATTCAACCACCCGGTGTTTTTTGCAAGCTTTCATGTGACTATTCAAAGCGTTTTGCAAGAAGTACCATTTCATTTCGCAGGATCGGCTGACATATGTTCTATCACAATACTTACATTTTGCTCGAAGGCTTACCATCTTCGTCTTTGTAATGTTTGAAGTGATCCCATATGAGATCTTCTAGATATTTCTTTTCTCTTTGGCTTTTCATTTTGTTCTTCAACTTCTTTCAAGTTTCCAACTCGCACCCCCGGTTGTGTAATTTGCGGCCCCATATTGACTTCCATTGAATGAGGATTTGTACTTAATGTAGGGACGTGGGAGTGCGGTTCTTGAACATGTTGTGTCACCTTGTCCACTTTCCATACCTAAAATGAGAATTTAATTAATGCAATGTTAAATGTTGATTCATCCCAACAAAAATTGCATCAAAAAATAACCATGTCTTCATCACCAAGCAATGACTTGGCCATTTACAAGAAATAACCCACACTCATTTACACAAGTCACAAACTGTAATGGAAAGCATTTACTCTCCACAATAAGTTCACACCTAAATTCATGTATGTAGATACTTGCTTCAATATAAAAACTCACAATAATAACTAATAAGGATCTGATTATCTGAACATAGAAGGAAAGAGCCCAAACATGGAATCAACTATTTGATGCAAAATAATCAAAAAGCAAGGCATTAGGCAAGGGAATTGCATTATCATATAATAAGTAGGTCGTTTGAAGTCCCATGAGCATCTTTGAGAAAATATGAAGGTGAAGACATTAAACATGATTTGGGGGCTAGGGTTTGACAAAATAAGAAACAAGAAATAAGAAATAAGAAATCTCTTCACCTAGGAGGAAGTATTAAGCTTGATATAAAAACTGACGGGGTTCGAGCGGCGGAGTGGTGGTCTGCCGTGAGTGGTGGTCCCGGAGTTCGTCGTTTGATCGAGAGAGATAGAGTTCTAACTTCGAGGCGTATAGGAGAGAGGGAAGGAAATAACTTAGAAAATTTTCAATCATTTTTCAACCCTTGAGACTTCTGGTCTCTCGATTTTGTGTTTTACTTTAAAAAAAGCACTTTTGGGAGAGGAAAAAATCACTTTTTAGGGTTGGAAAAAAGCACTTTTATGAAAGGAAAAAAAAGTACTTTTGTAAACATACACTGCAGCATCATGCGCTCCCAACCCAAGGTTTGTTTTTTTTTTTTTTAAAATATATATATATATATATAAAGTTCGGTTTTTCGGTCGGTTCGGTCAACCGGTCCTCTTCACACACACCGAAACCGAAAAACCGAACTTGGCCAAACTTAAAACCGAACACCAACCGAACTTTTGGTTCGGTTTTGGTCCAAACCGAACGGTCGGTTTCGGTTCGGTGCGATCGGTTAACTGGATGTGCACCCTACCCTAAAGCGAAAGGGGGTATAAAATGGCTTTTTGGGCGCACACGGGGAGATTCTCGACATTTTGGGATCTACAACACAAGACAAAGGCTAATTCTTGGAAGAAGACATCAAGGAGACAATCGGGTTGCATCGGAGCTTGAGGAACGGAGATATATCGAGAGATTGTCGACTTTCCTAAGTTTTTCTTGCTTCTCTTTTTAGTTTCAATCTTTCATTTTCGATTGTAATGGCTTTGAACAATTTGTCTATGAGTTGTTTAGAAATCATGTGTAGCTAAACTCTTGAGATTTCCGGGTTTTGGAAGTAGATTAATGAACTCTTGTTGGATGTTTTAATCTTAGTTGAAGTTATTATCTTGAAGCCTATTTGAGTACTTTGAGCTTATTCTTGTTTTATCACTTGATCAATGATTTAACTTGTTTGATATATTGATTCATAATTCGAGAGATGAGTTTCAATATTAGATTTTGAATACTCGACACAAATATTTGCATGAATCGAGAGGTTTGTAAATATTTGTGAAGACATTTGATCTTTTGAACTTTTGGGAGTTGAATACTTCATGTGGAGTAGAGATGCTAACATAAGTATTTTGATCTACGTTTTATATGCATCTCGAGAGGGAGGATAAAATAGCTTTGTGATCGTCTTATAGGAATATCGATAATAACTTGGCTTTGATTGAATCGAATAACAAGAGGGTTATTAATCGATACCTTAACTCGGGAATCCATTTCATCATCTTGATTCTTCTATCATTTGTATTATCTTAATCTTGTGTTTTAGTGATTTAAATTGTCTTAATCCCAATATAACAATCATCCAATTTCGATCGTCTAAATAAAAATAAGACTATTTTGGTTCAATACTTAGTGCATAAATTTATTAATCTCCGTGGATACGACCTTGCTTACCCTATTCTATAAATTACACCGTACACTTTGCGGTGAAGCTAAAAATAAGGCGAACAATCTCTCCACGAAGGTTTCTTCCTTGTTCCTTTTTAGTTCTTGTTAAAGAACTTGTTGAATCTTTTAACCATGAGAGCAATTTTGTCCTGGTCTATGATTTCCTTTGGCTCATCAACGCAATTGTCTTGGGTACAGCTGTTTCCTCCTGCTCTTTTCTTCTCAGCTCAAACTCATAAGCTTGGAGATATGAGAATAGCTCATGATTTGATGTTTTTGAGAGGTCCATTGAGTGTCGAGGCCATGACCTTCATTTCCCATTTAGGCAGGAGGGCTCTTAGAATCTCCATGCACATCTCCTTCTGAGTGTACTCTTTCCCAAGAGCTGAAAGCTCATTTGTAATCTCTGTGAATCTGGCATCCAGCTGATCCAGACTCTCACCTGCAAGCATTTTAAAAATTTAAATTTTTGAACGAGCCAGATTAATTTGTTCTCTTTAATGTTTACGATTCTTCACAAATCGCAGGTTAGCTTATCCCGATTTCTTTGGCTGATTTGCAAGACTTCACTTTATTGAACATAACATTGTCCAATGTCTTGTACAAAATATCCTTGGCAACATTGTCGATTTGTATCTCTTTCCGTCTTCATTTGTCCATTCACGGCGATGAGGTTTGTCAACCATGGGTGGTCAGGCTCTGCCAAAGATCCTCTCCTTCATCTTGAGGTGCTCTTCTTACAACTATGATGTTAACTTTGAATATTTGCAAACTCATCCTCTATCACAAGCCACATTTCATCGTGTAAAGGCGATAGGTGAGCTTGCATGCGAATCTTCCAGGTCATCAAACTCTTCCACAAAGAAACATAGGAATACGAGTTAGATTAGCTTCCATGATAATAACTTTGCCTTTTGAAATGAAAGACTTTGAAAACACAAGTGTTAAATCTTTTGATAAAGATTGAGATCTAGTTGATAACTTGTGCGGAAGGTTCAATGATCCAACCACTCGATACCACTTGTAGGTCCCAAGGGATGTGGAGTAAGGTTTAGAATGAGGTTGAATAAACCTTACCAAATTTTCACCTTTTAGTCCTTTTAAAATATTCAACAAAGGTGACTCAAATCAACTAAGTCCTTGGGGGACAGCTAGGTTGGCTTTCTTGACAAAGTTATCCAATCAACCGATTTCGAGTGTTGATAGTATAACTTAGATGCATCGACTAACACTTAACTTTTAGATGATTTGGTTTTATACAACGGAAGACTTAACACCACGTTTTTGTTAATTTTAAGCACGTTTTTAATACGTTTATAAAAATGTGAAAGAAAGTCTTGAAAGTAAATGACACAAGCAAATTTTATAGTGGTTCGGGATGGGGTAATTCCTCTAATCCACTCTTGTCCAACTCCTGGAGGAATCCACTAAGTAGCAGTTAGGTTACAAAGCGGTTCTTGATCCCAGAGACGGCCTTGATCACAGTTGGCTTCTCCCGCGACTCAACTTCTTCACAAAACTTGCCTTGCTACTTGACTCCTTGAAGCCTTTGAAATTGATCACACAACCTTCCAACAAACTTGAAACTTCTGGTTCGATCTTGAACCTTACCACAGCTCCTTCAAACTTGGAGAGTAGACCCATTTTGTTCTTTAAAACTTTTCCTCTTCAATTTGGTTGAAGTATTCTTTCCTTCACGGCGTGTGTTGGATCGAGTTCCGTTGAGTTTACGCTTGAGGAATTTCTCGATAAGCTTTGAGAATATTCGCAGGTTATGTTTGCTTGATATTTGCTTGATTTGTTTCATGTAAATCATCGCAATTTCTCAAATGCTTCCTCATCCTTTTATAATGCTCATTTGAAAATTTGCCCATTGAAGAGATAGGCTATTTTGAAATGAAATTTTCTAGTTCGTTGGCTTGTCTTTTCTTGGCCCGCAAAGCATTGTGATGTTGACCCTTCCTCGTATTAAATGACTCTCTGACTTCGAGGGTCGACACATGCTTGATGTTTCCCATTGGTTTTATTCCTTTTGCATATTTTTGGGACAAAAACTTTAAGACAGAAGCAACTTGGATTTATTACTATATTGAGTAATATCTTGACTTCCCTCCAGCAGATCAATGTCAACCATCTTGACTTGATCCGCTTTTACCCCCTTTGACTTGAGTGTGCTTCAATCATATGGGAATGACTCAACTATCAATTCATTTGTTAGACTTGGCTCTTCACGACTTAGTGACACTTCCACACCCTTTACACAGTTGTTCCTCGCCTAGATCTTCTTGATCGAGTCTTTGCCTTCCATCTTGACCATACTCGGTGACACACATTTGGTCTTCACTCTAGTCTTGGTGGACTTCTTGCATTCTTCGACATAGGCGCGTCACTCGCTCTTTGATCCTATCTATTACAATATAAAAACACAGGGAAAATGGGGTGCCAACTTCCTATTCTAAGTTTTACATGGTATCATCAAAATCTTAACAATAAATTTTCTAATAGTGTTGAACACTCGATTCGGGCCATTTCTATTTTTTTTTTTCGTAATAATTTCATTTATCCGAAAGTTACTTTGTAGTTGTTTAATTTTATTTCAATTCGTTTTGGATTTTACGGATTATATTAATTGTACTGCGATTTTTTCTAACAAAAAGTATCCCACTTATATATGATGAATTTGAATAAACTTCCCACGAGTAAAAATAAAAATAAAAAAAGTATTAAAATGTAAAGTTACGTTATTTGAAGTGAAGAATTTTATTCAATTTAAACGTTGAGCGTACCATCGATATATTTTCACAGAATTGTAATTATAATATACACGTTTTTCATAAGTATGGACCACTGCGAAGTTAGACAAAAAAGTTGGGAGGTCAATTTGTGACACTGCATGATAATCTGACAAGAACCTAAGAAGAATTTAGCAGATATAGATACAACCCTTTAAGGGTTTGGATCAAATTCGGGTCGGACACATGTAACAAGGTAAAAAAATAGGCCAGGTTAGGTCGACGCATGTTTCAATATGTTAACCTAATTAACTCATTTAGTTGAATAGTGGACATGTTATTTTCATATTTTCTAATGTTTTAGTTGGTTATATGATGTTAGAAAAATTATTTAATGCATTTTCTAGTAATTTATTATATATTTTATTTGTAATTTTAACTTTTTCTCTCTTTTTTTTAGTTTCTTTTTTGCTTTGACCCGGGGGAAAGACATACTCTGGGGTTTTCGATTTATCAGAAAGAAAAAGAGATATAACAAAGAAGACACTCAAAAGAAAATGAAAAAAAAAAAAGTTTTCATGTCAAACTTTAAATTATATAGGTGTTTCGTGTTGTGTCGGGTTACCCAGGTCATAAACAGGTCGTATTCATATCACGTATCTTTGACATGAATAATTAAATGTGTTGTGTTCGAGTTCGTGTAAAACGTATAATACTCGTATCATAACACAACACGCAAACAAAAGGCACAACCTGATTAACACATATACAAAAAACGGTAAGTCCAACATATAGATTTTTTTAAGTATAGGCGCACAACCAAATAAATCAAATAGAGAAAAACATTAATCACTAGGCAGATCAGCTGGCCTATGAGGGAGGTCTTGAGAAGAATGTGACCATATCCTTGTAACCACAAGTTGGTTATATAGCTAAACCGAAAAAATAATCATAAAATAAAATTGTACCATAACACTGACAATTGAGACACGGAAATTTTCTTTATCGTGTACACACTATGATCCATGAAAAGCAAGAGGCTCAAAAAGACTCATTATTAGAGTCATCATCCTTTACCTAATTAGCCAAGATTTAGAGGTAACTATATCCATAATTTAGAATACATTTGAACTATTCGAACAACTCGTATGGTTGCCCTGGAACCCGATATTGTGGGCCGAACTTTTCAATTTTTCATCGATGTCATGCAATTTAATATCCGTCTGCTCATCTAGTGTTTTTGTTATGGGATGTGGTGTGCTACCGGCTGAATTCCATCGTGTAGTCAACATAGGCTCAACCAGAGACTGAGACAAATGATTATTAAAAGTCCCAAAAGGTATATAGCATGAAAGAAATACCCATGTTGTTCTTATATCAAGAAAATTTACTATGGTCAAAATGAACTTATGTACTTACACAGGAAATTGATTGCAGGCAAAAATTGTAGTCCTAGATCAGGGCCATACCAGTATACCACTTTTAGAATATGCAACCCCAAGTCCAACAACTATCTATTTAGTCAAACTCTACCTGAAAATAAGGTTTGATCATAAAACTAAACAAAATTAATTTGAGTTTTATTTTGTGGACCTACACTAGAAAAGAAAAAATAACTGAAACTTTTTAATTAACTCTTTTTTTCTTCATATTTTCAATCTTTTTGGATGGAATTTAGGGGTTAATTAGATGCTACCAAACGAAAATGGACACGAAACAAAATCATAGGAAAGTTGGATAATGCCAGATTGGGTAACATCTAATTAGCGATTTTAGTATGGAGCTAGGTTTTGTTAGATACTCAATCCTATTCAAAATAAGTGACATTTTAGTAAAAAAAAATACATATTAAGGATTTGTCTTAAAATATACAATATACCTTCATAAATCTTTGCTTTGGTACCAAACAAATTTATGTATTAATATTAATTGGAAAATGATACATTTAATGGTCATTTGGGAAAAACTTTCTCACAAGACTTGAAAATAACAAATTGTCATTCTTTTTGAAGAACTTTTTATGTGCGAAAAACGCCACTTATTTTGAATAGGAGGAGTATAATATTAGTAGCGCTAACCTTTAGGGACACGTAAGAAAATGTTTATTATGAACTTTTTTTTTTATTTTTTGGTGCACGATTGAGGGTGCTTTCTTAACTACTCCATGTGTCCCAATCATATAGTCAATTTGACTTATCACACAAATTAAGAAAAATATTTTATTTTTTGGACTAAGAGATTTAGGAAAGAAATTACAAATATGCAAAATATTTACTTGAGTTACCTTTATTTAATAAATAGTGCAATTAGAAAATACATATTAAATAGGGTTTTATAGTAAAAAAAATAGAAAAAGTAGTTTTACATATAGAAAATGGACTATATATTTGGAACATCCAAAAAGGAATACTGTCATTGATGGAGCTACGGCTCATGTTATGGGGGCACGTGTCCCTATAACTATTTTCTTTCTTCTATTTATTATTTTGAAAATCTATATATTAATCAAGTTTAAAAAAATAAATTGTGCACTTCTTCAATAAAAACAATATATATATATATATATATATATATATATATATATATTGTGCAGCCCTGAGTTATCTCTATATAGTTTATAAATGGTAATAGGCTAAATTGGCCACTTACATTTTGTAAAAATAAAAAATAGTCATGTTTTAGAAAAATATATTTTTTAATTAATTTGATTAAAAATTGAGTCATATTTTGTTGCATTCTTTGGCGAGCTACATGGCCATTTTTCAAAAAATCAACGTGGTAAATTTCATGGTATTGAGAAATGAGCCTCGATTCCGAATTCTCTGTCGAAATGAATCGATCACAAGAAACGAAAAAAATGAAGAAAATGAACAATTGAACTCAAAAAATGGCTAAAAAATATGGCTAGCTAGAAGATATTTTTATTATAGATAAATGACCAAAAAATAGACGGACTAATTGTATTAGTTTTACGCCCCCATTATAAAATAATTAAGAATCCGTCCCTAAATACTAGGGAGGGAGTCTAATTTTAGTAATTCCTTTACGAGAATTATTTATTATTTACTTTCGTATGAAAATTAAATGGATTTGATAATTTTTTTAATTTCATTTATTAAAATTGACATTGTGTTTATACTATATAGTCAATGTGTCAATGTGGAGCCACTTAATTTCATCGGTATTTGGAAGTTAGATGTCATCTTCAAATTTTTTTTTAAATAAAGGTATTAAAATTTAGTGTGGCACTTTTTAACGAAATAAGAATGAAAAGAAATATGAAAATAAATAAAAGACCAAGCCCTTAATTTAAAACGTTTCCAATGTTATTGTAATAAAATACGAAAATAAATAGTTATCATATCTCAGTTATGTCACCAGTCACATTAGCGTATGTTATATTTTTACTTTCGGTCACTAGAAATTTGTAACCAAAATCCATGACTATAATTTGGGTCAAAGCTACTTGGTCAAATTTGAACTAGTCTGACTCGCACATACTTTTAACATGATTCGAGTTGAATTAGTCTTAATATCATTCTTGGCTATTTAATCTTGTTTTTCTGTAAACAATCAGCTCATCGCTTCGAGAATTAATTAAGAACATAGGTTTATGTCAGTCTGAGAAGTTCACACTGTATCAATATAAAATTAATTAGCATTGCCAATCCACTTTTGATTAAATTACTTCCGAAGTAAGAAAAAAGTCAAACCGAGTCATAGATTAAAATAAAATGCTTGAATTTCTATGTATTTTCTTTTCCTTTTTATCTCATGCATTTTCCAAGAAAAAATAATAATACTAAAAGTAATAATAATAATACCAAACGTACATAGCTTAAATAATTGAGGTGCCCTTTTTGTAATTTTTAAGAAAATGTGCCATCTCGGGAGGCTCATTTGAGCTAAGTACAGATTGATTTATACTTGTGACTTACAGGAGTCCTCCTCTATGCGGGAGTCTATCACCCTCTAGGGTTTCAGTTTAGGACTTCCTGGTTCGTCGCCTCTTGCACGTGAGGTTTCTTAGATCTGTTTCTCTTCGTACCTGTTTTTCTAGCAGTCCTTTTCATTCCTTTATGATTCGTTTCAGTCTTTTGATTGGATAGGTTTTAGTGTCTCAGGTTTGGTCTTCGTTGTTTCCTTTCTTTCTGTCTGGCTCTACGGCTTTGGGACGTGAGTCTTATTAGTCCGGTAGTGTCTTTTCTCCCAGGTCCAGCCCGTCGTCACGCGCTGCAGCGCTGGAAATGGCGTGCTGCAGCGCCTGCGTATCATCCCTGCTGCACGTCGCCTGACCATCGCGCGCTGCAGCCCTGGAAATGGGCGGTGCAGCGCGCCTGCTTGACCCTCTCTTGCCGCACGCTGGGCGCTGCAGCCCCTTGGCCTGGGCGCTACAACCCTTGGCCTGAAGTCCTGCTACTGTACCAATTTCAGCTCCCGCGCTGCGGCGCGGGGGTTTTGGTGCTGCGGCGCTCGTCCGTGACCCATATTTTTTCGTTTTTCAACTTCTTAAATGCGATTTTATTCCTCCAAGCACGTTTTTCATCATTTTTGCTCAATTTCGGCTACCAGGCCTGTCCCGACTCTCAAACGACAACAAATGACATGAACTCGACTCAAACGACACTAAAATACTCGAAAACGCCACAATATCCTAGTCTAGAATACTCAATACATTGGTGTAAAACCAACTTAACAAATACCCCCAAACTTAGACATTTGCTTGTCCTCAAGTAATTACAAACTCTAAAAATCAACAAACATGAAGGTGTTTTCACAACCAAAACCGCAAAACTTCACAACCAAACTCATTCGTCTCAAAATTCGTTTCACTATCAATCAAGCATGTGTTTTCACAATGTGATCATGAAGGTGAAATATTCATGCATGCCAACTCCGTTTTCATTATTCAGATAGATTCATGCAATCAAGTATTTTCAAGACGATCCACTTTCTGAATATAAAGATAAGATGTTTACCGGACTCCATAGGCTTATCCTTCAAACTAATCTCCACTAATGTAGGCTAATGTAACACAAGGATCAATAGGACTTTCAAAGCTTGTAATGTGGGCTTAGGGTAAGGTAGGAAAATATAGGATTGAGTGGCGCAAATCACCCAAACACATAATTATCACTTCGAATCATCAATTAGCAACTACCCTTCACTTTTTGACATCCCCAATGTTTATGAACCTTCAATCCCGTTGATTTTTCTCATTTTTTTTTTCTTTTTTTTTTTAAAACCCCCAAACTTATTCTTTTGCATACATGGGATTTCATATTTTCTTTTCTCGGGCAACTTCATGCAATTAAAAACATACCCTTCTCATCATACCCTCCTTAACCTTCAATATTTTTCTATACTTTGTGTGTATGAGTGATGGGTAATTAATATATTCACATTTAGGCTCTGTGTATTAGATTGGTTTCCAAAGAAACGGTTTATAATAAAGGGGGACACTAGGAAAATATAATACAAAGGTAGGCATTTTAGGCTCTAGCTTGTTCAAAGATGGCCTTTAAATCACTTCCTAGTGTTACTTCACCTAGGATTTCGCCTCGTCTAGTGATCGACAAGTTTTAAAATCCGGTGGGATCATAAAAGAAACACTCAATCGCATAAATCATCCTCGAATAAATCAACGAGTTAAGCACATAGATGGAATTAATGGAAAGAAGAATAAATCACAGTTCAAACACACGCTCTCTTGGCCGTTCAACTCATATTCAACAAATTCACTTAGTCATGCGATTTCACGAGTTTTAGACGACCCGACTCGACTCTAGACTCTTTTCTTCATTTTTTTTTTCGACTCGAAGACTTGATTTCGATGAATAAAAAGATCGCACCCCTAAACTTAAACGACATTGTCCCCAATGGAGAGGTGGGAAAAAGGACTTTCGTGATAGCCCAGGAGCCGAGGATCTTATCGAAGTCATGTGGTACTACTAAGTGTATGAGGTGTCTCATATAAGCTCACTACGCATCCTACAGTGCACAAGCCCGTGGGTGTTGTATGCCTCAGGTGTGGTCTTGTTCTTCCCTTTCGCCTTGGCCGGTCTTCTTTGGTTTCGCATTTTTGTAACCTATCAAGGTAGACAAGAAAACAAAACTCGTGGAACCACGGAATTCGGTTATATGTGAGAAATCAAAAATCAAAGTACGTACATAATGCACCCAAGTGGTAAATATAGTGCCATGTCAAAAAGATAAGCATAGATATGCAAGATAGCACTAAACAATGTGAAACTGTCATTGGGGCATTTAATCAAACACCTCATGTGCATGAATATGGGAAAAAATGGTAAATGCAATGGATAACTCAATTCAATCCCAAAATTCAACACCAAGCCGAAGTCTAGCATGAGCAACCAATGCCACAATCCACAAATCAACAACAATTATCCTAGCACTACTACAATCTAATCACACAAAAAATCACAAGATGGGGAAAACCATGGGGTGGGGTTTGGAAGTTGCAAACTTGCCAATAATGAGTGGAAGAGATGAATATGGTGTGTGGAATGTTAGAGTGCTCCTTTGTGAAGATGGAGTGGGATATGTGGGATTTGCACAACTAAGAGGGGTGGGGTGTGATGCAACTTACTACTCCCCAAGAATGCAAAAATTCGGAAAAACAAAAACAACTACTAAACTATATTAATACTATAAAAGCAATAAAAGGGGCTTGGGTTGCCTCCCAAGAAGCGCTAAGTTTGATCTTTAGCGGACTTTGTCGGCTTATCCTCAAGTTGGGGCTCCAACGGGCATGTTATCCACGTTTCCCTTAGAAACTTCCCAACCTCCAATGTCTTGATTATATTCCCAACCATCTGCATTTACCATCATTTAATTCATATTTTAGCTTTGTTGGTTGGATGGATGGTGAATCGACTTTCTCGATTTACCCATGAGTAAGCTCCCGGTTCTACATCAATCAAAACCCTTGCTGTAGCTAAAAATGGTCGCCCAAAGATTATAGGTATTTTCTTGTCCTCATTCACGCCCAACACTACAAAATCCACAAGAAAACAAATTTGTCAATTCTTACCAACACGTCTTCAATGATTCCCCATGGATGGCGATGGATCAATCGACAAAGCGCAAGGTGATATTGGACGACTTCACCTCCCGAGCCTAAACTTCATCACATCAAAAAGAGATATAAGATTCACCTTTGGACCTAAGATCACAAAGTGGTTTCTCAAAGAAAACTCCTCAATAGTACGGGGAAATAGTAAAACTCCTGGATCCTTCATTTTTCGAGGTAGTTTACTCACGGATTATTGCACTACTTTCCTCTGTCGGATAGATGGTCTCAAACTCCTCCAACTTCATTTTCTTGAATTCCACTAGTTTCACATAAATGGGTAATTCTTGCGGCTGAATTTACACTCCTTTTTCACATAAATTACATTTCGGTGCTCTCTCGGATTAACCTGTATCACACAAGGAACTTTCCTACTGCTGCAATGAATTATTTGTTTGTCGCCAATCGACCCATTTGTGTCTCAATCGACCTAATATGCATCTCCATTGTGCTCATCTTAGTACTCGGACTATCAATCTGCGCATCACACATTCATCCGATTCTTAGTCTCTCCAGATGAATGAGCCGAGTATCTCCTCTAGCGACTTCTTCTTTTCACCTCAGAATGCATTGGAACTTGATGGATGGGGATAACCGGGAGGTGGGTTCAATACATTCCTATTGTTTCTATAAGAGACATTCTCATGATTGCGAAGTCTAGGGTGATAGTGAGTTGGTAATGAATTACCTTGTTATTAAAATCCCTGGTTATTCACATAATTGACTTGCTCGGCCTCATGAGTGGCGGCTGCGTGAACGGCGGGTGGGATCGCGGTTTGCTATGGTGTCTTTGCCCGGTATTCATGATTGCTAATTGCTTTGTCGGACTCGAGATTTGAGTTGCCAAAGGCGACATTATCAAGCTCAAGAACAACGGCAACCGATTTTGGCGCCCGACCTCTCGGAGGGCCATTGATAGTTTGTTTGTGGCCATTTCTTCAAGTAGAAGTAAGGCCTCGGTCGAGGTTTTAGCCATCAATGTACCTCGATGATGCATCTAATATCGTTCTCATATGCCCATTCAGCCCATTGCAAAAATCTTGAACCATGCCCGGTCTGCATAGCCATCTTTGTGGGCATCTTATGAGAGATCTTTAAATCGCTCCCAAGATTCATATAATGACTCAAAATTCTGTTGGGCCCGGGCTATCTCGCTTTCAGTCGGAGTATCTTGCTGGGAGGGAAGAATTTTGCTTAAAAAGATTTGAGTCAGATCATCCCAGCTCATAATACTCCTAGGGACGAACGTCTGTAACCACTGGCCTTATCCCGGAGTAAAAAGCGAAAAATCCTCAATCTAATGGCCTCGGAATCAGTCAACTATTCATCTTGATGGTGTCGCAAATTTCAAGAATATGGGCGGATGTGTATTCAGATCATCCACTGGACTCCCCAAACCGATTCTATTTGAACCATGCTTATGAGGCCTGGTTTCAATTCGAAATTATTCGTATTTATGGGTCGGAGCACAATTCGAGTAATTCAGTTCGCGGTTGGGAAATAATCCTGGATTGCCCTTTCTTGTGACTCAGGTTGTGGTGGCACATTCACGACCCAAATTTTGGCATTCTCATTTTCCCGTCTTCTTCCATTGCTCGATTCTGTGCTCGCAACGCTGCGAGTGCTCGAAGTGTCCTTTCAATCTCTCGATCAAAAGGAAGCAAATTACTATCTTTGGAATCTCATAAAGCAGGACAAGTTAATGAGAAACATGAAATTATAATTCTAAACTAGTCTAGATTAGGATTAAGACTACTTGGTAATAGTATCGAGTTTAAAATAGGATAAAACAATTCCCAAACGGCGCTAAAACGATGATCGCGAAATTCTTACCACAAGTGTACGGTGTCAAGTTTTAGAATAGTTTTGAAAGTAGGGTTATCGTCTCCACAGGATTGTTATCGAATTTTATACTAATTACTATAATTAAAATAGCTTAATTCTATCTAGAAATCGAAAAGTGTTGGATTGTTGTTAAACTAAAAGAAAACTAAAATTAAGCAAATAATTGGTTCGGACAATTAATCAAACACTTAAGATATGAATTCTAGAGGGTTGATTTCACCTAATTATCACTATGTTCTCAATCCAGTTCATTAATCACAATTATTATTCTATAAGCGATATTCCTACCGTTTATCACTTCCTCTCTCGAGTGCCAGTGATTCAGGTTCCATTACGATTTCGATATCTCTATAAAAATCATAAATTAAACTCTAATACGCTCAATGAATATTCTATCACGAGGCTTCAAAAAGATTCATAAACCTCTTGGTTCTATGAAACCTTAGGTTGTGCTATTCTATGGCCAGGCGTTCAATTACCTCTCTCAGTGTCAAATCAAACACGCCAAACAATCTAAACTATTGATCGAAGAAAATTCGGATGCAATCAAATCAAATAGCACAAATAGATTAATAAACATGTGAATTTCATAAACTAGAAATCAAAACATAGGTTCAAACGTAAAGTTACATCAATTCCCTAGAAAGATGGGTTTAGCTCATGATTGATGTACAAAAACTCGTAAAGAAATAATTATACATCTCAAAAATTGACAAAGAAAAGCAAAGAAAGAATTGAGAAGAAAAGATAAGGAATTTCTCTGTGTCCGGATGAGAAGTGCCTCAGCTGGGCCGTCCCGAACCCTAGCTCTGTGTCTCTTGCCTTGCGTTGTGCTCAAAAAATATCCGACCCCTTCTACGCACGTGAGTTATTGTATTTGAGGCTTGAAACCCTAAAAATCCGTCAAAAAGCGCACAACTTAAAACGCCCAGGTTTGCTTTGTCGTCGCGCGCTGTGGCCTTTGAAATGGCAAGTGCAGTTTGCATATCATTCTTGTTGCACGTCGCCACGACCATCGCGTCTTTGCCGCACCGAAATGGGCGCTGCGGCTACCGCTTGACCCTCTCTTGCCGCACGCCAGGAAGGCGATTTCTGCGGCGCCACGAATGTCGTTCACTGGCTGCTTTTGCTCGCGTTGGCGGCTTGTAGCACTTGGCTCGAAGTCCTGCTACTATACCAATTTCAGCCCGCGCTTTGGCGGGGTTTTTTCTTATTCTGGGGCGCTGCTCGTTCGTGACCCATATTTTCCATTTTTCAACTTCTAAAATGCGATTTTATTCCTCCAAACACGTTTTTCACCATTTTTGCTCAATTTTGGCTATCAAGCCGTCTCGACTCTCAAATGACAACAAATGACACGAACTCGACTCAAACGACACTAAAATACTCGAAAAATACCGCAAAATTCTAGTCAGAATACTCGATACATTGGTGTAAAACCAACTTAACAATGGACAATTTGGATGGAAAATCACAAATCTTTTGTCATCTTTGATGTGGAGTGCTTTGAATAGTAGGAATTTGCTAAATTTTCAGAGAGGAAGGAGATCACTCACTAGTGGTGTATTGAACTCGCAATTAGGGAGACTACTTCGGGACGGGCATAATAGAGGTTTGGGAGGCGATACATGGGAGCCCCCAACAAACCAAGTATGTGAAAATCAACTCGATGCTTCGATCATGGCGGAACAAGGAACGGGGGTTCGGGATGATAATAAGGGACGAAAGTTGTATGGTTCAAGGGGTCCTTGCGAAGTTGACTCGGAGATAATGATGATCGAAATTCTTTGAAGCATGGGGCGTATAGGGAGGGGTCAAGTGCTATAGATGGAGGCTTGGACATGTAATCCACGAACGGACAACATCAACATTTTGCGAACATTATCAAAGGATTCAACAAAATTTTCATACATGGGAACATCATCGATGATATAAAATCTCTACTTTCTAGTTTCGTTTCATTTTCTTTTAGTTGGGTTAGACGCTTTGGAAATAGTGTTGCGCACAACCTAGTACGCCATGCTTTTTCTTTAGGTCCATTAGAATGCATTTTCGGGAGCTCTTCCTCATCACATTTTGGACCTGGTGATAAAGGAGGCTCCTTCTTAATTTGCTATTAATGATATGGTTTTCATTCAAAAAAAAAAAAATACTGGTGACTTACAGTTGAAAAAAGGTTTGACGAACAAATGCTCTCCCCTTAATATTCTCTCCCTAGCCACCTACATTGATCGTCCCGCCCTCCTTCTCCACCGTGGACGACGATGCTCTCTTCCTAGAGATTGTCTTTCATGACAATAGGGATCCAGTCTCTCAATTTGTTGATGATCCTTGTTTGCTCCTCAAGAAACATGTTCATCATGTTGATATCTCATCCTCCATCGAGTTTGTTGTTCTTTCGAAAAAATCAATCACTCAAGATTAAAATCTAAATCTTTGCACGTCAAATTGGATTCCAATCCTTTAGTGGTTTTATCTCATCTTGATGCTTTGTTCGTGGTACGACTTTCAAATTTTATCGGCATTGAGAAATTGTTGGTCATTCTCTGTTTCTTGTTAGAAAACCTCATTTATGGAGTCACATCATGTTAGAGGTCAAAGTCGCTCACGAAATACTCGTAAAGTTCCATATCCTCCCATCGGGCAAATTAGGGGATCGCAAGTGGAAATCCTATAAGGACTTCTTTGGTTTCTAATCTTTGGCATTGTTCGCTCCTCCTCACATGTGTGACACCTACTATTACAGACGAATCTCCTTTGATAACTCAAAATAAATTTAAGCTTGATGTAGGATGATGCAATGGATGTTTCGTGCAAAGCGGAGTAGGTTTCACGATTTCTCTGGTTATTTATTAACCTACGGATAACCAGGCCTTGAATATTGAATCACATATTGACAACTCAAATAATAATCTAGCTTCTTAATTTGGTTTGAAATAAGACAAAAACTTCTATTAGATGGTTTTACGGGCCCCAAACCGAATATATCTAATAGGCGGTAGCATTTTGTGATTTTGAACGCAATTGCATTTGTGGTGTCATAGTATTTTTGGACCGGTAGCATTTTTGTAATATTAGGTAGTGACGTAAGTACTATTAGAAGTATTAATTTTTTCCCTAGAAAGTATTAGTAGTATACCATTGAAAAGTATTAGTAATCTACTTGAACAATTGTTTTTATAATCCTAATGAAAAGTATTGTTTTGTTTCTATCAAAACTATTAGTATTCCTACCAAAACGTATTAATAGTCTTATTGAAAAATATGATCGAGTTGTCATCTGCAAAATATTAGTTTTTTCTCTGAAAAATATTAATAATCCTCCGAAAAAGTATGAGTAGTACCGTTGAAAAGTATTAATAATCCCCTTGAACAATATTTTTAGTATTCTCATGAAAATTATTGATTTTTTCCCTCCAAAGTATTAGTATTCCCCCTAAAATGTATTAATTGTCTCATTGAAAGTCCGATTATAGGTATTTTAGTATTCCTCCTAAAAAGTACTAATTTTTCTTATAAAAAATATTAGTAGTTCCTTAGTAAAATATTAGTTCTCCGCCTCCGAAAAAAGTATCAATAGTCATCCTGTAAAATATTTAGTAAGCCCCTAAAAATATTAGTTTTCCCTCTGAAAAATATTCGTAGTCATCCCAAAAAGTATTAGTAGATCTCTTAAAATGTATTAATAGCGGCCAGCGGATATGGTTGTTGTAGTGTTGGTGGTTATGCGGCTATTGGTGGGCTAGCATGTCGAATATTTAAATTCGTCTAATGGATTAGATCTAATTTGTTAGACCATCTGACAGGAGACTAACTCTAGAAATAATGGTGGAGCAAGCCGAAAATGAGGTGAATCAATACATAAAAGTGTGGTGAGCTACATGAAAAACTAAAAAAATATATATATCATATGAGCTAGATCTAATTTGATTTCATTTTTTTCCATTTCGGAGAGAGGTTTGGATTGGGGCCCAATTTGCCTTCCCTAACCCGTCAGTGGTTTGAACGTTATGGAGGATCTTTTAGTTCACAACGTGAGGTTCATTTTCCTTATTGAAACAATGGTTAACAAAAATAAGTTGGAGTCTGTTAGGTCTAAATTGGGTTTTGAAGGAATGATTGTTGTCGAAAGATCAGGACATGGAGGAGGCTTGGTGATGTTTTGGAAGGAGAAGGATGATGCAAAATTATTGAGTTTTTCATCAAACCATATAGATTTGGAGGTGAATATTCGCGAGTTGGGTGTCTGGCGGTTGACGGGATTCTACGGATTCCCGGAGAGACAAAGAAGAAGACAATCTTGGGACTTACTTCGAAACCTATCTGGAAGGTCTCATCTCCCTTGGTGTTGCATTGGTGATTTTAATGATTTATTATATTCTAGTGAAAAACAAGGAGGAAGAGAGCACCCACAATCCCCTGTGTGCGGGATTTCAAGAAGCAATTAATGATTGTTCTTTATTAGACTTGGGGATGCAAGGGTATCCGTTTACCTGGGAACGTGGAAGAGGTTCTACCAACTGGGTAGAAGAGAGGTGGATAAGCAATGGCAAACTTTGGTTGGGTGAACAAATTTAGTAATCACAGGGTATGGAATTTGGAAGCCACGTCATCGGATCACTCCCAATATTTTGGAACTCGGATACAACAATTTCTCTCAGCGAAAAATTCGATTTCGATTTGAGAATTGTTGGCTCGCAGAAACCGATTGTTTTTCGGTGGTCAACGAGAGTTGGATTGGAAGTAGGGGATTACCGTAGAAAAGAGATTGGCGCACATGGGACAGGATTTGCAAAGATGGGGCAATGAGCTGAAAAATATGTTTCGGAAACGAAGTGCAGAGGTTAAAAGAAAAATGAAGCGACTCGTAGAGAGGCGGGATGCTAACTCGGTGAACGAATTCATGGAAGCCCAAAAATTATATAGCTCTTTATTAGCTCAAAGGGAATCGTTTTGGAAACAACGAGCCAAACTTTTTGGCTCAAATGTGGAGACATGAATACGAGATATTTTCATGCCGCAGCCGCCCATCGTAAGCGTCGAGAACCTAATTTCTTATTTATTTGATGATGCAGGTAGGAAATTGGATTGGGAAAATGGGTTGGGAAACCATATTTTCCAATTTTATAATAATTTGTTTGCTTCTCAACAAACAGATATGGATGGAATACTAAATTTTGTGGAGAAAAAGTTAGTGAGGTGCAAAATGAAATGCTTTTAAGCCCATTCACAGAGGATGAGATTAAGAAAGCATTGTTTTCGATGCACCCGATAAATCACCAGGTCCAGATGGTTTGAATCCAGCTTTCTTTCAACATTTCCGGGATTTAGCGGGACATGAAATTTTGGAGGCTTGTCTACAATTCATTCGAACAGGGCTTTCCGAAGGATTGAATGAGGCGTTAATAGTTCTAATCCCGAATAAGAAGCACTTGGAGCACTTAACGGATCTAAGGCCCATTGCGTTATGTAATGTCATTTATAAGGTGATCTCGAAAGCTCTTGCAAATCGATTGAAACCGATATTACCTTGTATTATTTCTCGAGTCACAAAGTGCTTTTGTCCCGAATCGTTTGATTACTTGATAACATTTTGGTGGCTTTTGAGATTAATCATTATCTTAAGAGGAAAAGACAAGGTAAAATGGGGTTGCGGAGCGCTTAAAATCGATATGAGTAAAGCTTATGACCGAATTGAGTGGAGATTTCTTAAAGAAATGTTGTTGAGATTGGGCTTTCATTCCATTTGGGTTAACCTTATTATGGTTTGCGTCTCAACCGTAAGATATACAATTGTGCATGGTGAGTTTGAGTCTAACAAAATCATTCCCTCGAGGACTACGGGCAGGCGATCCGCTATCACCATATCTTTTCATTATTTCATTATTTGAAGGACTTTCTTTGATGTTGCAAAATTATGAGAGAAGGGGCTAATCCATGGGTGTTCGGTGGCTAGAGGTGCTCTAGTGTATCTCATCTATTTTTCGCGATGATGATTTTTTATTTTTAGAGAACTCTGGAGAAACAACATCTTTGAAGGAATGTTTACGGATTTATTTGAATGCGTCTGGTCGATGGTTAATTTTCAAAAATCGTCAATCTCCTTCTACCCAAATACGGATGCATCGGTTAGAAGAGTTATTTGCGGTTTGTTGGAAGTTGATGAGACAACAAATCAAGGGAGATATCCGGGATTGCCATCTTTGGTGGGGAGAAACAAAAGAGAAGTATTTTCTTTTATTAAAGAACGAATCTGTTCCAGGCTTCAAGGATGGAATAGAAAGTTGTTATCCGTGAGCTGGTAAGGAAATACTATTGAAAACGATTTATTCAAGCTATTCGAATTATGCTATGAGTATTTTCTTATTACCTATTAATACTTGTTTGGAAATTGAAAGGATGATGAATTCCTTCTGGTGGGGCCAAGGAAATTTAGACAGACATGGTATACGATGGATGGCGTGGGAGAATATGTGTCGCTTTAAATCAAAGGGAGGTTTAGGATTCCGTCGTATTCATGAATTTAACTTGGCCCTACTTGGAAAACAAGGTTGGAGGTTGCTCTCAAATAATACCTCTCGATGGCAAGGATTTTCAAAGCAAGGTACTTCCCAAACTCAGATTTTTTTCTCGGCTACCCCGGGAAATAATCCAAGTTATGTTTGGAGAAGTATTTGGGGTGCTAAGGATATTGTCATACGGTTTAGTGTGAGAAGAATAGGAGATGGAAAAAGTACTAACGTGTGGACAGACAGTGGCTACCGGATCCTACCAATGCATTTATTTCCACACCTCGTATTGACGGCTTAGAGAATGTTACGATTCATAATTTGATGAAGACTGATCTTTTGGAATGGGATATGGACTTAATATCGGATATCTTCAATCACGAGAGATCAACTACTCGATTCGGAAAATACCGCTATCGAATGCATTTGGAGACGATGGGTGGATGTGGATTGGGGACAATAAAGGAGTTTATACGGTAAAAAGCGCTTATAGAATTTTGAATGAAGATACTCCCAATCACAGGCTAAGGTCGATTTTAATTGGAATAATTTATGGGCTTTAAAAGTTCCTCCTAAAGCAAAGAATACGTTTTGGCGGGTAGGACGTAATTGTCTTCCAACCCGAAGTCGATTACAAGAGAAACATGTCGATCTTTGATGGTGAATGTCCATTGTGTAATGAAGAAAAAAAGCAGTCCTACATTGTTTTATTACCCTTTCGTTTGCTCAATCATGTTGGAACTTGGCAAAACATTCCTCTGCGAACACTATTGAAGCCACAAATTTTTGCATGGAATTTCACATATGTGGGCAAAGCTTAGTGCAGAGGATCGAAAAATGGTGGTTATGTTGTCCGGGGCCTTGTGGTCCAATAGGAATGAAGTGATTTGGAATGAAAAATTTAGAGAAGCTTCACGGGTTATTAACTTGGCAAGTACTACCTTATTGCAATGGGAGGCAAAGACAAATTTCGAGCTTAAAGATTGGAGGATCAAACCAGGGGGATGGTTCTAGTGTTTGGTGTAAGCCAAGGATGGTGTTCTCAAATGCAACGTGGATGGCGCAGATGTTTTCTCAAGATGAATCCATTGGCTTCGGGTGTGTTATTCGGGATCATAATGGTATGTTTTTAGCAACTCGACGAGGTACTTTTTTAGGCTTCAGATTCACATTTAGCGAGGTATTGGAGTGAAAGAAGCTTTAAGCTTCGGATCAAAGAAAATTTCAAGCTTTTACTATGGTGATGGAGTTAGATTCTCTAGTTGTGGTTAAAGCTCCGAGAGGTTTTATTTGGACATAACACTTATTTTCAAAACATTATAGAGGATTGTTTGGAGTTATTGAAAGACCTTCCTTTGGTCTCTATTGTTTTCATTAGGCGGTCAGCGAATCGTGTGGCTAACGCTCTTGCAAAGGCTACGGATTCTGTGTCTGGCGTAGTTTCTTGGGATATAATCCCACCTTCGTTTATTTGTAATTTGTTACAGTTGGATTTGGGTGATTAATGATATTTTCCTGTTTTCTCAAAAAAAAAAAAAATTATGTAAATTTAGCAACAACCGACTTTGTTCTAATTACCGAAAATAAATTATACATATCGTTGATTTGTTTGTTCATTAGAGGTTGAATATATTGTGCTTGAATTATCAACCTGCGTTTAATTAATGATGTAATTCTTGAACGATGAGATATAATATATAGATGATCGTGTAATATGTGTTATATAAATCAGATGAGATCGATCCCATGCAATTCACGGGTTATATATATGTGACGCATGTTTTGTAATGTGATATGTGTATTTTTCTGATAGTTCCATTAATTCTATCTTCCGATATTATAATAATTTTAAAATAACATCGATAATATATGGGATATATACTATTTAATATTTTTTATTAATGAAGTGAAAAATTATATAATACTTAAAATGCATTCAAGAGTATGTATTTGTGTTTGATATTTAAAAGTCTGGTTTTCCATAATACCACACAAGACGCAACTCCATCACTCATTGCGTTTTTTAATCATATTTAGATCCTTAATAAGTGTGAAGATTGGTGCCATGCTTTTTTTCAAGGTTGCAGCAGAAAATTCAGATACAATTTTATTTTTGAAAGCTAGTTATATATTTAAATAGAGATCCAATTAAAATAAGTGTTTTTTATTTGAATGTAATAAACCTATGTGCAATTCTATATATAAATATGAAGAAATTGATTAAATCTAAATAACAATTTGTACATACATTACAAATAGCAAAAATACCCGAATATACTCATATGTATAATTTCATACTCATATGTAGATGACTTGAACCCTAAGTGCTTTTGCTCACAATTCTTCAAGAAAATTCAATTTGGAGTAAATATATCTTATATTTTTGTATTTTTATGTTTAGTTTTTCTTATTTATATATGCAATATGTTTGTCAAACCGAAGATCATTAAAAGATGATTAATATGATACATTATCGCCAAATATGGATCAAAAAACGAAAAAGCTATTAAATTTTAAAGTAAAGAAAAGGAAAAGGACATAATATAATATTTAATGTAATAGATACACAAATTTGAAAACTAAATTTTAAATATTTCTTTTTTATTATATATTTATATAGATTTTACATAATTAATTCACGAATTACCAAAATAATGTTACATGTTGTGATTGTATTAGGTAGTAAAAAGTTAGCATACTATTTATAAGTGACTCGATTATTATATGTGAATATTGAAACTTGGACATGAAGAAAACATATTCATATTGAAGAATAAAATACGCATTGAATTGAATGAATGAAATTGTGAAGTACATCATCTATTTATATAAATGTGGATTGAATTTTATCCTTTGATTAACAATTGAGATTAATATGCATAAATGAGAGACTAAACTAACTTCACTAGCTTTCGCTAAAATCACTTGACTTTTATCTTGATGATCCGATGTACAACATTGACACCCCTCACAAGTAGAGCATGCATATCAATCATGCCCAACTTGTGAATAAAATGGTGAAACAATTGAGGAGGTAGAAGTCTTTTTTCAAAATGTCGGTTGTTTGTTGAGTTGAGGGAATATAGATGACTTTGGGAACCTTCACCTATCTTTAGAGGTGGCAATAGGTCGGTCGGGCCAGGCCAAGTCGACCCAAGCCTAACAGCGCATCAAAAGATCGGGTTGGGCCGAGTTTGCATCGGTCTCAATTTTCTTGGCCTAGCATTGCCATTGAGCTATCGGGCCAAATATAGATGGAAATTTGAGTCGTGTTTGGGTTCACGGGTTGTGTTGAGACACGATAAATATACACAAATTTAGCCGACCGAACACGAATTGCTCAATATACAGTAACCGACACGATCCAAAATTACCCGAAATGACATGTATATTTTTCAAATTTTTGAATAAACCATCTATTTATTATGTTAAAATAAGGATTTTGGGTTATTTATATATAAAATATTAAAACATCACGAATTACTATCACAATCGATAATGTTTATCGATTAGGCCTCCAAGGACATGAATAAACTCCAAATAAGTTTTGCACTCCTACAATATGTTAACATTCAAACAAAAAATATAATTAAAGTTTAAGAGAAAATATAAACATATGATGCAAATATCAATGAAACGACTATTAATTAACTTACAAAATATCAAAGTACAATTAATTATAATTTTCTTCTTGAGATGGATTAAACGGGTTAAGTGGATCATTCGAGTCAACCCGATATTGACCCATTTATTATCTGGGGTTACTCGGTTTGATATGATTATGACCTGAATAATAAATAGCTCGAATCCTAACCCGATTATATTATATTAGGTTCATGTTATATTTTGGTCGTGGTCATAGATTGTCATCCCTAGTCAAATCAACCAAGTTAAATATTTTAAAAAATTGTTATTCAAAAGCCACAAATCAAGTATACTAATTTACCAAATTCTTTATTATCAATTTATACTAATTTACCAAACCCTTCACCATTCAAATAAAGTCATTCATCAAATATAATCCACAATTCATTGAATTCATTATGTAATTTCACATATCGATACAATGGTATGAAAAATACAAACGATATAATGATAAATTGTTAGTAGACACAAGTACAAAATAAATAGAGAAACAAATGATAAATCCATAATGCCAACCCATCACTTATCATCAAGAACAACATTAGCATCTTCCTTAGACAATTGTATCTTTCCGGATCTTGTGCATCCGTAAGAAATAAAAGAGAAATAAATATTATTAATTTTTATTTTCAAGTAAACATCTTTTTATAATGAAAGAAAAGGAAAATCAATAACTAAAATTAAATTGAAATTAAAAGAAAAGAAATCGTTAATTTATTATTACCATAATATCCATCCACTTTGAATACATGCAACCAACTACGATACAAATGAGAATTCTAAAGCCATCATTTGTGTGATCCGAATGCTTAAAATGTCAAGCCATAATTCAAGTTGAGGGAATCAACACTTATTCATCATCAAATTCAATCATATCTATGTTACTTCCAATAACGCATCTTTCGTCCAAGTAAATATCAAGTTGAGACTTGCCTTTACTTGAAGTTATTTGCCTCATTTCTTGGTGATATTCCTAAAATTAAACAAACACATGGGCTCCAATATACATGAATTCAATATATATGAATACACCGTAAATAATGCATCAATAAATACATTTTTAAGTATATCGCCATTTTTTATATGCAAATCGTAAGGCTTTTACTTTTACTAGTTTTTGACATGCGATGCATGTGATATTGTTTGTTAGATTATAGAAAATTGATATTTATAACATGTACGATCTACATGTAATATAAAATATTATAATATATATATGAAAATTCAGGTTACATCACTATAAATGAAAATTACAAATTTTGGAATACTTCTTTGTAAATAACATTATTCGTTTGTTAGTCATTCGATGTATCATTGCCACAAACTAATATTTTCAACCCTTGGGATTGGTTACTCGTGAAACAACAATATATAATTGGTCGATCGATAACCGTGATTCTTTAGGTAAAGATCGATATGAGAGAGAGATTGTCATTGTCTTTGTTTATTGTCTGGCATACTAAAATGATCGTGAGAAAACTGCTTTTGCTGAACTTGAAGGAATTCCGAGATCGAGATGGGCTTAGTTTCATTCTCGGAATCAAAACTTTATGACCGACATTGGCTCCCCGTGAGAATTTAAGATTCAAGTACGTGCGCCAAGCCTCATAATCACCAACTCGAAATTTACACAACCTAATAAAATGGTCTATGTCCCTCGATGAGCATAATATTTAGTGTGCGTTTAGCATGTATTTTGGTCATGATTTTGGATAAAATGAGTTGATAAATATACATTAACATAGTAATAAGGGTCGTGTTCTCAATATGTGGAAAAGATATTACGCTTTGCTCATTTTATCGGAAATAAAGATGTTTAGAGCACTTTGTGGCAATTTGGAGCATTCAAGATAGGACTATTGTGAATTATGCGATTACACGAAGAATGGAGTCAAAACGAGAAGAACTAAGAAGAACCGTGAAAAATGGCCACGACGGGCACATCGCGGCGCATAGGCACAACCAGGGTTAATGTTCGTGATTTACGCACGGCTAGTCGTGGCGATACTCATGGCCCGTAAGGCCGGCTCAAGGAAAACAATAAAGGTTCGATTGACGATGGGCAACCCGCGCACTTGGCACGCCCGTACGCCTATGCGGTTCGCGTAGTTTTACTCCGTATCAACTTAAGTTTGGTCCGAGTATGTTATAAATTGAGAGAGGCGGCCACAAAAGGGAATACACATACTTTTTTTTACCCTAAAAACAAAGAGAAAAGAGCATCCTTCTACCTGAGGAATCGAGAGAAAGGTCAAGATCGTATCCACGCTTGATGATTGAGGATTGGTTGGAGATCATTGATATCCCTTAGTTTTTTTCTCCATTGTATTTTTATTTTCATCTAGTTTGATATGAATCTAAATAATTTGTCTATGAATCATTCTTTTCCCTTGTTCGACTAAATATTTTGTGATTTTGGGGTTTTGGATTACGTTAATTAACTATTGTTTGATGATTGATTTTAATTGAAGTTATTATTTCGAACCCTATTCGAGTACTTTGCTTTATTACTTGTTTTATCATATGACCAATGATTTAGCATGTTTGGTGTGTTGATTCATAATTCAAGAGATGAGTTTCAATACTAGGTCGTGAGTACTTGACGTGAATATTTTGCATGATTGAGAAGTCTGTTTATTTGTAAGGATTTGCCTTCGATCTTTTATGCTTTTGGGGAGTTGATTATCTTATGCTGAGTAGAGATGCTAGTGTAGATAATTCAATCAACGTGTTAATCGTGTCTCGAGAGAGAGGATAAATTACTTTTGTGATCATCTTATATGGAAGATAGATAATAACTTTGGCTTGATTGATCGATAACAAGAGAGTGATTAATTGAAACAAGAATCCGGAATCCATCCATTTACTTGATCTTTTCAATCGTGATTCTTTGCTTTGTTATTTTTATGGTAGAATATTTCCTTAGTTTTATAAATCAACAATCACAATTTGATCGCCTAAAATAAAAACAAGTCTTTATTATAATCTCAATAATTAGTACATTAATTTATCATTACTATGTGGGGTCGATTTTGCTTACCATATCTATTAACTCCGCTATTCACTTGTGGTGAAGTTAAGAAATTAAGCGAACAATGTTTTTAAAATCGTTGTTGGGACTAATTAATTTTTAGTACTAATATTACGATAAATAGTGTTATTTTTAATTTAGACATTTTTTATTTTTATTTTGTTAAGTTTTCTTCCTGATGTTTCGATTTGTTTCTTTTAGTTGGTTTTTAGGTAGTACTTGAACACTTGCTCCAAGTGAAGAGAATTAGAATCGCTCATTCCGAAAGTTGAAGCTTTCACCAGGCTAATAATTGCAGCTACTAGACGAGCAGACGTAAATCTAGATCGACTATGGAGGTTGTGAATGAGAACAACGGGAATAACAACAAGAACAATGGGAACAACAATTAGGTACCTCCGCTAGAAGTACCAAATGGTCCGAAGAACAAGCAATTCAAGGACACTTTTGCCTCAAACAAATCGCAACTATGGTGGAATTGCCCATGTCCCAATTAATGCTAATAACTTTGAGTTGAAACCGACATTGATTTCGATGATTCAAGCAGTAATCAGATTTGGGGGATTTGCAAATCGAGGATCCCATTCTCATCTTGCATACTTCATGCAAATCAGAACACGATCAAGATGAATGGAGTGTTTGATGATGCTATACGATCGCACCTATTTCTTTTCTCTTTAAGGGATAAGGCGAGAACCGGTTAGATTATCAATTTTTCGGAGTGTTAATACTGGGATGATTTGGGCGTGAAGTTCTTATTCAAATTTTTTCCACCAAGCAAGACACTGAGCCTAAGAGCGAGATCACATAGTTCAAACATTCGACTTTGAACCACCGTACGAGGCCTGGGGAGAGATTAAGAGATTTATTGAGGAGGTGTCCGCAACATGAGTTCAGGCAGGATCAACAAGTTTGTTTTTCTACAACGGATTGTTGGGACAGACAAGATCATTTGTGGATGCCGCAAACAGGTGAGCTTTATTAGCAAAAAATCCCACAAGATGCATTGAATTTGCTTGAGGAGATGGCGATGAATAGCTAGATTGGCCTCCGAGAGGACAAATATAAAAAGGTAGCCGAAGTTTCTATTCGGGCCAATCAAAGCATTATTGGTTCAGATGACGCGATTGACGAATCGTATAAGTGTTTTTTAACTCAAGGGGCCGAGGCAAACCCGAGTGCAAATAATGGAGGAGTTTTGCAGATCCTATGGAGGAGGCTCATTATGTCAATAACCAATCCCCAAGAATTTTGAATAATTCGACTCCCACACATTATCACTCGAGTTTGAGGCTCATTATGTCAATACGTGATGCAACCACCACCGCCGATTTGACGAATGGAGTCATTAATGCAGAGGCTAAGCCATCTATGGAGGACATTTTTGCTTTATTTATGAGTCAAACAAATTCATTTATGAATGAAACGAGGAACCGATTTAGCAAAGATGAGGCTAAGCCGACAAAATCGAGACACATGTCACGTTAATTGGCTAACACTATGGGCTCACATATGAAAAATCTTGAAACCACATTGGCCTTAGCTACGATTGCATGGACAACATCGAAGGGCCATTTCAAGCAACACTAAAGTCAACCCGAAGGAGGAGCAATGCAAAGCCATTCGACCGAGGAGTGGCCCAGAAAGTACAAGGGCCAAGATTCTGGGAAATAATGAAAATTAGAGCCACACACGGACCATGTGTCGACGCACAGCAACCCGTGCATGGTGCCGATCACCCAATTCCGACCCTTGGAAACAAAGACATCAGAAGCAAATGGCAAAGTTGAGGTAGAAGATGGAAACAAGGAATACGAGATGAACAAAAAGGGCTGAGAAGCTTAAATCTTCTTCTAACTCGATTTTTCAAAATTGTCTACTCCACTACCTTTCCTCAACGCTTCAAAAGAAAAGGTTAGATGCTCATTCGCTAAATTTCTTGATATCTTTAAATAATATTAACATACATTTTGCGCACGCATCGAGCAAATGCCTAACTATAAGTTTCTAAAAGATGTGATGTCTAAAAAGCTAAAGATGACAAGATTTGAGACAAGAACTGACCGAGGAGTGCAAGGCCATCATTCAAAGAAAACTACCTCAAAAGCTCAAAGATCCGGGAGTTTCACTACCCTTGTTCAATAGGTGTTTTCTTTAATAAAACACTATGTGATATGAGCAACTATTAACTTAATGCCCTTATCAATTTTCGCAGAAGTTTGATCGGGAGAGGTGAAGCCATCCACTCCACTTTGCGCCTATGGATAGATCACTCAAGTATCATAAGGGAATCATAGAATATGTGCTCGTGGAAAGTCAATAGATTCATATTCCAATGATTTCCTAAAGGCTTGAAATGGACAAGATCGAGATGTCCCATTGATACTTGGGCCCATTCCTAGCCACCATAAAAGCCTTGATAGACGTGCTCACATTATGGGTTAATGATGATCATGTTTAATTTTCTATCTATAAGGCTATCAAATTTCATGATAGTGTTGAGAACTCGCATTTCTTAGACGTAGTTGATTCACGCATTGACGATTACGTAGATCATACATTATCTCGTGATGATTTAGAATTTAGTTTAACCCATTCATGTTCGACGCCGAGTGTAACGCTTGATTTCGACAAAACCAAGACTTGAATGACTATGTTTGCGCTTTAGATAATATGCAAGTGAACTACCAAAAAGCAAAAGGCTAAAAATATGAAGAATGAATTGGGAAAGACAAGTTCGAACCACGCACGAACTGCGGTGTCTATGCACGGGCAACCCATGAAAAGCGGAGGAGCAAGAATATGACTTAGAGAGGCATTTAATGGTGCTTATGCACACGGGCATCCCGTGTGACCGATTAGCTGATTTCTGACCACAGAACTCAAACCGTTACCCGAACACCTCAAATGCGCATTCGTGCAAACGGCACAAATCTTGTAATCAGATATCTTCCCTTTTAACTTCGGGTCCAACTTGATAAACCGCTAGGTGTTGAGAAAATATAAGTCCGGATTAGTTTGGTATATATCTGATTTAAAAGGCATAAGTCCATCGATTGTCATGCATAAGATTCGGATAGAGATGTCTATAAACCCTCAAAGGCGTTAATCAAAAAGATTAAACCCTATTATGCAAAAGTTGTCAGAAAGAAGTTTTTAAAGTGTTTAGATGCTTCGGAATTGTGTATGATATATCCGATAGTTCGTGGGTGAGTCCAAAGACATGTTGGTACCAAAGAAGGAGGTATGACAAAGAGTAAAGAATAAAAATGATGAGTTAATTGTGACTAGATAGCCATAGGTGGGCGATTCAGATTGATTATAAGAAGTTTAATGATGCTACTCAGAAAGATCATTTTTCCTTCCCTTTATTGATATGATGTTAGATCGCTTGGCAAGATTTGATTATTACCGCTCGATGGTTATTTTGGGTACAACCAGATCATGATTGCACCAAGACCAAGAGAAAATGACATTTATGTGTCCCTTTATGGTACGCTTGCATTCCGTAGAATGCCATTCAGATTATGTAACGCACCCGCGACTTTCCAGTGCCGATGATGGCTATTTTTCATGATCTTATTGAGAAAATTATGGAGGTGTTTATGGATGATTTTTCGTCTTTGGAGATTCTTTTGATCATTTTCTTCAAAATCTTTCTTAGTGTTGCTGCAGGTGCTAAGAAACCGTTCTCAATGGGAGAAGTGCCAATTTATGGTACGAGATGGAATTTTATTTGGTCACCGAAGTTTCTCCGCAGGTTTAGAATTGATAGAGCAAAGATTGTGGCAACCGATAAACTCCCACCTCCAACAAAATGAAAAAGAATCCTAAGTTTTTAGAGCACGCCTGATTCTTCTGAATGTTCATTTGTGACTTTTCTAAAATCACTAAACCTTTGAGCCAATTATTAGAAAAAGATATCGCGCATAAATTTTCTCGATGATTGTTTGCAGCAGCGCTCGAGATTTTGAAGAAGGCATTGGTGATCGCGACAAATTCTCGTGGTCCCTGGGATTGAGTCACCATTCGAGCCGATGTGTGATGCCAAATGACTTCAAGTTAGCAGGGCAAGCTTCGCCGTAAGAGAGATAAGATATTCGTGAGCCATCTACTATGCGAGCAAAACATCGATGGTGCCCATCCAAATTACACCACCACCGAAAGAGATGTCGAAATTGTATTTGCATTCGACAAATTCGATTTTATTTGATCGAACAAAGACGATAGTCCACACGCACTCATGCAACTACCAAATATCTCTTTGATAAAAAGGATGCAAAGCCGAGATTGATTCGATGGATTCTCCGTGTAGGTCCCAATGGGTGTGAGTGTAAGGTTTAGAAGGGGGTTGAATAAACCTTACCAACTTTTCACTTTTGGTCCCTTTTAAAATTCGTAGTCGACACTATACAAATTGCGGTTCTCGTGGACAGCTAATTTAGTTAATCAAAGAGAGTTAGTCACTCAAATGACTGGACGAGCCGTTGATAGAATAACTCAAATTGCTAAGATCAATTAGCTCAACCGCGGGTTTGTTCACGAAGACTTAACACCCTTAAGTTTGGTTTAGTAATGATTTAACATCTGGTTTTAGTACTTAGAGATTATCACTGATAGCAAATATGTCACAGAATTAAACAAATAAGATGCAGAATTAAAGTGCTGAAATGTAAATGACACGATAAGTTTTTATAGAGGTTCAAGATGGGGTAATTCTTCTACTCCTCTCTTCTCCAACTCCCGGAGGAATCCACTAAGATTGATCAAGATACGCAGTGGTAACACCCGTGACAAGTCTTGATCACACAAACCGACTTGATCCTTTGGGACTGGGCCGAGACGCCTTTGTCACTCACCGCTTCTCGTCCGACTTTTTCTTCACAGGCACCGCTTTGCACTATAGCTCACTTGCTGCCTCTTAGATTTGATCACGAAGCCTCCAAAATCTCTAGACGGGTTCGACCTTTGAACCTTCCTACAATCCTTCAGGAATGTAGACCCTTTTCTTTCTTCAACCGATTGAAGCATCTTCCTTCACACAGTGAGTGTTGATTGATTTTCTTCGTAGGTAGGCTTGAGGATTAAACTCAATGATTTTGAGAATATTTTGATTATACCAGATATTAGCTTGAATGTTTTCGGGTTCTGTAATCAATAATATTTTTAGAGTCACTCCTCGCCTTTTATAGTGATCTTTCAAAAATTTGCCCATCAAGAGATAGCTTATTTTTGAAAGTCACTTGTGGTCGCTGGGCTTCAGATTGTAGTCCTTGAATTGCCACTTCCTCGTATGAATTATTCTTCAAATTTTCAGTTCCGACACGTGTGCAAAGGTTGCTTCCCATTGGTTTATTCCTTTTACATGCTTCAGGATCGAGCACTGAGAAAGGTAGCATGGAGATATTACTTGTTTAAGCAATTCTCTTGATTTTTGTGCAATCTGATCTCTTTTGGGCTTATCTCGACCTGACCGCATTTCCTTGCTTTCCCCAGGTGACTTGAGTCGCCTTCCAATCATTAAATGACTCTTCACACTCAACTAGAGACTTGACTATCTTGTCGACTTGACGCTGGATAAGCTTTAATCACCGTGACCTTCACTGAGTTCTGCCTTCTCTTCTTTTTGCAAACTCAGATTGCCTCACAAATGAGTCTTCCTACTAGTCTCGCTTGTCTTCGCATGTTGGGGCATACCGACTTAACTCAAACTGACTACCCTATTTATTACAATGCGCTTTTTATAACAAAAATGGGTGCTAACTCCTATTCTAGTTTTATATGGCATTCATGCAAAATCTAAACAATAAATTTCCCAACAATTTCCCCTTTGATGATGCCAAAACTTAAAACATTCAAAATGTAAATAGCAAAGATACATACATATAGTGTATTCACAGAGAATGTATGCGAGAATCAATCCATTTTATTGATCATAACATTCTTGTTCTTTACACAATCGTATACAAGGTATCAAAGCAAACATTTATGTCTACGCAAAAAATGTAGAATTTACGATTTATCATGTAAGATTTACATACAAGATGTTGTATTTATTAGTAAAATACATACGGGTGGATGAAGAATACTTCATCTCCTTCGCCGCTCCTTCTTTTCATCTTCTTCGCTTATGTCATCTTCTGTCTTTTCTTTTTTCTCATCTTCATTACTTTCTTCTTCTTTTTTCATAATGCCTTAGCCTTCATCTCTTCTTAATCTCTCTCTTTGCCTCCCTCCTCCCATAGCTGAGTTTGTTTTATTTTCTTCTTCGATTCTTTTCACATACTCAAGCATTGTTTTAGCCACTTGCGATTGGCTACTTCAGTCAAGATTAGCCCAAGAGATCCCTCCTTTCGCTCGATCTATGTACTAATGTTTCAAGCGAGCCCAGTCTCAAACCTCTTCCTCCACCACCGTTTCTTCCCTACCTCTTCCTTCCGCTTTTATCAGATCGGTCTTCTCTTTCCAAATTGAGTGATGATCGAGTGACAAAGCAGAGCGGTCGCTGGTTGTTCTGGTCCTTCATGGGTTTTTCTTCACATAACGCGAGAACTTTTCCCAAGATGTCCCGTGCTCGGTTTTATGACATGTTTGGCGGTTAGTATCCTTCTTCGGAGGCGAAATGCTTTTAAATTCATCAACTCGGGATCTCTGCTCGGTTCCGACATCCGAGATGGCATAAGTGTCTCCGCTTCAATGAATGCCTCCATGTTGTTTTAAGATGTCCATAACTCTGGCATTCAACCTTCCTTCCACTTCCTCCATCCCTACTTCAACTCGTTTTTCTTTTTCAACCCATAGACGCAGATAGTGTTGAGTGGCAGTCATCACAGTTTGTCGATAATATCACCAGGACAAGACCTTGTTGGGGGTTTGTGCAATCATTAAGGTCACATCTCTCGATCCTTCCCCTCAACATCAGACTTTCCTTTTTTTCCTTTGAAACTTCTCACCGTTTTTCCTTCACGCTCCTCATTTTCACTAGATTCTTTGACGGCGTATTCCTCTTCCCCTTCTTGGCATCATCAAAGGAGAGAGGAACTCCCTCGAAACATACTAGCGTTATGAAGTCGTAGTCACGATTGACAGAGTTCGCTTGAAAGATAAGCCAGATGTCGCGATTTAAACCTTAGAATCAGTGGCATTGATTTACTTTGCTAACTCCATCTCATCCATAAGAAGGCTGAATTTTCTATCCATGTTTTCTTCCATACGAGCTCATTCTTATTTTGCTCACGCAGCAGCCTTTATCTCAAGAAAGGTGAGATTCACGACAGGCTCAATGTAGTTCTCTCAATTTCGCTCAGATCGCTTTCCTACCTGCATCACAGCCTTGTTGAACAATGTTCTCAACACCTAATTGTTTCCACGCGGGATGAGCCATTACGTTGCCACCACTCCCGATTCGACTACGCCCCTAAGCTGCCAGTAGTGTTGGCATCTCTGCGCATTCGGCTCATGTTCATCGGTGCCTCACGCTTTCATCCGCTCAATTTCTAGCTTAATGCTTAACACCTCCCCAATCTCTCACTGTTTCCTCTCTTGCACTACGTCAAGCAATGTCAAAATTCACAGGCGTGGCCTTCCCTCCACCTCTCCAACTCCTCCTCTGAATGATGGTATCTCATGGAATGATAAAGATCTGTCTGGAAGCTGCGCGAGATCATTTTCCGATTTCTGTGGAGGCATCAGAGAGTATGAATGATTATACAAAGGAATCATCACTAGCAACCTCTGGATTTGTTCAATGATGAGCAGTACGCAGTCTTTGAGCCGAACCTCACAGCACTGGGAGCCTGCAGCCGACTGCTGTTCTGTTTGTTTGTAGTTTCACCTCAGCCTTACTGTTCTCGCCGTCTCAACACCTCGCTGGCCCCAAATTGCTCTCTTCAATTGGGCTAATCGTCCCCGCCCGCACGGCCGCTACTCTGACGATGATGACCTTCTGCATGGATGGCTCATCAATGTTGAAAGTTTGACGAGCATTTGAGGCTCACTCTGTCTCGTTGTTGGAACATCCTCAAATTAGCCTGATCACCAGCAGGGATGACTCACTTACTCTGCCTTCTTCCAACCCTGTAAAGGTTACATCAGATTATCCCGGGAGTCGTGAAGTGCGCTAACTCTTCAGCATGGATCACTGATAGCAGTGATGGGATGTTCTTACTCTACCTTCTTTACCCTTTTTAAGTCTCAACTCTCCCGTTGGCCTTCACTGCTCCCGTAGTCTCAACTGGGCAGCGAGGCCTTGACTCCTTTCGAAGGGGCTTCACAGCCTTGTCTTTCAGGTGGTAGCATCCATTGAAAGTCCCAACCCCATGGATTGCACTTCTCCCCACCTGTAATAGTTAACCTGTGGCTAGGCAATAATGTAACTGAAACGGGGCGAAAATGAG